>KK121155.1:63846-102410 GCA_000611955.2 Stegodyphus mimosarum
AAAAAAAAAAAAAAAAAAAAAAAAAAAAAAAAAAAAAAAAGAATAAACGTGATTCTCACAGAAGACCATGCTGTCCAAGTTTTCTTATTTTTATTCACAACACGTCTCACATAATAAACATATTAGACTGAAATATAATACAAGTATAGTTAATCAGAGAATCCGAGAAAAAGAATAAAGAGCAAAAAATGCACAACTGAAATACATGCACCGACCACATAAAAGCGCTTCGGGGGCCGCCAGTTTAAAACCTCTGTTATAGACAACGTTCAAATTGCACAGAAATAATATTTTATGATTTAACTTTTCATGGAATAAATACAGACAAATTCAATTAAACTTATCCTATTCTATTTGATTGGTCTCTTTCCGAAATTTAAACAATTGCATAACATCGTGAAAAGTCACAGAAACGCTTGTTACAAATCTTGTTTCTCTGCGGTTATGCATTTCAGGATTACACTTCTTTGCTTGCCATGAAAATTATTTTCGCATTAAACAAAGGAAAAGAAATAAAAATAACCCTCTTAATCTTATTAAGCGAAATTATGTCTATAAAAGAATCCTCAGTGTTTAATATAAACCGAACTGGATGGTGATTGAATAGCTTGGAATAAATTTCGAGGACGTAATTATTGTTGTGGAAATACATGCATATTTTATTTTTTAAACCTTTCATCTTTGTGATTATATTGCATTTTCGTGATCATTATTGCATTTATATAAAGAATATATTTTCTAACATCTATAACCATTATTACAGATAATTGTTCAATTTAATGGTAAGAGAAATTAATAGTAATTAATTAAGAAATTAATGATAATTTTAATTTAATGGTAATTAAAAAGAGAATTATAAAAGTTAATAATGTTGGTATTGTATATATCATAATCTAAAATACTAAGATGAAAAAAAGATCGTAGATTTAGTCAATCACAACAATAACTAATCGTTTACAATTTGTCCTAGATTGTAGTTTACTTTCTCAACACAAACGCTACACTTTGCCTTAGCGATTTTCGCCCGGCAGAGTTTTTTTCCCTATATTGGGCTGAGGAGGGAATTTTTGGAAAGCGCCTTTTGATGCAAATTCCCTCTTGGCGTCAAAATATTCCTCCCGAATATATGGCGATTTTTCGCTATTTAAGGTGGCGGAAAAAATTGCGCCAATTGCCGCTTATCTGAGATTTTCCAAAAATCTAATAGATAAAAAAAAAAAAAAAAAAAATAATTATTTAGTTTAAAGTTTTGTCTCTCTTGGGAAGTTTTCGTATAATTCTTTAAAAATACGTCCTTTAACGGTTACTTCAATATGCAGAGACATTAGCTTATTTCGAAGCAGGTGATATGAAAGATGAGCAATGCCCTCGCCGGGACTCAAACCCCAGACCTCTGGAATACGCGTCGAGCGTGCTGACCACTGCACAACGAAGGCATACTAATAAGACGGTAGAAATACCTTATAAATATAGTATATCAATTATTTGAATAAATATCAATCTGAACATTTTATACTTCAGTACAGTATTTCAATTATTTGAATAAATGTCAGTCTGAAAATATTAATATTTAGCTGTCAATACCTTTGAACTGTGACTAACAGAAATTCCGTGCAGTTTTCAACTTTTAAATTTCAGGCACAAAATAAGGTTAAGTTAGATTTCTCTTTAAATTTTATACGCATGCTTTGACAAATGTATAAAAAATATTTTTTAATTTAATTAACAAATTTTGTTTTGTTAACAAAAAATTTTTCTTTTGTTTTTCTTTTTTTCGTTCTTTTTTCTTTCCTGCTTTCTTTCTTTCTTTCTTTTTTTTTTTTTTTTTTTTTTTTTTGTAATGCGGCTCGTCAGCTTCTTTCATAACATGCATTTGGTCCATGTGCAAGTTCAGACCACTGGTACACGCAACTAAGACAAAGAATATAAAGTTGAAAGTGAAAGTGAAAGTAACTTAAGATCTGTTGCTAAATTAAGATGAAAGAAATTGCTTTCAAAGTATTGTACAGGAAACGAATTAGTTAGTCCCCCTCCTTCCTCATATTCGTGACCTCGGCAATCTCTGACCTTCAAAGATAGAATTTCTGGGCTTTATCCTATTGTAATCATCAAGTTCAAATTGTTTTCTTCGTTATTAATTCAACAATCGCAAAAGCTGAGTTTTCATCCTCAGTAATTATTTTCTCTGCTTTTAGGAAACTTCAGTAAATCCTTATACCAGACATGGCCAAACTGCGGCTCTCCGACACCTTAACTGCTGCTCTCTAACTACTTCCGATCCTTTGCCATCTGAATTGAATAAACGTAGTTTAATTTTTTATTACAAATAGAATTTGAAATAAGAATCATGCAGTGCCGCCTTTCTTTATTAATCGCTAATTTAATTTCTGATATGCCCCCCAGACGGTTATAGTGGTTAGGGGAGCCTGACCGCGAGACCAAAGGGCCCGGTTTCGTATCCCGGAGAAGGCATGGAGGTAAAAATTGCCCGTCCCTTCAAAGGAGGCAAAGATGGCCTACCTGTTAGCTACCTCCATAATAAAGAGATCACCACATATGGCCTCAGGAGTGGCCGATGCTCACATTAGGCAAGCGCCGCCATTGGGAGGGGGGGGGAACATGTGATATTATGTATGTAAAAATTTTATATATTTCAAACTGTCCGCTGCTGGCTTATCGTCAGAGCAACAAATACGTAAAATTACAAATAATTCCATTTCTGGTAATTATTATTCCGTTTATGTTACGTTTTGAAAAGGTAATGGTCATCGGAATACACTAATACGAAGTTAATGTAAAACCCGATGTAAATATTTTTATTTAATTATTCTCCCTAATATTTTTTCTTTCAAGTTAATTTTACTTCAGGCAGTATCTGTTTACATTCTTGTGTGATCCCGTTGTTCACAACAGCTGTGATCCACCTGGAAGATTTGCTATTCGTTGTAGGGTGCTATTTTTATTCAGTCCTTGAATGTCGTGAGTAACTGCAGAAGAAACCTGTTTCGCCTTGCAATCCATATAGAGCTTTTTTAATCTGTGAAAGAGGATTTTATTTTTGATGGAGTAAACCTTCAGCCTCTTACTTGGTTCGGAGACTTATCTCAATTTTCTGCGGAACTCCTTCAAAATTAATTCCCTGTTCCTAAGCAAGTTAGGCATTTTTATAGAATTGCTTTATATATTTTGCAACCATTCACAATAATGCTTAATAAATACTTTTACAACATGAGACTTTATCTTTTGTAATAATTCCTCGGTAATCCCTAGACAGAGATCATAAGTTATTTCACCAATGGTTATCCATGCTGAAATATTTGCAGTCGTAGGTCAACTCACTGGTTTGTACAACGGTTTTTTGGACAACGATTTGAATTTTAGCCAAAATGTTTATAAGGTATTTCTCCTGCCCTCTTATCATGCCTTCGTGGTGTAATGGTCAGCAAACTCGGCGCCTATTCGAGATTCCAAGGTTCGAGTCCCTGCGAGGGCATTGTTCATTTTTCACATCTCCTGCTTTCAAAATTACCTAATGTCTCTACAATGGAACTAAAAGGGTAGTGGATGATAATTCTCTACTACCAGGATTTGGCTACTCCGTCCCCCAGTCGCCCTCTATAAGGGCGGTATATCGTCTTCGAAAGGTTCGAGGTTCGAGTCCCGGCGAGGGCATTGCATATTTTTCATGCTTCAATGACTCTACATGTTTATTTCCCATTTTATCAAATACTGTTATTCCAGATAGAGATATTTTAACGTAATCATCAAATCTTCAGATCAATAACGTTGCATCAAGCAGTGAGGGATCAACCGAACAGAAACGTCTCTCTGCTCCAAAATTTCTGTCAAAATCGGCATATTGATATTGGCGAAATCTCTTTAGCTTGTAATATTTTTTTTTGTAGTTTTCGGTTTCTTGTTTGATGACCTTCTTTCTTTCTACCTCGCACTATATTAAGAGCATTTTGCTGTACAACACTGGTGAAATAAATTAAAAGAATTTGCATATTTTATCGAATTGCATGGAAAGAATTGAACTGAAAGCAAAACCACTGCTTCTAGATAAAAACGCAAATCTTGCACGACAAATATGTAAGAGTACACGTGTGTGTAGGCGAAGCCAGCAGAAAAACAGGCTTTATAAGACCGTGGAGGGTGAGACGAATTCCATTCGCTAGCACTCCTTGGAGAATTTCTTGCTGTTATCTTGCAGCAATCGCTTAAATTCATATCGGAACAGTAAAAATTAGTAACCACCAACGTTTAGATGATGGAATGAGGTGGCGAATAGTGGGGAGGCTAGAGGCAGGTCAATCGCAAGTCCAGATATGCAGAGCGTTTAATTTAACGCCCAGCGTTGTGTGTAACCTATAGAAACAGTTCCAGGATACTGGATTCGAAAGAACGCCTGGGCAAAGTCGTTCAAGAGACACGACGGCCAGAGAAGATCGCTATTTGTCCATTTTATCGAGGCGTAACAGAGGGGCTACAGCTTCTCAGCTCTCTCGGAACCTGTATGCAGCCACAGGAACCCGTGTAACAAGGGTGACTGTTCCCAAATGACTGCATGAAAGAGGGTTGTTTGCCAGAAGACCAGCTGTTTGCCACCCGCTCACGTCTACGTACAGGAGAGTCCGATTAGCATGGTTTTGACAGAGGCTCTGTGACTGGTGTGAGGTCTTGGAGCCCTATGTTCGCTTTTTCCGGGTTGTACGGGGTCCCGAGTTCGTCTTAGGACAATAATGCAAGGCCCCATAAAGATCTTCTGGTCGACGAATTTCTCGAGAGTGAGGTTATTTGCCGGATGGATTGGCCAGCCAGGTCTCCAGACCTCAACCCGATCGAACATGTCTGGGACGCTCTGGGAAGGGCAATTGCAACCCGCAACTCCCCTCCGAGAACCATCCAGGAACTGAAGACAGCATTGCTGAATGAGTGGGACCAATTACCACAGGCACTGATCAACTGCCTTTTTTCCAGTATGACATCACGCTGCGAGGCCTGTATGGCTGTAAGAGGGTACCATACCCCCTATTAACCCATTTCTTTTGTGTCTTCTGCAACCGCTGTTTCAGACCTTCAGACTCCCATGAGTGTTACACACGAACTTTTGTGTCTATTATAACTGTTGAATGTTTATTTTGTTTGTAATATATGAACCTATGTTCACACTAAATTTTATTAAAATCTGTCCAGTAGTTCTGGAGATCGTAGATCAAATATGAAAATTCTCTTAATTTATTTCATCAGTGTAGGTTAGAGTCTCGGATAAATATCGCCCTAGGTTAGAGGCATTTTGCTGCCCGGCATATCTAAAATCTTTCACCCCTTAGTACTGCCGGTCTGCAGCTGCACTGGTGCCCCGGCTGTTATTCGAGCGTTACATTTCTTTTAATCTGGTTGATATTTTTTGTCTTACTAATTTTCGATCATCATGTACGTCTGATACGTCGTTTACGAAAGCTTAGTAGCCAAAAGAAAAGTTGTACAACGATCCACTGCTTGATCACTACAAATTTCAGGCAATAATTTAATTTTATTAAACGTTTATTTTTAAAGTCTGATCTTCATTCTTCTTACATTTCTGTGTGATCCCATTGTTCACAACGCTTGTGATCCTCTTTTCTAAAGTATCCTCTGCCTACACACTCCATTTCAAACTCTTTGAGATTTATTTTCTGTACACAAGTTAGGTAACCCAATGGAAAGGCTTACTATGTAACCATTAGGCTGAAAATTATTTCTTTCAAACTTTCTTCTGAGTTATTTTACTTAGAAATTCAAAACGAGACGGTAAGACATTTGACCGCCTTTATGGATTCAGCAGTTAGAATATGGCGGACCTTTTCACCTATTTGACAAGAGTTAGGAAGTAAACTACTGTGCAGGCGTTTGCCGTTTACAAAGCCCTCCACATCGAGCATCTGTGCATGTCCATAGAAATATGAAGAGTTACGCGTTCATGTTATATCTGCATATGTGAAATAAATTAATTATAGTAATGATAGATATGTTTTCTTTTTGTGACATTAGTTTTGATTTGCCATATATTTGAAAAACAGCTCAGAATTAACCAACTAGGTTGAAGAGTTCGGCTGGTAGACGAATAGAATATGTGCTCGACGAGGCGTTTATATAGCCCAGCATGAACTACTAGATTTATTAGCAATAGTTTATGTATGCCCAGAATTATCGTAACGATTCAAGAGGTGGTTTCGAGAATTTCCAATGATGCGCATGAACTTCATTATCTATGCCCACAATTATCGGGATGTTTCGAAAGATAGTTTCAAGAATTTTCATTAATGCGCCTCAACTTCGTTATCTATATCAAAAATTATCGGGGCTATGCGAGAGATAGTTTCGAGAATTTTAAGTGATGCGCAGTGTACTGATTACTAAAAACATTCTGGCAGATTCCGTTGGATGCCACGCTGAAATACTGCATCATTCAGGGCCGCCGTGAGAGGTATTGATCACTCAAATACCACTGAAATTGTAATCATATTCTTGTTTTGGCGAATTCTTCTATATTGGGCATCAGTAAAAATAGTTATTCTGAAGTTTTGCAAAAAAAATGTTTAACGATTCCTTAGTTTACGATCCGAAGATTCGATTGATCTCAGTATGCCGGTCCTTATGTCAATTGTGTGGAGAAACAAAATTACATTTTAAACAAAAGCCTAAATAAGTTAATAGCTGGTTTTTAAGTAAATATTTTGTCTTGAATAATGGTTTCTATGCAGTGTGCATAGACGTGTATCATTTAATTTATCCTTTCTGAAAGACATGAGTAAAAAAAAAAAAAAAAAAAAAAACAATTTTTATTTTTCCTTTTTTAAAAAAAAAGAGAAAAAAAAAAAAAAAAAAAAAAAACGCTCAATTTTCTTTTAAATAATGATTTGTAATTTACTCGGGTAACATTTTTTTACGTAATTGTAGACCAATAAATAAATCTATTAAAATAAAACTTCTATTACATTTTACTTCTACTAAAACAAAACAACAGTAATTATAAACGGTGAGGTATAAAGTAAATCAGAAGAAAATATTTGGTTTCTCTACCTGAAGAAGAAACGCTCAGGTTCTCAGTACAAGAGTTACAAATTTTTATTTTCTTGGGAACCTAACGTTTCTGAACACAAAACAGTAAATATGAGATGTATTTATTCATATTTATATGTAATCATTCTAATCATAAATTCATTAATTTACTTTAAAAATTCTTTATATTCAGAACCTGTCTCATTATTTTTGAAATGATATAAATTTGGACTTGCGGCTCTCGAACGTTCTTAAAATCTATTATGCGGTTCTCATCGTCTTGAAGTTTGGCCATCCTGCCTTATACTATGGCGTTGTTTTTAATATTTTTATGCTTAATACAGTAAACTGCTTATAACAAACTTATAATGTAATGCTTATAATGTAAGCTTTCACTCGAAAGTACCTTCGCCAAGCTGCAAGGTATTTTTACCTCTTTCTGCTGTTATTGGAGCTAAGTCAAGCTAACATTTGGGAGGTCAGGACTTCTAATCCCGGCGAGACACTGTACTAATTTATACCGTTTGTTGACTTCGAAAAATTCTAAGACTCTAACAGTCTGAACTAAAAATGTGGACGATAATTCGTCATCACCAATATTTGTCCATTGTGTGCCTGTTTCCGCAGTCGTTCTTTAAGTTTTGGAGAATATGTGAAGTATTCCCTCTGTTCTTATCACCTTCTTAGTATAATTTTGAGCAAGTCGGACCTAACAGTTGGGAGTCGGGAGTTCGAATCCCGAAGAGGCAATGTACATTTTTCATGTTCCTGCTACAGCAAACCTCTACTAAATCTTCTAATATACCATCCATGGATTTTTCCGCTTTTGGACTTTTAAAAAGCGGATTGTCCAAACGTCGACCTACAACCCACTTTGGACTTTGGGAGGCTGTTCAACAGGAATGGGATAAAATACCTCTTCCAGACTTTGGAAAGCTGTTCAAGAGGAATGGTATAAAATACTTCTTCCGATACTACAAAAGTTTTTATTGTCTTGGAAATTACGGTATGAAAAAATAGCGAAGAATATAGGTTATTAAGTCAAACATTTAAAACACAAAAATTGTAGGTAAAATATTTCTGTAAATACAACGAAAATCATCTAAAAAATGCGCAAACAGCCTCTGTATTGCTACGTGCTTGACAAGCGAAATGTCTTAGAAATCGAGTATCAGATTTCTCAATAACAACATTAATAGTGAAAGAACATAGCTTTCGTTAGTAATTAGAAACTGAAGAAGTGAAATATGTCCGGTAATCGTAATAGAACATTTAACTGAAAAGTATTAGCAGTTAAAACAACAACGAACACACCGTCAACTCAAAGAATTAGTACAATAGCATTCAACAATTCAAAGATGAGGAAGTACCTACCAATGGATTTGAAAACATTAACTGAAAAATAACAACCTAAATTAATTGAGAATTACTTAAAAGAAAGAATCGTCAAAACTAATAAAATGACCAAAATAACGAGTTACAATTCATAACTTAAGGAATCTGTGAAGACTGAATTTGTGAAATCAGATGTCATATGAGCTCACGACCTATGCTATGCGTCGCTAAAATTCACGTTACGTCTAACGTCATATACTATAGGGTGTCCCAATAAAATGCATACGCTCTTTGACAGTTCATAACAACCCCATTTTTTTTTCTTTTTTCAGGTGTGATTGCTTAAAATAATGGCTGGAACCAGATTAAACTTTGAGAAAAGGAAATTCATTCTGAAGTGCTACTGAAAGACAGATAACATGAGTGAAGTGCAAAGACGCTTTAGAATGGAGTTTCAACGAGATGCACCTACAAGATTCACAATTACTCGTTTTCGGGATAAGTTTGAGAAAGAAGGAACTGTTAAGGATGTCTATAAGAACCATCCCGGAAGACTATGATCATTCACCAGCCCCATAAGACAAAGCGAATTCATTGAAAGAATTTAGTAATCGCCAAGAAAATCAGTTCGGCAAGCGGTTCGTGAGACAGGGCTTCCAAAATCGAGCGCCCGTCGCATTTTGAAGGGGCCCTATGGAGGAGTTTTATTCCTGGATTAGTACACGCTCTCAATGAAGATGATTTGAGAGAAGACTTGAACTTTGTGAGTGGTACTAAGCAAAATGTGCAGAGGACAATCAATTCCCGTATCTTTGATGAGGCAACGTTCAAGTTGAATGGTTCAGTTAACGGTCACAATTGCACTTACTGGGCACCAAACAATCATCATATGACAGTAGAACATCATGTGAACTTGAAATCGTTGAAACACCGTTCGGATCGTGAAACTCCGTGGATCGTTGAAACACCGTTCGGATCGTGAAACTCCGTGGATCGTTGAAACTCCGTTTTAAAGCGTCTTTGCACTTCACTTATGTTCTCTGTCTTCCAGTATCACTTCAGAATGAAGTTTCTTTCCTCAAAGTTTAATCTGATTACAGCCATTATTTTAAGAACTTGAAAAAAGAAAAAAAATGTGGTTGTTATGAACTTTAAATAGTGTATATGTTACGGTAAATGTGATTAATCCGGCGATTATATATAATAACCGGTAATTATGCATATTCACCACTAAATTTTGTAAATATGATACATATTTGAAAATTTATCAAATTAACCAGTTTGTTTGCATAATTCCCAACTCGTAATGGTAAATGTGATAAAAGTCACAAACTTTATGAAAATTCGTTCAGTTTGTGCAACTGCTTGGCTTCTATCAACATGTGACAATCACGCAATTTGAATAGTATTTCTCATTTCGTTGCATCTAGACGTTTTTTCGCTACCATCTCGTACTTTATAAAATATTGAATAATGGCTGGCATGCTTGAGCGTTTTAATTCCAAATTACTTAATATTATGGATACTAAGAAAGGTTAGGTTAGGTTAGGTTATTCAATTATGGCAAAGCACACGAGGGCTATCTGCCTAAAGGGAGGGATGCCTTCGTGGAGGACTTTTTAAGGGAAACTGGCTCGTATACACGTTACACATGGGGAAAACCACGAAAACGCCCATGCAGCCAGCCCGTTCGCGGGATTCGAACCTCGGACCGAACTACCAGTGTTCAGCGTCTTTACCGCTCGGCCGCTGGTGGGCCGATACTAAGAAAGCAAATAGTGGTTTTCTGACGAAAGAAAGATATAAGGATTTGTTAAAAAAAGTGAATAATAGTAAAATCAAAAGTGGTGGGAAAAAGCGGAAATTATCAAAGACTAAAAAGATACGATGTAATGAAATTAGGCAATGTTGGAAAACTTATCTTTCCCGTAAGTAAAGACAGCTCCAATGTTAGATTTTATGTGTATTTTGAGGAACTTTTTACCATAATTCATGAAGTACACTTATCAGTAGGCCATGGTGGTAGAAACAAGATGTTAAAAGAACTTCAAAAAAGTACAAAAACATTACTACCGAAGAAGTCATGATTTACTTAAATTTGTGAGGAAAAAAAAAAAAAACAAGGTACCTAAGAAAGGACTTGTTGTTAGGCTAATAGTCTTTCAAGAGTCAAGAGGTGAACTCAAGATGCCAGGTGGACCTAATTGACATGCAGTCGCAATCAGATAAGGACTTTAAGTTTATATTTGCCTATCAAGACCACTTGACGAAGTTCCTACAGTTGCGTGCCCTCAAAAGCAAACGTGCAGAAGAGGTTGCATATCACCTAATTGATATTTTTACTATATTTGGAGCACCCAGTGTACTGCTAAGTGACAACGGTCGTGAGTTTAGCAACAAAATCATAGAAGAAGCTTGTGCAACGTGGTCGGATCTGAAAATTGTGCGTAGAAAACCTAGGCACAGCCAGCTCAAGGTTCGGTTAAACGTGCAAACCAGGCTATTAAAAATATGCTAAGTTTTTGGTTGGAAAGCAATTACACCAGTAAATGGTCCGAAGGCTTACGTTTTGTGTAACTTATGAAAAATAGAGCATTTCATGAAGGCATCAAGAGTTCTCCTTATGAAGCAATGTTTGGGACGCCTGCAAAATTTGGCTTGAAAACGTCTTCTTTCCCGAATGACTCTATCAAACATCTTAGAACTGAAGAAGAGCTTCAGGCATTAATCGAGACAGTTAATAATGCTTCCGAAAACACCAATAGCGAAATAGAAAATGTTTCTAATATGGACAATACCAATCTATCTCAAAATGACCCTCCATCTAAAGTTAATTTTAAGACTCAGAAAGAGAATGAAGCAGCGGTGGCTCTAATCCAGACAGATATTTTATGCAGGCAAGAGCGAGTAAGAAAACATAGAATGAGTGTGAATGGTTTAGAAATACAAGCAAAGAAAATGTTGAAGATTTCAAATCTTAAATTTCCTGCTAGTAAAGTTGGTGACACAGTAAAACTACGAATACCAGACGTTGACAGAGCAAGAAGTGATCCCCGAAATATATTGGCGGTGATATTAGAAGTTCAAAATAAAGAGTTTTACACTTAGGAACGAAAGAAGAAAGATTTTCACAGTTGTATACCAGAAATCAATTCACAATTTGTGAAGAAAAATTTATTTTGCTTGACGATGTTCCAGATCTAGCAATATCACTTCGAGAATGCGTTAGAAAGACATCTCTTTCTGAAGGTCAGGTTTATCAGCGATGTGTTTGTAAGGGACAATGCGAGTCTGATAAATGCAAATGTAAATTATCTGGCGAACCTTGTAATTCTAAATCTCATAACAGTCTAATATGCTTAAATAAGTAAACTTAAAATATTTAGTAATTTGTAGTAATAGCATTTAACGTTATTTGAAAAAATGTTTTTCCCCCTCTAGAATATGGGCTTAGTTTGTTTTTTATATGTAACTGCAGTTTTTTTTATTCATGTAAACTGTATTTTTTTCATTTCACAATACCTGCCAGTCCCTTATTCAAATTTCATTCAATCTAAATAAATGTATGTGACTTAAAATAAGCATTTATTGACCTTTTTAATTGTAAAATGTAAAATATTGTAATTCTTGGTTTCTTACGCCATAGTGTCCAATGAAAATATATCTATGTAGTAACTACTCAAAAAAAAAAAAACTGCACTCTATTCTACTGGCCCAATTAGTCATGATATTTATTGCATGTATCATTACGAGTTGGGAATTATGCAAACAAACCGGTTAATTTGATAAATTTTCAATAATTTATCATATTTACCAAATTTAGTGGTGATTATGCATAATTACCGGTTATTATACTCGTATATAATCACCAGTTTATTACTTTTACCGTAACATATATATTTTATTGGGACTCTCTGTACTTTTTGATTTTCCGCTGTTGCTTTGGATAAAAAATTTCTCGTAACATTTCACCTGATAGTTCAACTTGAATTCGATTCCAAGCATGGGAGTTTTTGTGGTTTTTTTCTGTGTGCAACGTGGGTACTAGCCAGTTTCCCTTCGGAATCTTTTGCTTGCAGATAGCCCTCGAGTACTTTGCCCCAATGAAATAAATCAAACCAAATCCAGGACTGAAGTAAGTCCTTCATATAAGTTTTCTTTCCGTTAACCCTGAAACCTTTCGTCCTCATGAGCTTTGCCGTAGTCAAATAAACTAAACCTTATCTTTCCTAATCAGTTGACAGCGCTTGGTAAATATTTTAAACGAAGAAATTCCGTCAAAGTGGAAATATACCATCATTAACAGAAAAGCTTCATTTTACATGTTCTGAAATGAAAAACTTTCAAATGCAGCTTCAGAAATCTAAAATAATGTTATGCTGAACGATATAATGCTGCGCATGCTTATCAAAACCAAAGCAACGACTTGCTGAATACAAAGGAAAACAGAACCCACGTTTGCGGAAGTGAAATTCTTGGAAAAGAGATAAAACGAAAGCCCAGAGGCAGATAAGCTGTATCTTTTTTATTATTTCGTTTAAACAATATTTCTAAACGAAATAAAATTATTTATAAGGAAACGTAAAGAATGAGCTTTTCTCATAAAGCAAATAAATATTCAATAATTTTTGGAGAATTATTCCTATTTCTCGATGGTCTTTTTCCCTTTTTACTTCCTTGTATGAAGTAAAGGAAGTATTGAAATCACGAAAAATTTCGGTTATGATATTTCCTGAAATACCCATTTTGACCATTCCTAAATCCATATTGCACTCCCCCCTTTTTTTGCGTGACGTCTGTACGGTTTGCAAAATGGATTTAATATTGAAAGAAATTTTTATGAAATCTATACGTACGTGTCCCGCATAGCTCAAAAACGGTTTTAGCCGTAGAATGTTTTGTACATGAGCTGCTATAACATTTAATCGTTCACTTCCCTTTTTTTATGGCAATCGGCAGTACCAAAAGTACATGTACACTCGGTGCAAAATTAAAAGAATTTTCAAATTTTGTCTATTTGTAGAGACTGATGATCTAGCTTTATCGTGTATGCAATATCTTACATGATATTACTTCACTCCTACGTTCTGGCAAATCTTGCCCTTTCATTATCTTAATATTTGCCTGTTCAAAGGCCTTGTGACATTTGGTCAGCTTCTTCTCCTAGCTTCTCCGTTCTCCCTTTGGGATTTTTACAGCCTAAACTTATAACGTTATACATCCTTTCGACCTTATTTCATCGAGCCGGACACGTAGCACGTTTGTCAGATATATAGTATCTAAGTTCGGTTCAGTTCAGAGCTATTTGTGTTTTCGTATTCCTTCACGACATTCATCATATTTCTCCTAAGAGTTGGGTAAATTTTATATTGCATCAGGTAAAATGAGTAGCCACGAACGTATGGGGAGAGAACGGTATGGGTGATGGAATGAGATGGAGAATTGACGGTAGATCGGTGGCAGGCCAATAATAAGCGCAAATAAATCGCTGGAGAGAACTCAACGTAACGGCTAAGAGTTCGAAGTAACGGCCAGTGGTTATAACACAAAACTCAAAGTAACGGCCAGTGTCTTCTGCAATTTGTGAAAACAATTTCAGGACACTGGGTCCATATCGAGAAGACCAAGATCCGAAACGACGAACGATAATCGTTGTTTGGCACTTTCAGCGCGACGGCACAGGACTGTCACAACTTCATAGCTCTGAGTCGAGATGTAACCTGGACACTTATTCTCGAAGTATATGTATCTGGAGAAGAGTATGGAACACGATAACATTCTAGTCTCATCCGAGAAAATGATCATTACGATAGCGGAGATATATTGGTATGGGCTAGCATTATGTTGGACGGCCGCACATCTCCGCATGTGTTTTACAAGGGCTTGCCCACTATGACTATACTTCCTTACTACTCCTTACTATTATTCCTTAGTATACTGGAGGACACCTCAAAGTCCTATCTTTGACTTTTCAGGGGCACAGTTGGTCCTGGGTTCCTGTTAATGGACCACAACTCTCGTCCACATAGTGATTAGCTGATCGACGATTACCTGAATAGTTAGGAAATTCTCCGCATAGATTGGCCAGTCAGATAGCCTGATCTTAACCTTATACAGCATATATTGAACTCTCTTCAGAGGACAATACATATCGCCTTCTCTCTCCTAGAACTATTTTGGAGTTAAAAACAGCCTCGTTGCAGTAATTGCATCGATTGCCAAGGGGACTCCTTAACCACCTCCCACCCATTATGCCGTAAACTGCGCGACTTATCTGCCTGTAAGAAGGGCCTGTACCCCATGTTATACTCATTTTCAGATCGATATCACAACGTGTGTTTTGGACATCCCTGCACTATGAGCTTTAATGATAATCATGCGTATATAAACTGGCTTTTGAAAGGCATCTCTGCCCCTGTTATATATGTACATTCGTACAAAATTTCATTAATCATTCATAGAAGTCTGACATATAATCTACACATGAAGTATGTAACATACATGAATGCATGATATATATAAAGTATATAACTTTTTAGTCAGCTTAGTTAGTTTTTATTTAGTTATTAGCAGTTTTTATATTATTATAATTAAAATGATTTCTTAGCAATTTTTGTTGGGTACCTTTTGTTTATGTTTCTAAACTACGTTTTTACTTCTTTGTAAGAAGAGTTAATGTAATCGCTGAAAATTTTGGATATCACATTTCAACTGAAGTATCTATTTTGACTATTTTTCTGCGTGATGTCTGTACATGCTGACCGAAAAAAGGACTCTTTTTTCAAAAATGAATTGTAAAATGAGTTTAAAATGGACTTTTTTGTGACATTTGTACATATGTAAGTATATATCTCACATAATTCAAAAACGTTAAGCTATAGAACATCAAAATTTTGCATATGAGACTGCTATAATTTTAATTGTGCTCCTCCCTTTTCTATTGCAATCGGGAGTTCCAAAAGTGTACTTATATATATACACATATGTGAGCACGTCCACGTGCTATATGCACGTGCTTGTCATGCTCACGGAAATCAGAACAAAATCAAAAGTCTATCGCCGAAATCTTCCCGTGGTCTGTCGTTGGCCTCTCTCCTTGTTTGCTTCGCTTTACACTCACATGCACACACACACGTGTTGCTTACGGGTTCTTAATATGCATTGAGTCCGATGATAGACTGATAAAATTTATTTTATTAAAAGTAACACTTCAGATTTCTAGAACTTTCCTCAGAAATACTCGTACAGGTGTTCACAGTACCACAAAGTAGAATCAGTAGTTACACTTCAAACTACTAAGACGTTAAACACAATGTATTGAAAAGCGCATCCAAAAGACGATATCATGGATATTTCAATATTCCGAAGTCTCTCTGAACTAACAGCTCACACGAACAACTGAGAGCAGATGCTCTCTCCACTTTTATATAGTTTCACTCGGCCGCCGAGATACTTCGAGTACTTTCTGCTTCTCGAAATTAATGGAAGGCATATAAGGGCCGAATACTGTTAAAGAGCATAAATTGCAGTTATTCAATAACAATATTCATTACAGTTTATAAGGTATATCTCCCACATTCTTAGCGTGCCTTCGTGGTGTAATGGTCAGCCCACTGAGCCGGTATTTCACAGGTCCGTGGTTCGATTCCCGGCGAAGGAATTGCATATTTTTCATGTCTCCTGCTACTAAATAACCTAATGTCTCTACAAGTTATACTGGGACCGAACGAAAATATTGCCAAATGGTCGCCACGTTTGGCAACTTTTGGTGATTTCTCGCCAAATTTGGTGACAAAAGTTAGTCGCCAAAATCGTTGCCAGCTTGGCGATATCTCACTAAATTAGCAAGATAGCCATTTACTGAATGTTAAATAGACTTACATCTGCATTCTTACTTTTCCCGCAGAGTATCGTCTCTCTAGATTTTATTGTTACCATTATACAGAAAAATGCAGCAATTTCAGATATACTTTCACTGAAATTATCTATCTATATACAAAATTCATAACAATACATATATATATTCAGTTTAGTTTACGCATTTGAAGTTTCTTTTAATTTTAAATGTAATCCTTTTGCTTACGCCTTTCCTGGAGAGCCTGATTAAGGCTTTCAAAAAGAAGAAATTATAATTTTTCATTTTAGTTCCGACTTTTCCTTTTTAATTTTATTAATTTTATCTCTCTGTCTAGACTTTAAACTAGTACTTTCTAGAACTCTCTGGCCTGTTATGTAACCGCTACTATAAATAAATCTACTCACCATTTTTCGTCAGATTGCTTTCTGCCATTTCCTGCTATACGAACGCTTTGCTCTGTCTCTTCGTCTTTCCTTTGTTAAAAATATTTATGACATCAAGCTTCTAAATTTAATAGTATTACTACTTAAATCATTATTGAATATGTGATCTTCGTCTAACGAAAATGAGCTGATATGTTAATTGAATAAAGATGTGCAGTTTTTAAAGTGAAATTCTTCTGTACTTCCATTCGGCTGCCTTCTACTTCGCCAGCGACAACATCAGGACTCTGATTGCTAAGCTCCGTCATTTTCAATGCCCATCGACTGAAAACATCACAGATAATTAATTAGCCGACAGGATATTTATTACTGTGTGGGGGGAAAACTCCTGGATTTCAACGTTTAACTCCGTCGCAATTAGGTCAAGGCCAAGGCACAAATAATGTGCCAAGTTGTTTGTGGCCGCAATATGTTTACCGAAAACTGCCTTGACTGCCAAATTTCTTATTCAGTGTGGATCGGCATTTCAGCATTTTACGGCATAAAATTTTCCCTGTTCATTACTAATTAGTGAAGTTTCAGTTTGCACAGTTAGCAGCTACAAACCACTCAACCTTACATTGTCTACCAACTGTTACACCTCTCTATGTACCCTCTATATGTAGTTACATGGTAACTAAATTAAAACTTACTATTTACTTACCTTTTTTGAATTTTTTTATAGATTACATATATTTTATTATATTATTTTTCCTTTTTATTATGTTTCGATTAGTTTTCTTTTAGTTTATTTTGGTTTGCATTCATAATTCGTGTCGGGGAAGTACCTATGTAGGTAAGGGTTTCTAAATTACTTTGGATTTTGTACTCTTAATTACATTGGCTATGTACTTTTAATTAGCAATTTAATTTCCTATAGGGGATTTGCTTAATAAATTTCCCGAAATTCTTTTACTATTAAATTTCTCATTTAAACTGTTCACTACTTTTGGTTTTATGTAATTCTTTACCTATGCCTATGTGGATGATGAAACACAAATTGAGTAATTGAAGAGTTAGTTTTGGAGGCAACTTCCCTTGAAAAGATCTGCCTACTGCCTGCTCAACAATTATTCACTTAAAGCAAATTAATTTAATTAAAAAATCTTTTAAAATTTTGAGATAAATTTTTGGATTATTGGGTACTTTTTCATGTATTTAGATGCTTGCATTTAATTTACTTATGATTCTTGAATTTTAATAATATTGCAAATTAGTTCGCAGCAGTAATTAATTATTTTATTTGTTTACAATTTAAAATTTTAAATATTTTTATGTGAAAGAGATAATACTATGTAATAATATATTATATGTACTATATATATATATATACACACGAACATCCCTTACGCATACATGCCACCATCGTGTAAAATATAACACACATAATATATCCACCCCCTCCCCCGGTTTAAAAGTCTTTACCCAGCCTTTATTTTAGCAGTTAGTCTTATACTTCTAATTAGTGCAGTGTTTTAAATGCCGAAAATATTCGTTTTTTGGCAACGTCAAATTAAAAAAAAAAAGGACAATTTTGGACAGATAATGAACTTTTACTTTTAATGCAGTCTTCCAGTTTCTATACTTGTATTTGGGAAAATTTAATACTTGTAATGAAAAACCAAAATTATAAGACGTTTGATTCCCGTACGACAAAAATTGAGCAAGGTATTTAATTTCAAAATTTGCAATTTTTGATGTCATTTTCAATTTGCTTCGAGTGCAACAGAAATATAGTGTATAATTTAATAGGCCGTACGAGGAAGTCATGTGGTGTCTACATCAGCAGTTTTAGCAAGGAACATAATAAGTCTCAGAAACTACCTAAAGAAAGGTGAAAGTTTTAGTGACGCCTTTCTTTGAATAAGAAGTAAAAGAATTTCGCGAAAATTGGAACCTATTTACTAGACATAGCACGAATGCTAAATTTTCTCAAATCTTATAAAAATAGTAACAAGAATGAAAAATAAAACACTTTTAGTTAGTACAATGGGATCCTTTTTAACCGGCAACAACACACCGCCTCGATTCCTCGATTCGAACTTTTTTCGAGTAGTTGGGTATTTTATTTCGAGAACTTACTTGTTCAAGTTTTTAAGTCCATGTGTAGAAATTGCAGGATGCGAAGTCCGTCTGTCACACTTTTTATCTATCGGGCCACAATTACATAAATAATACCGAAAACCGTGCAGATTAACTAAAAAATAAAACAGCTAATAAGATCTTACATTTCAGAAAAAAAAGAATTAAACATTTAAAATTACCATATTTGATATCACATGAAAGTTACGAATTTCTTAATACGAAGGCATGTAACTTCGAATTTCTGCTTTCTTACAACATCGTGTCCGTCATTTTAAAATTCACTGAGTATACAATGAAAGTTCGTAACATCATGCACTGACATATCTGAACATTTCTTAGACAATCTTATGAAAGTCTGCAGTCCTTCTTCAATTTCCATGCACATGACTTTCCCTTAGGCCTCGTCTTAATTTTCAGCCTCCTCCTTTTCAACTTTCTCCTTTCCCATTACATATCCGATTATTTCGTAGTCATATTGAAAAGGTGTGGTGGGAGCAGAACTGTCTACATCCATCCAACTCTGACTTCCTCTACACTATCACTAATCTTCTCCGAACATGTAGCTAAATCCAAGATGACGGACGTGGTTGAAAACCAAGAGAATCTTCATCACTTGATTAGTCACCTGCGGACAATTATTGTAAGCTACAATTTAGGCTAATCACACGTAAAATAATGCTTTTTATATCTTTACAGGCAAGAACCAAAGCAAAAAGGACATTTCAGTGTGAATTGTTTTGTGAACACTACCTTGAACATTTAAATATCGACACATAAAAAGGATTAGAGTTCATCTTTATGTTCTCGATAATTCATTAGATGGATAAGACTTGTTGCGTTGGGCGGCAGAAACGTAACCCAAATGTTTTCCACATTTACCCTTAAATTCCGGTGTATAACGCTGGCTTTTAATACAGAAGACAAGATCGAAATTTACGGGTGCGCATTATACACCGGATATAAAAATGATACTTTTAAAAATAAGGGAAAGAAGAGCATACAGAAATTAGATTTCTACATATATCTAAGTGCTGTTTATTTAAAAGAAATGGCATACCTTATGAACTTAAGAATTTTCATTATCGGATAACATGAAAAGTTCGTCATGTTCGTATGTATCTTCAGGCACATCATTGAATTCTATTTAAATAATCATCATCCGTTCCATCTTTCACCAACACCAAACATCCTTGCTGCAGCACGATTTGCAATTTCTCTCGTAAACTGAATGACTTTGCATCTGAAACCAGCACTGTGCTGTTTCGATTGGCAGGAGCCATAATAACAAATAACACTAGATCAACTGTATTTCAACTAAAGCAAATTCGATTTACTAAAGCCTTCAAAATCGCGGCTTCAAATGATTACAGAAAAAGAAAACATCTGACACCCCAAATTTCATCCTCCTTTTCTCAAATAATAACATCACAAAATCCCACAAAACATTCTTGTGGACAACTGCATTGAATAAAATACATTTTTTTTTTGCAGAATTATTTACTTTCTCAAGTTTTCCAGCCTGTATGTATTGTTCTCTTTATCGCTTGTCAATTCAGTATACCATTTTCAAACGCGTGGGAAAATCCCTCAAAACAATGATTTCAAAAGATAAGAGAATCATACATGTATTTTTCATGTTTCTTCGGGAAAAAAAAAAGTTTCAGATTTTAAATTACGTCCAAAGACGCGTTTTTTAACATTTTGTGTGTTACCTTTATTTATTAAATATTATGTTCTTCGCACTTAAACCATAAAATTCAGTTAAAGAACAAAATCGCAAAGTAGTTTTAAACTGAGCATATCTTTAGAATTTCCTATGCACAGTCTCATGCGCTGGAGATAAAAATGTTTTTTCTGTACAACGTTGCCATTGCTCGCTTTGAAATCCTTGAGTTTGTTAATCAAAAATTCGTTAAAGTTTTACAAAATATTAAATCGATAATAAAGCAAATTCCAAATTTCAAATTTGGGCTTCCAGATGCCCATATCCGCAGCAGGATTACGTAATTTAAAAAGTTGATGGCTCTAGATACCGTCGTTTTATCACAACATACATATATTTACATTTATGCACATTCTTCATTATTTAATTTCTTTAAATATAATACAGGTCTGCAGTATTTGGTGGCAGCAGTTTGAAAAGTAAACAAACATTTAACGTTTCCGACGCAAAATCGCAAAACGAAAACAATAGTCCTTCAGGGATAAACTCTCTTTGGACTAAAAAAAAAAAAGTTGTAGGTTATACCTCGAATAGATCTAAAAATTAATAAATGTAGTTTGAAATTATAGGTGCGTGTTATACGCCGGAATTAACAGTAAGTATACAATTTGTTTGCCCATTATGCACTTCCGTTTTTTTTTCTTTGGTTTCATAGGTTTAAATTTCGGATTTAAATTTAGACTTTTCAAAGCTGCCGTTGCTTTGATATTACTAGTTAACTAGATGCCGTTTATGAGGGAGGGCAATAAAAGGTTTAATGCAAGCAAAATTTGAAATCTATGCTCAATGAAAAGCAAATTTAAGAATGTCATCTTTAAAAATGCACCTAAATTTATTAATAGCATACAAATGAACTTTAACAAATAAAATATAGATATTTAAAATTCTTCATTCTTAAGATTCATTTTCTCAGTATAACTTGGGAACAAAGTTGAGTAACAATTCAAATTCTTTTACATTTTCCCGAAATCTTCTTATATGACTTTCAAGGGTTAGCACAAATAAACACTACGGTGAAACGATATATTCTCTCTAGCAAATTAAGAATGCACAAATAAATAGTACGGTGAAACGCTAAATTCTCTCTGGTAAACTAAGTATGCACCAATAAACACTACGGTAGAACGGTAAATTCTCGCTGGAAATTAAGAATACACGAACAAACACTACGATGGAACAGTAAATTCTCTCTAGAAAATTAAAAATACACAAGTAAATAAAGTGGAACGGTAAATTATCTTTAGAAAATTAAGAATGCACAAATAAACACAACTGTGGAATGGTAAATTCTCTCTGGTAAACTAAGAATGCACAAACAAACACTATGGTAGAACGGTAAATTTTCTCTAGAAAATTAAAAATGCACAAATAAACACTACTGCGAAAGGGTAAATTCTCTCTGACAAATTAAGAATGCATAAATATACACTACGGTGGAACGGTAAATTCTCTCTGGTAAACTAAAAATGCACAAATAAACACTACGGTGGAATTTTAAATTCTTTCTAGAAAATTAAGGACGCACAAATAAATAAAGTGGAACGGAAAATTCTCTCTAGAAAATTAAGAATGCGCAAATAAACTGAACTGTGGAACGGTAAATTCTTTCTGGTGAACTAAGAATGCACAAATAAACACTATGGTGAAACGGTAAATTCTCTCTAGAAAACTAAAAATGCACAAAGAAACACTACGGTGGAATTTTAAATTCTTTCTAGAAAATTAAGGACGCACAAATAAATAAAGTGGAAGGGTAAATTCTCTCTGGAAAATTAAGAATTCGAACTCAGGATCTCCAGAAGGATCTAGATCCTCTGAAATTTCAAGAGTAGTGTTCTTTATTCTGCAAGGTTATTATTTGAAAGTAATCAGTTATTTATAATTTCAGCCTTTTCTATAACTTCTCCTTTCCATTTCCTTACCAGAAGCAAATTAGTTAGATAGTATGTAAACTGAGGTTTCTGGATTCTAAGAAAGAGCATCCTTTTGCTTTCCGCGGGAACGTTACGTTAGTTCCTGCTAGCTATGATAAATTTGTAACTATTCGGCTTTGCGTTATCGCTGCCGACATCGAATTTTCTATGCGGGAAAAGTTTTTGAGCCAGCTTAGATAAAATTTGATGCTATATTATATATTGTTAAATTTAATGTTATATTATCTTTAACTACTAGCCTGAGTTTTAAATTGAAATTTACTGTTCCTTAAAGCTTCGCTCACGCGATGGTTTTAAAATCATAACTGGTCTAGTTGTGACTTCGTTGCTAGGCAACCAGGCCTTGCTACGTCAGAAAAACTGCTCTAAGGATTTTCTCTAATTACTTTATGCCACTTAGTATAAGAGCCGACCAGTCACAGCGAAGCAAACATCGATCGACGGTTTCCCTGAATCAGCTACACATTGGCCTCGATCAGCTACACATTTACGTATAGGCAATTTTCCATTCCATGATTGGCTACTAAGTAAAACCTGTTAAACTGTCATGAATGTGTGATTTTTTATTCCTTAAACAACAACACCTTAGGAAGACTAAACATTCGTCTGAGCGAAACTTTAGTTGCATCGCCGCGAGCTATGGTTGATTTTGTTGGTTCAGAAAGTGTACTGATGTTCTAAATTCCGTTAAAATCAAAAGCTTAATTTAAACTTTTCCAAGTCTGTGTAGTTACTTCAGACATAGCGATAATTCTCTTTACATCTTTCAGGGTTTCGGACTATTTTAACTTTTGCCAGATCAAAGAAAACAATATATTTTAATTAACGTTTCTGTTGAACGTGAATCATATTAATCTTCCCAAAGTTTTGAAATAAAATATTTGTAAATTGTTTTAGTTTAGGACTCGAATCTTTCGAATGTAGAAAAAAAAAAGAGTGACCTTCGAATTTTCAAACCAGGAATCTTTTTTCGAAATTTATGAAATTCGAGGATTCGAATTTATCATTCCCTGTGTTCTCGGTAATCGGTTAAGGCAAAACTTATGAGGCATATTTGCTTAGTATTTAATATGGAATTTATTCATTTGTTTAAAAAGGTAAAAGGCATGCTTTTAAAAAAGAAAAATTTGAGAAAATTAGGAAGTTAGTGAAACATTTTGCCACATACAAGAAATAAATCAGACCAAAAGAGTATATTAGATTTGCTACAGATAAAATTTCTGTTGTGTAATTATGCATAAAAAAGTATAATTCTTAGACACTTCTGCGATTTACAGCAATTTTTGGTGACAATCTTTCCTGCAGCTACCCTTACCGACGCATAATTCTTGCAGAGCGACCGGACCGACTGCATGCATGTATGACGGCGAATGCGAGCCGATTTTCTCTGAAAAATTCTCTACACAGGCATAAGTTTTGAACCTATCACAAAAATTTATCAGTGCTTTATTTCATGGAATAATTTAAACAAATCAGCTTTCCTATGGCACTTTTCAGAACTTCTCTCCTGATTAACACACGCTATTAAAGCTTTATTTATTTTTATTTTTTACGTAGCTTTTAAGAAGCATAAGCTTTAATAAATTATATATATATATATATATATATATTTATAAATAATAATGAATTCTGTTAACGGATCGATTTTTCCCTAGCTTGTTTAGATATCGAGAAAACTAATTACACTATTTGTATTCAATGTAATAGAAGATTATTATTTATTTAGCTTTCAAACCAAACTAAAGTTTCTATTTAATATTTTTGTTTCAAATGAATGCCATGCCGATTAAATAATCTAGAAAAACAAGCAGAGAGTTCTTTCAGGGGTTTTCAATGTTCACTTTCCTTGTTTTTGTGTAAGAGAAAGAAGATTTAGGGGATGATTCTAACGCCACCTAAAGTTTAGGGACCCTAGGTCCAGCTTCGTAAGCCTAAGACATAATCAGACCCTGGGCTCATAGAGAAGAGGCTTCTCTTAGCTAGAAGAAGGCGTTATTATAGATTTGTCAGATACGGAGACTCAATAGTCAACCCAAATTTCCTAGAAATACGCCTCTCGTAAGATCAATTTCAAGTGTAGATTTTCGCAACCAACATTTTACTCATCGACAGATATGTTGCTTCTAGCATGACGTTGGGGGTGATTCAACCGGTGATAAGGAAGCAAAGGATGCTTGGAATGTTCTTTTGCTAATGTGAGCAATCTATTTAGTGTTCGACCAAAGCTGCCAGTTAAAGACGGTAGCTTACAGAGTATGTTCGGAATTTTTTTTTAGCAATTTGGGCTCAGCAAAGTAATTTATTATAATATCCATACTGTTTCTTTCTTCAGTCAGGTAGCATTTTCTCTTAATACACGAATCAATCCCGGTTTCTTGTATAAAAGAGCATTTTAAAATTTTTCCACCGAATTTTTTTTCAAGTCCGCATGTACTCCATAACTCACTAATTATTCTTATCCGATTTGTAGCAAAATCAGTGGCAATACAAAGATATTTTTCTGGAATAAGTTATAAAGTGTGCACGTTTTTTGCCCTCTTTCTTTTCCATCTTCCACACAGATGTAGTCGTAGATGTCGATGTTTAACTTGTTCGTTCTTCTGAAAGTTCAGCTTATTTTAATTATGTAAATAAAGAACTGGAATTTCATTTTTAAACATGAGGGCTTGCTTTAATAATAAGCAGAGTTTATTTTTACATTCTTTCGATTCTCTTTAATTTTCATAAGGGTAAAAAATAACCTATGAACATAAGTTCTCTACCGAAACTTTGTTTACATTCTTGAAACTAAGTTTTCAAATCTTTCTCGCCTCTTTTAAGGCAATAAATTAATTACTTTTGTTACGGTCATTTAACTATAGGCATGCCTCAAGTATAATAATAAAAAATACTGATTTTTTATTCAAAAAATGGTAAATGAGGTTCATAAAGTTTTCAGCATCTGAGCTTACGCTCTGCTGTATGTCTTTTGGAAGAAGCCTATGCAAATTGACTTCTTTTATTATTTTTATATTTAAATCTTAATTTTTCTTTCTTTCTTTTTCTTCTTCTTCTTCTTTTTTTTTTTTTTTTTTCCGAGCATCCTCAAATTTTATATCTCCCTCTCTCTTCATAGTAGTTAGTTGATATTTTAAAAGCTGACGGTATTGTATTGCCTGTTGAGTAGGTGGCCTTCCTTTAGGAACATAGTATTTAGCCACAGTATTGCATTGTTACTCTGACCTGCCCGCTTTCCAGATCTATCGTCTCTCGAACATGACTGGTCAAAGATTGGAGAACGCCTAGCCCGGCATACGGCACCCGTGGGAACACCAAATGAACTCTGGCTACGTGTGGAGGCAGCATGGGCTGCCCTTTCGCAACAATACATCCAAAGCCTCTTTCACCTCAGTGCCGCGGTGATTGGTGGCGAACGTGGATCCAACACTCACTTCTGATTTTCTCCTCCTCTTCACCTCAAACAAAGCTGACTTGAAATCAATTAATATTGATATTATATGTGACCTCTGAAATAAATTTGGCTTTGATATCTCTTGTTGCATTTTTTATGACCAACAGTGCAGTTAGGTTACCTTTCAGTTACAAGAAGATCAAGTTTTAAGCGTTCTTAAGTAAAATGGTAGTCAGGGAGTGATCTCATATTTACAGCTAAGGCAACAATTTTGTCAATGGTGCGGGGGGGAGCCAAAATTCATGGTGCGGTCATGCGAAAAATATGAAATTTCGTCAAAAAATTATATTTGCGTAAACAGCAAAAAATAAGTAGTAAACAGCAGTGCTTTCTCTTTGTACGAAATAAAAAGGAAGTATTGTAATCGCGAAAAATTTCGGGTATCATATTTCAACGAAAATATCTATTTTGACCGCTACCGAATGAAATTTAATGATATTTGTGAGTGATATTCAGTCGTACGTAAGAACAGAATAAAGGACTCTTTTTTACCATAAAAATTATGAAACTGATTTAAAATGGATTCTGAAGAGATTTTTTCGCGCCGTCTGTGCGTACGTACGAACATACTTACGTATGTATGTATCTCGCATAACTCAAAAACGAGTAGCCTCAGAACATTGAAATTTTGTATATAGGATTGCTATAACATGTAAATGTGCACCTCCTACTTTGGTTGTAATCGGCCGCACCAAAAGTACATAAATTTATGTATGTATATATGTGGGGAAAGGCAACGACTATAGTTGATAATACACATTTATTAGTATATACAAAGATAGATTACATTAGGTTTACAGTTATTGAGATAATATATGAGCGATCGAGCAACGTCTGCTCCGCTCGCCAGCTATTCCTCGTCTATATCGAAGGCGGGAAACACACCTGCTGACGTAATGCATACGTCACACAGTAGGGGATTAAGGAATATCATGACATAACATTTCCCACATTCGACCATCATGACCGGACAGGCGACCTCGCCTGAAGCAACATAATATATCATCAAATTTAAAAAAAATATTATGATATAGTAACATAGGTATGAGAAAAAAAATAATCTGTAGATACAAAGCTGAGGATACTTACACAAATGGAGCAAACAAAAAAATAGATTAAACACATCACAGCAGTTAACTAAAAAATAAAAAGAACATTAGTTATCACAAAATGAATTAAAAATTTGATATGAGGGAAAAACAATTATTAGAAAGTTCTCAGGTATCATCTGTCCAAACACAGGAGGACCTATAATGATGACAGTTTAATAAAAATCAAGTGATACGTTCAATATTGTTGGACCAGGGTTTCATATATTCAGCACAAGTGGATGTTTTGGATGGTCCGTCGAAAAATGCACACTTTTCCACATCATAGGTGTCATTTTGTTTGAGCTTGGTGACTTTATAAGGTCCGAGAAATTTCTGTTTGAGTTTTAGACCAGGGCCAAACTGAGTTCGTTTGATGGCAACGAGGTCATGAAGTTGAAATTTTTGGGCTTGTTTTCGCCGCAAATTATAAGTACGGCGATTGTCGTCTTGCACTTTAGAGATTTGCTGTTTTGCGTCCTTACGGAGATCGTCACGTTGCTGAATGAATGCAGATTTGATCTCCTCGTCGATTAGAGCAGCGATGTTGATGTCGTTTTGCGATTTCATTTTAGTCCCAAAGAGAAGTTCAAAGGGAGTGGAATTGATGCTACGTTGAAAAGTGGAATTAATAATTTGTTGCACGGCGGGAACATGGCGGTACCATTGTTCAGGGTTGGTTATGGAGAGTTTAGAAAGGACAGCAATAATAATGGAGTTCAAACGCTCAACTTGACCGTTCGATCGTGGAAGGCCAGCTGTAATAAGAACGTGCTTTATTCTCTGTGTGTCACAGTAGTTTGCAAATGCAGTGGATTTGAATGCAGGGCCTCGATCAGAAATAATCCGTGAAGGATTTCCGAAGACTGATCTTTGAGTTTCCAGCCGACTGATAACTTCATCTGCGTCTGTGGACTTTGTCGGATATAGCCACACGAATTTAGTAAACGAGTCTATAACTGCCAAAATATGTTTGTATTTCTTGGATGTGGTGGCAAGGGGACCTAGGTGGTCGATATGGTACGTGTGCAAGGGTGCGTCGTCTTTATCAATGGGGTGCAGTAGTCCGTCTTGTTTGCCACGCTTTCGATTATTGAGGATGCATGGGATGCAGTTATGGATACAGCGCTCGATTTTTTCTTTCAGATTTGGGATAAAATATTCTTTGTTTAAAAGTTCTTGAGTGCGGATTACGGCGAAGTGGCCTCGTTCGTGAGCAGTTTTAATGACATTTGCCTGCATATCCTCAGGCACCACAAGTAAGTCAATGCCGTTGACGTTTTTGTACAGGAGATTGTTCTTAACGAGAAAGTTATCATACGAAGGCGTAGTTTGAAGAAGTGCTTTAATAGCCGTAATATGCTCGTCGGTTTCTTGTGCTTTGCGAAATTGGAGAAGGACACTGTCTTGGATAGTCATGCAACATGGACTGCGACTGAGGGCGTCCACGTGAGCCATCTTTGAGCCGGTACGGTGTTCAATTTCGTAGTCAAAATCTTGGAGATATAAAACCCATCGGGCTATTCTCGAATTGAGTTCCTTTTTATTTAGAGTTTGCACGAAAGCGTTGCAGTCAGTGATAATTTTAAAATGCGAACCAAGGACGTAAATACGGAACTTTTTTAAAGCTTCAACAATTGCAAGGACCTCGAGTTCATAACTGGTATATTTACGCTCGTTGTCCGATGTTTTTTTCGACATGTAGTAGACAGGGTGAAAGCTGTTATCGTTCATAGATTTTTGTAGTAGGACTGCCCCCAAGCCATCAATGGATGCGTCGGTATGAATTTCGATAGGACTGTTTTGATTAAAAATACTTAAAACTGGTTGTTGAGAAAGCAAATATTTTAATCTGTGAAATGCGGCTTTCTGATCAGCATGAAATTGAAAGGGGGTGTCCTTACGAAGGAGATCACTAAGGGGTTTGGCAATGCTAGAATATGAGGGAATGAATTTTCTAAAATATCCCGTGAGACCGAGAAAGCGTTGGACGTCTTTCGTACTCTTAGGTTCGGGGTAGTTAATTACAGATTTTGTTTTCGAAGGGGAAGGAAAAAGTTTACCGTCTTCAATGATATGTCCAAGAAATTCGATTTTTTTGTGAAGAAATTGACATTTACGAAAATTAATTTCTAGACCATATTCACTAGCAACTTTGAGTACTTGATTGAGACGATGAATGGCCTCATTTTCATTTTTGGCGGGAATAACGACATCGTCCATGTAGGGTAAAACATAACCTTTGACAATTAAATCACGAAAAACATAATTTATAAAGCGCTGGAATACTGAAGGGCAATTTGAAAGACCAAATGGCATTCGAAGAAACTGGAATTGTCCGTTGTGAGTTACAAAAGCTGTATATGGTTTACTTTCGTCCGCTACGGGCACATGAAAAAAACCGTTACGTAGGTCAAGAGTACTGAAAATTTGGGCGTCTTGAAGTCTATCCAAAATGTCATCAATAAGAGGAAGAGGAAAATGATCCTTAATTAAAAGTCGATTAAGTTTCCGATAATCTAAGCAAACACGGGGCGTACCGTCTTTTTTACGCACCACCAGAACTTGACTGGCATATGGAGATGAACAAGGTTCAATAATTTTAAGTTTCAACCATTCATTTATTTGTTTGTCAACAATTTCCCGTTCAACAAAAGGAAGGCGTCTAGGAGGGTGAAAAATCGGTTTATCATCGGATAGAGTGATATTAAGTTTAATATCTGTCGTCTTTGTTTTATTTGGAGCATAAGAATTCAGCAAACGTTCTGCCGCAGCACGAGTTTCTTTGGAAACATTTGAACCAATATCAAAAGCTGGAACATCGTCATTTATGGCAAAAATGAAAGATTCAGGAGTAGTTTCAAAGTATTGCTCGGGTTTTGAAAAATATATACCGTCTGGTGTAATAGTTAATTTAGCATTTTTAATTACGTCACATCCTACAATAAGAGAAAATTGCATAGAATGATTTGGAACAACTCTAATATTAGCCGGAAAGTCCTGGTTATCAATGTTGATAATGGTTTGAAAATAGCCAATAATAGGAATTTTCGAGGATCCAAAACCAGTTAACACTCCAGAATTATTTGAAAGTGGTGGGGAACCAAGTTGAATCCATGTGTTTTGTGTCAGTAATGTGACCTGACTTCCAGTGTCAATTAATCCAGAAACTGTGCTATTAAGTATAACGACAGTTTTACACATATTAGCGTGAGAGGTTTGTACTGTATTTACTCCGGCAGGTGGAGTGGAAGTCTCATTTGGAGTAGTGAGGCGGCAATCCATAGATTTGTGTCCAAAACGACCACAAGTTAGACATTTTGGGCCAAGAGAATGATTAGGACAGAACCGTGAGAGGTGTCCGACCTCATTGCAGTTAAAACAAGTTTGTGGTTTATTTTTAGATGAACCAGTATTATTAAATTTCGTGTCATGTTGTTGGTCTGAATTTTTTCTTCCAGTACCACGTCTGGGGCCATTGTACGTATTTTTTAAATTCGATGGATGAGAGGTATTTGTATGTCTAGTCGTAACTACAGTTTCATAAGTGCGTAGCTTTTCCTTGAATTCAGAATATGATTTTGCACCGTAGAGAATAATTTTATCGGATGGGGTACCTAGTAGTCCTTGAATGGTATACTGAATGACAGAAGCCTCGTCGATAACACCGTCACCACGATTTGCAATTTCGCGCATTGCGATAAAATATTGCATAAAGCTTTCATTCGAACGCATTTTTCTTCTTTCGAGTTGTTTATGAATTTCAATAGACGTAATTTTATCGGAGAACTCATTAAGTAATACTGTTTTAAACATGTCGTATGAATTGAGATTCCGTTGTGAAAACAAAAAAGTTTTAGCAGTACCCACAACAAGTCGTTTGGCAAAAACTAATTTTTGCTGGTCGGTGAGGTTTGGGAATAAGTGAAAATTATCCTCGATATCGTTGAAAAAAGCACGGACTGAATAGCAATCACTGCCTGAAAAGTTTCTGCATGTGTTTGAAAGATCTCTCAAAACAAACCAAAAGTCATAACTCATCTTGCGAATCTCGGTGCACGCAGTCAAAACATCCGAGCCACTCGAATTCAAATTTATTACTTCCGGGTTAGAAGAAACAACACAATTTGGGCTTGGCGCCGGGGAGGGAGGGGAAAGGGGAACAGAAGAATTTAGACCTACAGGCGTCGGTGCATTATCAGTGTTTGAAATTGGATGATCGTCATCGGATAAAAAACCAAAATCTAGGGAATTGTGGAAATTCGTCAGATTAGTGAGCGCATGAAAAATTTTTTCACATAAAACATCTTTATTAGCGGAAACTTCCAAGTGCAATAAATTAGCCACTGATATAAAATCCGAGAAAGAAAAATCTTTTAATAGAAGTTCTTTATGTTTTGCCAAATCGAAACTGTCCGGGAACGCGGCAAAATTTCGCATTCTCTTTCGCGAAGAATGATCAAAATCGGAATATCCAAGCACGCTATTAAATAATTTAATAACTCGTGTTGTGCCATATTTAAGAGAGTTCGCTATCAATGGGATATCACCTATTAAACAATCAAATAGGACAATATGAATATGAAATAGGGTATGTATGAATGAAGTAAACAGCATAAACACAGTTTAAAATCGTAATATTAATAAATTATGAACGAATCAGGGAAAAATGAGCCTACCTAACTCTGGGGCAGCCCTTATAATCCAACATATTTCTTGTCCAATCCTATGTAATCCAAAATCGAAAACGTCCAAAATCAGAAGAATCGTCAATGTAACATCAATCGTCATAAGACATAATCGTCACGTCTTCAATCGTCATAAAGGCACGTCTTGCCTTTGTTAGCTTTCGTCGTTGATGATTGCTGGTGTCTAGGGTTCGATTAACGCATGCACAAAAGGTACGGTCGAGCCCCCAAAATGTGGGGAAAGGCAACGACTATAGTTGATAATACACATTTATTAGTATATACAAAGATAGATTACATTAGGTTTACAGTTATTGAGATAATATATGAGCGATCGAGCAACGTCTGCTCCGCTCACCAGCTATTCCTCGTCTATATCGAAGGCGGGAAACACACCTGCTGACGTAATGCATACGTCACACAGTAGGGGATTAAGGAATATCATGACATAACATTTCCCACATATATATATATACTATATCCACTCTGTTACTCGGCTCAGTGAGCTGAATTTTTTTATTCTTATATGTTAGTAAATTGTGCATTTTTTGCTTTAAAAATGATTGAATTATGTTGTTCTTATCTTCCGGTTAAGGTTTTTATGTCTTGAGTAAACCTTTTATGTATCAAGATTTGTAGAATTATCAACAATTTAAAAGTTGTTTAAGTGCGGCTAAGCCTAATCATTTTTCATATGGCAGCCATATTTGTTTACATTTGAAACTTAGGAGAATAGTGGATTTATTTCCAATACAGACAAACTAAGCTTCGCAACAACAAAGACAACGCCTTCTTTTTATTATTGCAATGAAATATATTCCGCAAAAGAAGAATAGGAAAAATGTGGTCACATGGGGTATGAACAACAACAACCGCATGTGCTATGTTTACAATGGAATCGATAGCGGATATTCCACTGAAATTAATTGATTTTTTGAATTTATAAATTAAATTTATGGCTATTGCGAGAAATTAAAAAATACTCTTGGAAATGATTCCTCTTTCCTTGATGTCAACAAGAAGGTCTTCTGTTATTCAAGGAAAAATATGTGAACAATATTTATTTCAAAGTAATGCCGGATAGCTGTGTGTTGACAAGCTGTGTGTTAAGGCCGAAATGAAGAAATCAATTAATTATGAAATATCTGTGCCAATTTCTGCAGAAAACGAGATAAGATTTATAAATTTTTCTTGTGCATGATTGCTTACCAATATTAATAATGTTTTTATTAAGAATATTAAATGTGTATCAGTTAATTGAAAACTATTCCCGAGACCTTGAATAACGTTTTCCAAACTTTTAAATGTAAGTGCAATAATAGTTTATTCATGGTTCATGAATAGTTGTTCTAAATTACTGAAATAGCCGAATTCGTAAAAAGTCTGTTCATCTACAAGAACATAAATATAAAGCCAATTTTCTCACATTAATATTAATTAGTGTCGCAGAATATTTTATTAATAATAAATTTTATTAATTTCATCAGGATATGCTTTAATGTTTTAGCTGTTGTAATCAATTTTTAATGAATACACATAAATAATGGAATATAATGCACCATTCTATCACACATCTTTCGTCCTTATCTTGCAACCGAATCAAATAAGTAAAATCCACACGTTAAACTTTTTCGACGCCAGCCATTTTGCTCACACAATCTACTAGAAGCGCAGTGAAATGACGAAAGACTTTTAGACTGTTGATTATCACCGGGCTACTGCCGAAGCAATGTTGCCGATTCATGAAGTAAAGCCTTAAGGCACATGACGTAATGAGCTCTAGACGTGGAGAAATCTCAGAAGAGAAGTCAGAGGAAAGGAGAAATGACGAAAGTTCCAAGTTCCCCTTTAAGCCGCGTTTGATGATGCCAATAGGTTACCAGATTTGGCGCGATTTCGCTTCATTTGGCGACTGGCCCCTAATCTGATTAAATAAGCATGTATATTTAGTGCTTGAAAATTAGTGATTGTGTCTGTCCATGGTTTGAGATAACATGTGCCTTAGGTATATGCATTAGAATTACACTGGTCTATTTCATATAGTAGATCTTTTTAATAAATACACTTGAAAATCTTTTGAGCTACATAATTTTAAAATGAAAAATTCTGCACATAAATTATGTAACTTACAAGATTAAAAAATAACTTCAAATTTATCTTTTGACTATTTAAAATATATACAGATAGTACGTTTCATTATTTGCTATTATAAAGTGAAAAAATATTATTAGTTTCACAACTAGTATTGCAGTAAGCTCACTTGCCCAAATCTCTAAATTTTTCGTTTTGACATTTTATATGTATACAAAATGTGTTAATTTGCAGTTTATATTATCTATAGGATAATAGTCAATTGCTAAAAATTAAATTTTAAGGTGTATAAAATTATATACTAATTTTGAACTGCGCAGAACATTGGCATTGTTATCTTTATATGTATTAACGGCCAGCTGCATTTACAGTACTCCGGAAATTTGACTATTATGATTTTTCAGAACTTAATATTTATATTTACTGTTGTGCCTGTCCAGCTGATAAAATTATGACTTCAAAATATTTACAGTAACTTTCTTTTCAGTGTTTAAGAGCAATCTCTGTAAACAAGATTTTATGTATTCACTTTTACAGCATTGAGATTTATTATTGTAAATGATTTATGAGATTTCAAAAAAGTAGTGCAAATAATTTTAAAAATGAAATTAATTAATACTGTGTGAAATCAAGCAGAAAACTTTCAAATTTTACTTATAAAAACTATAAATATTGGATGTGTGTTGTTATGGTTACATGATAGACATGGTATTTGGGTATTTCAGTTGGAAGAAATGGGTATTTCATTTCTGCCAACACGCATTTATAGCTCTTTCAGTGCTATTACATTTGAAATGCTTTGGCCATCTGGAGCTCTTGCCTTTACAAATGCAAGTAATATTCTTAAACTATCAATACTAACTCAGAATATTCTGGTTATTTGGTGAATTGTATTTCTGCATTGTAGTGCTTTGAAATGACTTTACACAGTTAAGCAAAATAAAAATATTTCATATTTCAAAACATTAAATATTTCCTCATTAAGTTGATAACTGAACACATATTCGCTGCTTAATATGAAGACAGAAATGTGTCTTCACATGCAAATATGAAATATATAAGGTATTTTTTATCATTACATGAACACCTGTGTGGTCCATATCTTGGAAACGACTGGATTCTGAAACCTGTTGAATCATTTATTATAACCTTGTAATATTAGAATTTCATTAATTTGTTACCTTTTATTGCAGATTCATACAGTCATTACTTTTAACCAAATGAACGAATATATAATTAAATGATGAAATAATGACTGAGAATGAATTACAAATACATAAAGAATTAAGAGCAAACTAAACTTTCAACAAATCGAACGCAGCGGCATTACCTCGTTTGTTTACATTAGCTATACATACGTCACGTGACCTCCGACGTCACCGGAATGTATCTCATTAAATCGTGCTTAATCCATTCAGGAATTTATTTGAGGAAATAAGTGTTTAAGATTTACTTTGTCATTTTTAATATAGATATTTCGAGTTTTTATGTATTTTTGCCTTGTTGCAAAGTGACAACTGAATTAATTTGAATAGAAAATAATGCATCGTCTGCGAAAAACTGTTTCTTTTTTTTTTTGTTTTTGTTTGTTTAACTTCTTTTACACGTCGTTTAAGATTTATTATAGTATTTGAATAGAACATGCGGCACCGATTAGGTAATTCTCCAGATGATATACATAATTTTTGTGCATTCTAAGTTATAAAATGAATGAGATGTAATGCTGTTAAGTGAACCTAGTGCTAGAGTGTTGCTATGGTAAACAAATATAGTGAATTTTAAACAGTGCATTTATTCTATTGTGGTTTATGCACTATCGATGAAGTAGATTTAATTGAATCCAATTACTTTAAATGAAATGCAAAATGCGTTTAATTTAATATTCCGTACGAGGAAGTTATGTGGTGTACATACCAGATATTTTTGTTTCGTTTTTGTGCTTGATATGAAATTGCAACACTAATATGAAACTAAGTAAGCATTATATTGTATATTTTTAATCTAGCACTGATATTAAAGTACATTTTTAAATGAATACTTACATCCTAATTAAATTTTGACAATATTATCAATATAATTTAAGAAATGTAATTAAGAGTTTTTATAGCATACTGTGCTTTAATTGTGTAGAAAACTTATTTTCAGGTGTATATTATTTGCTTTAAACAAACGATAAAATAATTATCTTCTGGATGAATTATGCTAAGCTGAAAAGCATTTCGTTCAGAAATGAAAGGTTATAGCTATATATATGCTTTAAACTGACACGTCCAAACATAAGACGTAGATTAATAATTAGATTTTTAGCTTCTCTTTCCATATTCTGATATGCAAATATTCTGATTTTCTTCTAAGTGTAGTGTCTGTTATACTTTAAAATGACTTTAATCTTAGAAAAAGATCCGTCCGCATCGGTACATCGTTTCCGAGCATATAGACAGATAAGCAACGTTAGTTCGATAAAAAAAAAAAAAATCACATTTTCATGCTTTTAGAATCTAGGAAACCTCACTGAATCTAGACCTGGCTTGGAATCTCGAAAAAAAAAATTCAAAATTTTGGTTTAAAATAAGACTGAAGTAAGATTACTTCATTTGATTCTTATTAAACTCTTAGAGTAAGATTCTTATGAAATCACGATTAAAATTATATTAGAAAATAAAATCTGGCTATTTCAGTAAAAATTAGAGACTGGATAAAAAATCTCAAATTTATGGATTTACCTAACGTTTGGGGGGGGTAAGTAGTATTCTCGAAATCTCAGAAATTCCCCTAAATTTAGCGGAAGTAATGTCAGAAATCAACTTCATTATATATACGACTAGGACTGCAATCATACAGTTACGGACCTTAACGTAATACGTTGCGAAATTAATTTCCCGAGAATGAAGATTTTTAAAATATAACGTTGAAAATTTAGATAGAAAATTTCATCATTGTTTGTTCTTCTTCTGAATGTACCTCAAACTATAAATGATGCTACCTTAAAGCAACATCAACATAAAAAAGTGCGTATTTAAGTCTTTGAAACCCAGTTTATCAATTTTTCATAATTCTCACTATTAGTAGACCGAATAATTAATATTTTAGAATAAAAAATGAGAGAACATAAAAGGACATTTCAAAGATGTAGTATATAAAATGATAGAAAAAGAAATTCTTGCATTTCCTTTTTTTAAAGCGAAGGTTCAATATAAGGATGAATATAAATAATATAAGTTCAATATAAGGATTCAATATAAGGATGAAATACTCGTTGAAGATTTAGCTAATTCAATAGAATTTATACTGAGCAAAATTAACGAAACAGTCTCCATTTGTTTCTTATCATAAACTGCAAAAGGTAACAAATCTCAGCTTTTCTTGTATGCAAAATCAAAATAATGAATGGCTTATTTATCCGTACAATGAAAGATACAGTAAAGCTCAGAATAGATTATAGCTTCGTCTCATTAAACAGGATATGAAAAAGCATATGACACGAGACGGAAAGCTTAGAATGATCTAGAAACAGGAAATAACTTTCCTGGGTGAGTTAGACAACATGAGAGTTACTTCTCGAAAAGGAAGTTTCTTTGACTTCTTCAGGCATTCTGTGCATAAATCAAAAACTGAAGATATACACCCTTCAGAGTCGATAGTGATTTTTAAAATAACATCGAATTCATTAGTAAATTGAAAATGGCATGGTACTATCGATATAAATTTAGAAGTCAAACAACAAAAATCAGCCTTATATTTGCAAATTTTTACAGGACTAGTTTTGATGGTTTTACCGAACCATCAAAAGATGCTTTCCCAACATTTTGCAACATGCAGCTGAGATCATTCTCAGCTGCCGAAGCGCAAATGAACGAGATAAGATGCAGTGATAAGATAAGAATAAGAATAGGCAGGAGTGACTGGACTTCTAAATTAATATTGTTTGACTTGTGTGTTATTTTATCTTAATTACTATTGATACATTAAGTTCGAATGTATGCTGTGCATATCGTTCCTTGAATTAGAGTTCAGAGAGGTTATTTTTTCTACAGTACCTTATTTCAAACTCCGGTTCTTTTATACTCGTATGATTTCTCCTGAGCTAAAGATGATGAGTGATAATTTTACCACAGTATTAAATAGTCAGTGAGATATCTCTTAGTTTTCTCTTTTGATGGGGGAGAGTTTAAGGAATTAAAACTTCTTCTTGTGCATTTTTACAGTATTAATATTGTTACGTGCGTACAGGTTCGTTATATATTGAATGCACGAGTCGTTAAAAAGTTAACAAAAATTTATTCTTTCCACAAGAAATAAATTAAAATTCTGAAATATTTCTTCACAGATCTTCGCACAATATCACAATATCTCAAACGTTTAGCAAAAACTCAGTTCAAAACAGATAAAATAATTCTATCTCACAGCGAAATCGCTACAATCAATACAGCATTAAGTAAACAAACAGCAGTTCGCTTTTTACAGCTACAAGTATAACAGCAACAACAAGAACTGAGATGAGAATGGCGAGGAGAGTGGTTCGAAAACCAGGGTGCATGGGTCAAAGGACCCTACCCCTCATCGAATGCATAAGTATGATTCTAATAAATTGGCAAGTACAAAATAACTTAAAAATAAGTAATAATAGTTTTTTTAAATATATAATTATATATATGAAAGGTACTAATTAAAGTAAGTAAAAACAAAAGGAAGGCGGGGCTATTATCAATAACTTGCCCTATGAAAAGTAAAATTTAAAAGTAAATAAAGCCATTCAAAATCCCACGAAAAAACCGAAAATGCCTGTTTAGAAAGAGAAGGCCGCTGAGCTGGTGACACACTAATTATATGCGTAAAGAAAAAAAA
>KK121155.1:124810-136529 GCA_000611955.2 Stegodyphus mimosarum
TTATATTTTTTCAGTGTCTTATTTTTTAATTGCTTTATTATGTATCAATAAATTGGCTTTTCAAGTTAATAAAATAAAAATAATTAATTGAATAAAAATTTTATGAAGGTTTTTATATATTTTGTTTGATATCAACTTATTATTTATGAATTTTTTTTCTGTATTGGAACCTATTTTTTCATATGCACTGCATTTTATTACATTTCATGTTTATCATTTGAAGAGAAACTTGGTGCAGTTATGTGACAAATGATTTTATGTACAGATTTTTATAAGATTTTGAAGGGGGGATTATTTTCAGCTGTCATAAAGATGAATATGATGACAAGTATGAGTATTGAAATTCTAATTCAAGTGGTGTTACTGCAGGCAGAAAATATAGAGAAGATGTTAAACGATGCAGAACTTAGAAATATTGGAAATATAGTGTTATTTGAAACCATTTATGCTTATATTACCAGAAAAAGAATATAATGAAGTAGAATATTATGCACTTGCATGTGTCTATGAAATTATTAATTTATTAAAACAAATTTTAATGTATTTACTAATTTTACACTTAAATTAGATGACAATGACTTTTCGAAACAAATAGAGTATTCTGAAAAAACTTTTTCTTCAAATGAGATACTTACAATTTCAAATATGTTAAGTATATTTTTGTGATGGTTCAAAATCGGAAATAATTAAAAGGCTTTAAGTTATTTATGCGATTTAAGTATTTTATAAAATAATATAATTCTGGATGAGTTAGAGGATGGTATTGTATCTGATATCCTTGAAAATTATGCAGCTGAAGGTAATACTAATTCCTATGATATCAGAATGATGTCCTTATGACTGAGAAGTCATCAGTTCAATTTCTGTTTTCAGAGTTTTCAAATACACATATAAATTTTAACAACACTGAAAGTTTGATTTCTAAATTTAATGGCAATTGCATATTATTCAATTGACAAATTCATTGAAAACCCTGAGAATGTATCTAATTTGTTAAAACTAACTGAAATACAGAAACTAATATTCGCCAAAAGATCTTTAACTGGAAGCAAAATTATTCTTTGAAAATTAAATGAAAATTAATTTGTGGAATGCGCTTATTAGTAAATGAATCTGATGTTCATAACTCTGCTCAGTTATTATCAAAACTTTTAAATGCAGGAAAAAAGATCTCTATATGAATATTTTTGGTAATTAAAAATCTGTGTTCGAAATGTAATATTGAAAACGCTGCTTTAATTGACTATGTTGTTAATGCTATAAATAATTCTGCACTAAATAAATATTCTTAATGGTTGTGAAACTTTGGCAGAATTTCAAGAAAAATTTAAGGTATATGAAAAAATTGAATTAGATAACAATAAAAATAAGTTGGTTAAGTCTAATTCTAAAACCAGAGGTGATCATTTTGAAAGTGAAATAAAATATTCATTGCTATAACTGGCAAAATCTTGGTCATGTGGAGAATTTCTACAAAAATAAGAGCAAAGGAAAAAAGTGCTTTCTTGCTTAAAAGATATATGAAACGATTAAATTACATAATGATAAAAATAAATCCGTTAAGCCTAATTCTAAAACCAGAGACAATCATTTTGAAAGTGAAATAAAGTATGAGCAAATGGAAAAAGTTCTGTATTTGGATGTGTAGCTGCAGAATGTATAAAAAATAAGATATATATAAAAGACCTTGGCGAAGTGAATCATATATTTGTAAACGAGCAGTTGAATCATATGCATAAAATTATAATGATGGGTAATGTAGAAGTAAAAGCTCTGATTGATGCAGGAAGTGACATAAATATAGTATTGGAAAATATTTATTAAGTACAATATTTTCCAGCATATAACATGCATCTATAATTTCAAGCTACATTTAAAAATTTTTAGGTACATTCGCCGTATAACGCTCACCCAATTCGTCATAAGGAAATCTAAAAGATGCGTGTGGAATGCTGTTATAGGTCACTTATTCGAGTATTTGTCCTGGCCTTTTGTACAATGGTATACTGAATTGACAAGTGATAAGAAGAGCAGAAAGTGTGTGGGTTTATTGCTTGAGGGAGTAAATATTCCTGCAAAGAGGATGGATTGTATTCAAGGCAAGTGTCCAAAATAATGCTATTGTAGAATTTCGAAAAAAGTGGGATATAATTTGATATAAGAATGCACTTCCAACCTTAATAAATTCGTTGATTTAGGAGTTAGATATTTTCCCATTCTGTTGTCTTTTGAAGTGAAAATCGAAGGCTTTAGTATGAAACAGAAATTCACACTTTGCTAGTATAGATGGACATGGTGCAGTACTGTTAAAAAATCTCCTGAGGATAATAAATTTCTTCCAATGTATTATATGAGCAAGAAAACTACAAATGCTCAAGTTATGAACTCTTTAAGTTTTGGTTTTTGTAGAAGCATTAAAGAACTTCCGAATATATTTATTGGGTATTCCTTTTAAAATTGTTATAGACTGTGTTGCTTTTCAAAAAACTATGGACCAATGTGATTTAACTACATATGTAGCCAGGTGGGCTGTATTATTAGAAGATTTCAGTTATGTCATATAGCATAGATCTGGCTCGAAAATGACTCATGTGGATGGATGCATTGAATAGAAATCCTGTTGTCTTTTGTATATCAACTGGTATTGTTTTATCTAGATTAAAAGCTTTTCAGAATGAGGACGATGGCTCCATTCTTAGAAAAGATGATGACATAAGATGATTAAAGATGATATAAGATGTTCCATAAAGTTCCTTTTGACGTCAAGATTATAATGACATTGAGGTTGATGCATTGCAAAGCCAAATGCAGGAAATTTTACCTAACTCCATAGTTTAACACTTTTCTCGTGTGCTAACCAATTTAACTACTTACTTCACGAATGCAAATGATGGAACTCTTGCAACCTTTTTTTAAGTGAGATGAACAATGTCATATTTAGAAGTTAAATATGTATTAATGTTTCATTAAATTTGTTTCATTTCAAGATGAGTTGTGACTTGCCCAAGACAAAAACCCACGTATATATGTATGCTATATATGTGTGCATATTGTACTTTTTTGAACAGCAATTTTTCTGTGGAACACACTTTCATCAGTGATGGCAAAATAGCAGCTCGTGTGATGTGCCATTTTGGCCCTTTATATACAGTTTGTGTAACAACAGATAGTGCTTTTTGTTTTGAAAATTGTTCAAACTTGAAATGGAAATTATGCTTTTTTTTGACAGTATATAGTATCCTTTTTTTCAATAAAAAATTATGCATGTAGTGATTTTAAACAATTTCAAACTCTTGAGATTTCTGTAACCTTTTTCAATACTGCGTTGAGGACATGTAAGGGCACAAATACATCAGCAACATATTGTGTTAATGGTGTATGTCAGATTTTATTGAAGGGCAGTACAAATGTATTTGGTTGTAGCTTGGATTAGAAGACACAAAACATATCTCATGATCCAGATTGTGTGTAATTTATTAATTAAATGATTTAGGAGTAAATTTTGTTCCTGAATGTTGGACCTCTCATTAATTGCAGAGGAAAAAATAAACTCTTCTTTTTTAGGAAAAAAACCTTGATAAATTTTTGCAAGTTGGATTGCTATTTCTTTCTCCTTGCTTGTTCTAGAGTTAAGAAAGATCACTAATTTCATTTCTCAATCATTGCATTATTTTTCACTCAAATGGAAAGCTTTTCCTTTATTATAAACATTGTCGCCAAACTTTTAGAATGTGCCAAACTCTGGTAACCATATACATAAGCATTCTTCCAGCATCCTTGCTCATAACAGTCCTTCACTCAAGCAAAACCACCATTCTCGTATGCATTTGTTTTTGTTGTGTTGCAAGTTCAAGTGTTTTTTAAAAGCCTGATATTTTTTGCCTTAATTTTAAAATATGAGCTTGCGGAATTTGCCAGCGTTGGTAGAAACTGCATTCTGCAGAAATGCAAAATTTTTCTGAGGTTTGCACAAAGCCGAGTCTTCGCAATGATTTGATTTTTTTTTTTTTAAAGTAAAAACAGAGCCATATTTTTCAGAATAAAAATAGCATAAAAAAATTAGAGATAGGTTTGAAAAAGAATGTAAGTGTTTTTATTTTTGTTATATTAGTGCCTTTGAAGAACACCAAATATAAACTAGAGCTTTTAGGGGTTAGTACATTAAAATAAATAAGTGCGTTGTGATTAATGATTTAAATACACGAACAAACCAATGATATCTGGTTGGTGCCATGTATAGTTTACCAGTAAATAAAATAAAACATCATACTAAATTTATAAATGAAATGGACTTTTATTTCGCTATTAAAATGAATTTAAACTATTGGAATTTAGAATTTAAGGCTCCGGGGAGTAAAAAAGAATATTGTATATTTTAACATTTTTTAGCATATTAATATTAGAATCTAGTAGGATTGCACCTTAACATTTTGAATTTATATTGCATCAACCGACCAACTCTCACAGCACTTTCGAAATCTTATCAAATATTGCAATACTTTACATACTAAATAATTCTGAAAATTTCCTACTGCACTATTGCTATAATTTCTAGATATTTAATTTAACATTAATACATTTTCTTCTGCGAAAATTGAAATTTCACTGTTGCACATAACTCCCTAATTCAACAACAACAACAACAAAAAAAACTTAACTGTCATCTTCAATCCAAGACTCAGGAAGCAGAAGTTCAGGAATAGAAAGGAAGCTCCAGGTGGAAATAGGTGACAAACCAAAGCCTTGAGTCTGGTAGCAGGAAATCAAGCACATCATTAAGGAACGGGAATCGTAGTCAGGAGAATGGAAGAGGACTTGGATGAGAAACCTCATGTCCTTCACTGCAGGTGAATGGCTGGTTCTAATTCAGGCGACAATGGAACAGATGGCCTGCCAAAAGTAGGCCATAACGAAGACATGGAGTAATGCTCCCCGGCTTGAAGATGATGTGTTTTTTTTTCCTTGTAGTTATTTTCCTATTTAGAGTCGAAGAAATCGCATATTTAGCAACTGTAGTATGTATACGTAGACATTAACTATTTATCAAGTAGAGCCCGAAAAATTAAACATCATAGTTAAGCGGTGGCCTGAAGGAGCAAGAAATGGCCCCTCGTCCTACATAGATAAACCACATCCAAAACCGGAGGAAAAGAGAGCCCAAGAGCTTTTGAGAGAGGGCGAAAATCACATGCACCAGCTTTTTCTTACAAGCATTTACCAATGGTGCCAAAACTCACTCAAAAGGATGGCAATTCCTGATAAAAATTCATACTTTTCAAAGTGTTAATTCAACACCTTTCCTTAACATCTCCAGAAACTCTCCAAATAAAAACACCTGCTGATAGTAACCCTAAAATTCTGCCAGAAGCACAAGTTGACCTTCACTATAAATCATCCCAAAATAGCTTAAAAATTACAAGATAGTAATCGCACTAAATCCTACAAAAACTACCAAATTTTGTTAATTAAATGAGTATATTTTACAAACTAATTAAGTTATCAGCTTGAAAATAATTTTAAATTGAAGTGCAAATCTTTCTGTTTCTTCTAGTATAATTATATAAACTCAAATTAAGTATTTTAAAATCCAGATTATAACATAAAAAACACACCCCATTCCCATTGTCTGCTGCCAATCGCGTTTGGAAAACGAAGGTAAGAACTTACTATTTTAAGTACAAAACTCTAATTAAAGGAAAAAGAAATTAACTCAGAAGTTAAATAAAATACACATTGTATAGCATAATTTAGAATATAAATTAATTAATTAGCTTAATTTCGCTACACAACATTTTTTTAATGTATCATGTAATCCTTATATAATAATTAAAATTTGTATTTTAAATCACTAAAGCATGTTTTCTTTTCATAAGCTGATAATGTTTACTGACTTATGATAAATATCAATAGTTTAAAAGTTGATAACACTGCCAACTTGAACCCTATATGTATAAATATGTAGTTGTTCTTGGTAAATATAGTTCTTACTGATATGACGTGTAGCCATCCATGCTATATACACTGCTGTCTATTAAAATTGCTACAATAGGAAGGAAAGCAAGTAGCAGAATCTTATTTGGTATACATATACAGTGTGATGAGAGAAAGACGTGAGTAAATTTGCAGGTGGTTTAAGGTACACAAAATGCAGAAATCAGCAGCATCTCCGGCAGCAACAAGGGCTGTGATCAGGCTGGGAATTGAATTGAGCTTGGATGATAGTTGCAGGTGCTTCATTTTGTATGGCTTCAACTCCATGTCTGAGTTATTTAATCTTAGTGGCTGTTGAGTGGTGACATGCCATTCTCTTGGAGAGGAGAATGGGACTATTTGCCGTGGCTGTTTTGATGTAGCCCTTTCGCGGTCAAACCATATTCTTTTTTATATGATTTTATTATATCTTGCTGTATTATATTAAGTTGATTTAGTTTAATAATTCTGTTTACCTATTGTATATTTAAGAGATATTTTTCTTTATATGTCTATATTATATCTTGCCACATTATATTATTAAGTTTATTTAATTTAATAATTTTGTTTACCTATATACCTCTGGCTGTTTCAAAATTTTAAAAGGGGAAAAAAACCTTTTTCAATTAAACGCATCTAACATATATTATAAGCAAGATCGATAAAACATATACGCATCTTATAATTTATGTTTTATTGATCTTGCTTATAATATATGTTATATAGATGTTTTAATTGAAAAAGGTTTTTTCAATAATTTATATAAATATATATATCTATAAACCTATATTATAGCCAACCTTTATTACGTATACAAAAGGAAAACAAAATTATTAAACTAAATAAATCTAATATGAGTAGAATGCAACAAGATGTAATGCAGTCATGGGAAGAAAAATATGTCTTGACAGTGAAACGTTCCGATGGCGAAACGGCCATGATGAAATGACAACAGCGAAAAGTGCTAGACTCGCTTTGGGAACCCATGACTATATGTTCTGAATGGGCGAGAAATCTGCAGAACATGCTGGACAAGTCAACAGTAAAACACTCTGTATTGAAAAAGACCAGGACAGCACAGGCAACATGTGGTTATGCATTATCTCATCGCTATATAGCATGATGCCAGGCATCGAAGTCGCACTGCCATAAACTTTAACATGTCAGAAAGTGAACAAGAGGTGATTGTAATGTCTGCTCAATAGTACCTTGCACGAACGCAAGGGGTGCTGGGCCTGTATGATGCTGATGAATGCAAGCTGGCAACAATTTTTCTCTTTAATAGTGCTTTCACACATGCATACTTCTATCCTGCTGTAAACAGAACCAGGATTTATCTGAAAAGATGACTTGGTCCCTTCCCTGTGTTCAGTGTCTTTGTTTATTGCATTACTGTAGGTGTGCCTATCTGCTGCAGTGTTAGGAAAGCTGTGGCAATAGTTATGCTAACAGCCCATGAGGCTGAAACCTTATCACACTGTTTGTGGAAACACGATGTCCTGCACACGAGCCAAGCTCATTAAGAGGATACAAAAGAAAAAAGTTTGGGAATAACTGCTCTAGTAGATTAGCATTTTTGTGTGCTAAACTTTTTTTTTAATTTTGTGTATGGTGATATTTGCTGCTTGTTTGCTAATAATAAAATAGAAGTATGTTGTGAAAAATAACTGATTAAAAAAAAATAACTAACTGAACTAACTAAAATGGGAAAAATGTTGTGAAGAATAACTAACTGAAAATAACTGGAAATGTGACTTGTGTATTCAAATTATATATGTATAATTATTGAGAAAATTAATCAAAAATATTTGATTCTGTTATTGTAGACTTATTCATCCTGCTAAAATGCTGTGTGGTATTCTTGCAATGTTGGCTGCATTTGGGATTTTTTGTTATATTACAAATTCTAAGAGATCTGCTACAAAGTTCAAACGAGATCATCCAGTCATAAGTCTGCTTGTTATCTTTACAGGTTAGAGTTTTTTCATAATTATGACTTTTTAAACAATACAGCATCTGATATATAAAAGATGCAATGCAAATTAAATAACATGTATATGTTCTTTAATCTTTAATCAGTAAAAAATTTCATTCTTTGAAAAGTTGAGAATATAAAATATTGATAGTTTTATTATATAGTAAAATGTAGTGCTTGTATTGAATATTTTGTTGTATTGAAAGATTAAATATCTTTGTAAATATATAGTTTTATTATTTTTATACCCCATTATTTCAGAGACAAATATTTTTGCCTAAGTGTAGAATGATTCTGACTTAATCATATTATTTATTAGAAGAAATATGTTTCTTTATATAATTTGAAAATTTTAAAAAATAATGAATTCTATAAATGATTGTTAAAGAACTTGGGCAAGTTAGATCGATCATGTTACAGTTAATAGTTAATGTAATATAAGCAATTGATTGTCTAAATCAGAGGTTGCCAAACTTTTTTTTTTTTTTTTATTTTTTGAAAGGGCCAAATTAAAATTTTGAGCTCAGCAGATTTAAAAAAAAAAGTCTATACATATCTTAAGATATTATTACATAATATTATGCTGTTGCTTATTAAAAAAAGGAATAAAATATTTCTATTTATTAATAAACATATTATAGAACAAGTTAATTTTGTACTAATGTAATGAATATTAATGGTTTTTTCTGAGATAATATCTCTCCATGATGGAGTTTGAAGTTAGTACTTTTTATCATTAATGTTATTAGCAAATGGCTCCCTGTTAATAATAATCTGTATTTCGACTTTACATACTTCATTTTTGAAATCTCCTTTTGCATTGGTAAGTATGTTCATATACAGGTATAAATCCCCATGCATATGATTTTAATTGGCCATATTTATCTTCTGAAGAGCATATATAGAATTGGGTTATATCAGTTTCTTTAAACATCATTTTTAGCATATCATTTTGTAGATCAGTTATTTCCGGTTGAAGGTCTGATGGAAGCTTCTCAGTTGGACAGTGACGTATAGAAATGTCTTTGCACTTGCAACAAGATCTAAAAAGTGCTGTTGTAACTAGAATTGAAGTTCAGAAAATGTATGAGGATTTTGCTAATATTTGAAAATTTTCAGCGTGAAACGTGACCAAACTAGTTTTAATGTGATTTGTGTTTTCAAACAATGCAAATTTTTGGCACTAGGACTTATAAGTTTCACATATCAGCACAGTTTTCTCAATAATTGTAAGTTAAATTAAGCTATGCCACAATGCCTATAGTAAATACTAATTCCATAGCCATTTGTCATTTGATAATAGTGGGCAATTTTACTCATTAGATAATTGATTGTGGGCAATTTTTCTCATTTAGAAAAAAATGTATTATTTCTGAGTTCAAAAATCCTAATAAAACTTTTTCATGGGTGAGACATTGAACTGCTGTATGGTGGGAAAAGTCAGGATATTCGGTTTTGATCTCTAATAAAAAATCATTAAACCGTTGATGGTTAAATTCATGAGAGTGAATAAAATTAACCTCTGACACAAATGGCTCAATAACACACAACGGATTGAGGTGTTTTCCGCAGAACATTTAGTTTTTCACAAGCCTTCAAACTTTGTCCAACTTATCCTTTTCCCGTTCCATACATATTTTTACCATCATCATTGTTGACACATTTTAACTGATTCTTTTGCAAATTTTACTTAATATTTTCTCAACTGCCTTGAAGACATTTTCACCTGTAGTTTTTCCATGTAGATTGTTCATAGAAGATAATTCTTCAGTCACCTGAAACTTAGTATGGACCCTTCGAGTAAACAGCTGCAATTAGGTTGTATCAGTAATGTTTGTTGAGCCATCAAGAGCTAACGAAAATAAAATGAAATTTTTACCGTGTCTTTTAATTGACTCTTGATGTGGATGTCGATGTCTTCAACATTTTTATGAAACAGATCAAAACAAATCCATTTTCTCTTGTTACATTTCTTTCGGCCATAAGCAAGCATGTAATTCAACATCTGTAAGTGAATTTCCTTTTGTAGCTAATAAATGAGCTATTCATATGCTGATTTTAATTACTGCTACTGTTTCATAATCTTTTTTTTTTTTTTTTTTATTTTTAAATTTATTTTTTTTTTTTTTTTTTTTACTTTTACTAATACATTGTGCTCTGATAAGTACTCTGTTTTAAATTATTGCTGTGATAAGAATTTTGTTTCTAATTTTAGGGATTTCTCATTTTTTGCTAATTTTGAATAATGTGTTGACTGTTTAGTTTTTAAAGGCAGTGTATTATGTGTTCTTTTTGCATAGCTGTTTTATCATTATGTAATAAATATAATACTTTGCCATTTAATTTGATGGCAAAATAATTCACATCCCAATCTGCTTTGAAACCATGACATTTGAAGTCCACTTTTCTCTTCTTATCTGGTTTTGAGAGTGACATGGCAATGATGGTGAATAAATAAAATAAAATGAAAAGAACAAAACATCACAGAGTGCTGATAGTCTGTAAGGACTGACACATGTAATGTGTAATACTACATGCACCGCTAAAGAAAAACTGAGAGAACTGGCAGTGCTTGCTCTTCAATAATGGAGACAGAAAAGTGGGTAAAAATATATTTATGGGTGCCCCTTGGCAAAAATTGGTGGTTTTTGGCGGTACATGAATGCAGAGTTTATGCAAGTCTTTGACTTGTTATTTTGGCTTCACTACACAAAGCCAAAATAACAAGTCAAAGAATTGCACAGACTCGGTATCTATGTACACATTGACCTGGTTTCACTTAAAAACAAAAAATCCAGAATTGCACAAACTAGGCATTGCACACTCCCTTGACTTTGTCCATGTACGCATCGAAAAGTACATTCGCTGAAAAAGTCAAAGGAGCAGCCAACAAAAAATTTATTTTCTAAATAAACTTTATTTTAAATCAAACAATGAAATAACATAAAAAAGGAAATTCATCTTAGCGCTACACGAAGGAAATATCTACTTACCTTATTTACAAATTTCGTGTCTTCTGTCAAATAAAATTCCTTTAATGGCATCCAAAAACTTCCTAAAATTATCTGAAGTAGAATCTGACTATATGAATTTATGTGGCGATCAGTCAAATTAACCGCAATTATGTCATAATAGGGTTTCCATAACATTCAACTACTCAGGTTAACATAAATGAAACAACTTGGTGATAAATGAAACAACAACTTAACGATAATCCAAGGGGTACCCTTCAATATACTGTAACCAAAAAATGCAAATATATGATGCCAATAGCATCACATGTGGTTATTATTCATAACTTTTCAACTGGACTCTTGCCAGTTATGTTAGAGTGTGAAAATTTTTTCATTTAAAATTCAGATTTAAGCCATGGGCTGAATTAAAGCAAGTGGCAGCGAGATTTGGCCTGTGGGCTGTAGTTTCCTGACTCCTAGTCTTGTTGGTTGTCCTTAATAACTGCTGAGACATATTGTTGCATTCTATGGGTTTGTGGATTTGGAGTGATTAATGACAACACTTGATGAAGAATCAGAACACAATTTATTCATCAGTATTACACAGAACAGCTTCAGAGACTCATTAGTCATTGAAAAACTATGACAAACACGTTGAAACAATCAGCAATGCAGCCTTCAGGCTATCAGGATATATTGGTGAAGACAGCTTTATGGCAAAGCCCTAAAGTACAGCTCCCAACTCGGTTAATTGAGCTAATCTCTGGACTCAAGACACTACTACTGAACTCAACTCATATAAATTAAATACAGTGGTTTC
>KK121155.1:136610-177358 GCA_000611955.2 Stegodyphus mimosarum
ATACAAAAGAACCGGTGAAATGATGTTAGGTAACAGAGGCTAATCAGATAAAGACTTTATATTGGTTGTTAATAAAATTACATTTATGCATTTGACTTTTTATGCTTTGAAATTTTTCATATTGAAAAATTCATCAATTACTTTGTATTGATGAATTTTTCATACTTGAAATTTGGGTGATTTCTGATGACATTATAGAGTAAGATCTGTAAGGTTGCATATGTATGCAGCTTAGAGGCTTTTTCATGTGTAATCCCTAATATTATCTAGAATAAATATAATATCTAGCAAAAATATCTAGAATTTTTTATATCAGTTTAAAAATATTTTACATTAAACTAAAAAATGTAAATTAAAGTCATCTGCTCTGTTAAATATTTGTATTTTAAATATTATTTCATTCATAAGTTTTAATTAATATTTAATAAGTATACATTTTGCATTAAATTTCTGTATAAGTGTTCTAATTTCAATTTTATTTAAGGTGGTTACTTTGTTGTGTATATGTTGGGCTCAGTTCTGGTTTTCCTGTTCGGGATCATGTTGCCAGTTCTTCGTAAGTATAAAATACTTTGTAAAAACCTGAACTTTAATTTTTAGATTATTTTTATAGTAGCTTCATACTTATATTATTAGTCTATATTATATTATATTATTTGGATTTCACATTATTGTATCATTAACAAGAATGTTGTACTCTTTAGTGAAAATTTTAGTTGTGTGCATTTAAAGTATTTTTTAGTATATAAATATAATTTTTTTAAGTGTATTGGATGTTGTAATTTTGTTTTCCAACTGTAAAATCCTTTCTTAATTCCAGTGAAATTTAAAATAATTTATTAAAGTACCAGACTTGCATATCATATAAGCCTTGATAAATGGTTCAGTAACTGAATAAAGAATCTTAGTAAATGATAATATTCTGACAAAAGTGAAGTTTTCTTCTTTTAATGAAATGCAAGTGACTAAAAAGGAGCTTCAAAATTAAATGGGCACTTTAGGATTAAATACAACATCTTTGCTAGATAACACAAGGAATTTTTCAGCTTCCTGTAAATCCAGTGGTTTGGTTACCTTGAGCTCTGCATTTGGTATAGTTCCACTGCTTCATCTGTGACCGTGAGCACAAATATGCATGCGCCATTCAGACCAATTTATTATAAAAGTGGGATGGATGGACATGAATCATGTTGTAGAGATTTTTTGCATTCTTATTTTGTCCCTGTTTATTTTTACAGCATTAAAAAAGCACAGACATAAGAAAACAAATATTTTTAAGCAATCTAATTTGCTGATCATCATTTATAGTTAGCCGTTTTATTACATTGTGTTTGAATTTGTGCATTTAGTTGTTTATATATTTGTAAAAATGCAAGAGTTTTCTAAATTAGTTTTGCTATATATATATTTTATTAAATAATAAAGCTTAATAATTAAATTTCATTGTGTTATAATTCTAATTAAAATTATTCAATCATTATAACATTCTGTATAATTTTCTTTGTATATTATAATTGTAATATTTTATTCAATTATTACATATATTACATTGCAATTGATAATTATTCTACTTTTTAATTTTTGAATTAAAATAGATTCCTGCAGTGCTAGGTTCTTTTCATGGGTGAGATGAGGGAATGCTAAGTTCTCCATTCTCAGCTTCCATGTCACAAAATGTAATGACAGTTTCTTAGCACTACTATAAAATGCCTTATCTTTACCATCTGAACTCATTTTAAGGATAAAAACAAGCTATCCCTAACACTTACACAAAAAACTAGAATATTGACAAATAACACATTAAAATCAACTATGATTTAGGTCAGGGGTTCTCAACCAGTGGTATGCAAGAGAAGAATATGGTACGCAAAGAAGCAAAGTATTTTTAACTACTAAATTCAAAAATTAAAACTCCAACATACTGATTGAGTGTTTTCTCTAACACTTGTAAATTTATGCGATCTGAGCTTTGTTCAAGATTTGATGAAATATGCATTGTTCATATAAAATTCATAAATTATGAAAAAATTTCAGCATTCTTGGTTTCCAGGCTGCAAATTAATGTAAATCTTGTCATTTATTTCTGCGAATTTGAACCAAAGGCACAAAAGAAAACTGACAACAGGATTCCCGATGACATAGGACTTACCCTCCTTCGGTCCTATAAATGCCCTCTTTCCACGGAAGTGAGGACTTTTGCATGACCTTTCACCTCACATCACTTAATTAACTCCTCTTTTTGGTGATTCTGAAAAGTATAATTACATGTTTTAAAAAATATGCCTTGAAAAGTAAATATTGTTCAGAAAATGTCTCTAATATGATCATTAGATAAATATTATTTGTTTCACTTATAAATCTTTCGATAGTGGTGCGATATGTCATTGAAATTATTTAACACGTTGACTGCGAGTCGTGGCGATGTATTGATAGTTAATACTACACCATAGAAATGGGGTTTTCCTTGAATGCCACTTACTTTTTATAACAAGTATGATTGAAAAGTAGTAATAAAGCACGATTATATATATCATACTGATTACTAAGTAATATTTAGGCCTTTCTTGATAACATATTTTGACTATGCGCGAGTACATGAAAGACACTAAGGGTAAAATTATTTTCTAAATGCCACATTACACACTGGAGTGTGATCTGTAAAAATGAAGCAAAATAAGGGTTAAGATGCATTATTTTTGTGTGATACTGATTACTGACAAATATTTAATGTAATTGAATTATTATAAGTTGGCTACAATGATACTATTACTGCAAACAATATTTTTAAACATTTTATTTGTGGGTCACCTTCACATAATTTAAACAATAACTGGGAGATCTGTCGCAAACTTTGCATATATATTTCTTTGCATACATATTTCATATTTGCAAACTTTGCATATATAAACTTTACATATATATTCTGGTGTCTTTATATTTTCTCTGGGAATAGCATCTTTTGCACTATCTTTCCATTTTTCTTTTCTTCCTGCGGTTTGAGCATGTTTTGATTCAGCTGAATCTCGTACAGGAACACGAAGGACAGGTTATGTTCTCAATGAAGTGTTTATCACTGATAAACAAAAGTCATAAAGTGACATGTTTTCAGTAGAATATCTGTTATAAAGAAAGTGAGAATTTGAAATAATTAATTTCAAAATATTAACAAATATTTTGGCAGGCCATCTAATGGTTTTTCTTTCACATTGATAATAGGCAAACATCGGAACTTACTTATCAATACCTGTCATAAATTTCTTATATTGAATGGCAGGAAGTGGTTTTGATTTAATTTCTCCTCTTTTGTTTGTTGTTTCTACAATGTCATTTTTGGATTCATTAGATATATAAGTTACATCTCTTTTATTTTTCCATTTCCTAATCATAACACCATTAAGCATACTTCACTACCATTTGCCCTTTCTTAAGTTTTTTCTCACTAACCTCTTTCAGAAATATCTTTCTGTTCCATCTGATTATCCCACTACAATAAGTTTTTCTGTCAGGAAGACAGTTAGCCAGTTCATAGATATTATAATAACTGTCCATAAATATACTATGTTCAACATCTAGTATTCCATCCAATAAATTAAACACTCATTTTTGTGCATGTCCTTTTTCTCCAGAATCATATGCCATGCTGGTATAAACCATAAATTTGATAACCATTAGGTGTTGAAGTCATACAGAACTTGATACCATATTTATGGCATTTGTTTGGAATGTACTGTTTAAAAATGACTCATACATACCATATTATCATCAATTCATCTAAAGTAATCTCTTGTCCTGGGTAGAATATTTCATCCAATTGCGTATTAAACAAATTCACCATACTTCTAATTTCATGTAGCCAATCCTTTGGGGGTTCAGCATTTCGCTGTTCGATTGTTGCAAAGTCCCTCAGCAATAAAAGAAAACTATTCCTGCTCATTTTATATGAGAATATACTCAAGCCAAAAAGAATATTTGTTTTCCAGTAATCGTAAATACAGTTTATTCTCATATTTCTCCTATGTAAAATTAAACCAACTAATGCCAACATTTCATCTTTTATGGTTTTCTTTCCAAGCATTAATTCTAGAATGTTTCTTTGTTTCACTGCAGAAAAGTACTTTACGAGCATAGTCATTTGTTTGAGCAATTAGTTAATCCAAAATATTTTTGGTAAATAAAGGGCAAAAGTAATTAGTTGGATTGTCACCTGAAACAGGTTGCAATGAACACTCTGATTTTATGAAAGGAAATTGTTCCATTGTTTATTAGTTGGCTATTTACTCTGTCATAAATTGAAATTGCACAAAAGAATTGTTTCTTAAAAAATTTTTTTTGGGGTGTGTTTGTGTATACTAACAGTGCACCACAAAAATAGAAAGAAATTTTCTCAGTGCTTTCCCCAGTGGCATGGAAGGGACAATTCACTACCGGTGGCACATTTTTGGAGGTAGCATTTTCATGTGAAATATATTATAAGTGTTAGTTATATGGATCTTCAGAGCAGAAAGACTAATTGAGATTTATTAAATTATAGTAGTGTTTTATATGGTTTTCCGCTCAAGCGGCGGGTTGTTTTAGTAGAGGACTAAAACTCTTCTCGGAGGTCTTGAAAATTGGGATTTGTCTCATATTCATATCATGAAAGAGGCATTGGCTCGTATTTACATCTTGCATTATGTACAATATGTTAAAAATTAAAGCATTATATGCAATATGTTAAGCATAATGTAGACCGTATAAGACAGCCAGCCCATTGTTTGGGATTAGACCCCAGATCAAGCGACTAGTATTTAGTCATTTTGGCCACTTGGTTATTGATGAGATAAAGAATCATGAGATGCCTGATTGTCTCATGAAACTGAATTTGAGCAGAGAATTGTTTTTACTCTGGTCAGAGTATTCAAAGAAATTACAAAGAGACTTCCATAACTTCATTTTCTTGTTATACCTTCCTTATTTCATTAGAAGTTTTTAATGGAGAATACATATGACAATTGATTTATAATCTTAGTGACATAAATAAGGAAGAGTTTATTACTAGTTAGTCATTTTAGAATACCGTACATGCCTTATTCACCAAACCCTTATGCGGTCAGTTCTGAGATAATACTCTGAAAATATCAATACTCCATTTTGAGATGTTTCATAAAGTAAAAATTGGTGAAAATATACATCTTGCTGTAAGTGTGTATATATTTTTTTAAGGTATATGTATTTTTATATTGTGTTTATTTTTCAGTAATCACAATATTTTATGTGGATTCTTATTAAAAATTTATGCTATAATTTCAGTGATATTCATTCATGCTTCAATGAGACTTCGAAATATACAGAATAAGCTAACTAATAAGATAGAAACCATTGGACTTAAGAAGACTCCTATGGGGCTGTTACTAGAAGCTCTTGGTCAAGAACACAGTGTAATGTCCTAAGCTAACTTTTTTTTTCACATGAACTTAATTTATTTACTTCCTTATAACTCTTAACATGGTTTGTTGCTGAAGTTTATGCTTGCATTATTAAAAAGAAAATGATTTTATTTTAAATAATGTATATTTAAAATGAGCTTTGAAGTTTCTGGTTTTGTATCTTATAAATGAAAGCCGTATATGTATTTGGTTTTTGTCATATTGTTTTTGATGATTTATGTGTGCTAAATCTAAGTAAAGCATTATTGTGGTAATGTGTATTTTGTTATTTGCTGTCTATCAACAAATATTACTACTTAGTATTTTGTATTTTTGGTAGTGAATTATATAATGTTATTTTCTGGAAAATGGGAGCATTAGAATTAGATTTCATGTCCAGGTATGGAACTGCTTGCTTACATAATTTTTTTGCTATGAAGTAGAAGCTTTTTATTGATGTTTATAAGTAAGTTTATATATTTGTAAAAAAGTTAAATGTTGCAAATTAAGCATAAGTATGATGTTCATTTCTTTCATAATGGGCAATATTATTTTATATTTCAAATTCATTTGCTGCCACTGTGAGAAAAAAAAATCATTATTAGGATTTAACATTTTTAACGATTTAATTTTTTAAATGAAGTGAGTTAATAACTTAATCCTTTCTGCCCTGGATTTTTTTAGATGGGAAAAAAATAGTCTACAAAGTATTGTTTTATATAATTGTTAGAACTCCCTTGCAACTTATTAACAAGTTCCTACTTGAGTTGTAGAAACTAGGATATTGTGGCAGTTGCCACCATCAGGTCTCAAAGGTAAAATTCCATAAATTTTAGACATAGATTATAATATTACTAGCATTTATTGTATATGGAATTTTTTAAAAATAACTTTAATTGTTAAGCAAACTGCTTAACTGGAATTTTTCTCACTGGGTTCTAGAATGTCCTCTACAAGTTTCCACTTTACAAAAGTATTCTTACCCATCTTTATGTATTGGCTAGTGTCCAGTGTTGTAATATGTTTTGTCATGAACAGGAACTAATTGGGGCTTTTGACATTCTGCTGGCATGGGTGAATTTCTAGGACTGGGGCTCCCTAATTGCAGTGTACCTCATCTTGATGGTGTGAAGAAAGCAAACCTAGAAAATACTAAACTTTTTGTGATTGCCTTAGTGAGTTGTAATAAATGAAGTTGACTGTCTGAATAGAGGTCATCTGAACCACAGGTCAAATTGTGCTTCTGAAAACAGTCTGTACTACCTATAAAATAGACCTCAATCTGTGGAGGTGAAAAACGTCACCATCAGGGCTGAAAAGGTTAAGATGAAGCATTATTAAGTTTAAATTACCTAAAATTAATTGATGTTTTTTAAAATTTAGATTATTTTGCCTATCGTGTAAGTATAATAAGTTATAACTTTTTAGTGCTTCTTATTTTATATTACTAAGGGAAATTTAACTAAAAACAATACTTAGACAGTTTGAAAATTTTCTTAATTTTATTCAGATAATATTTTAAAGGAACATATGCAGTTTCTTAACTCTTGACTCTTAAATCTCTTAAAGATAAAAATTTTATATTGTAACCTTATTAAATTATATGCATTTTTTGAAAACTTTTTGGAGTAAAAGATTATATACAGATGTGAAAAGGGAATTATATGTATATTTATTTTAAAATATTCCATGAAAATGTTACTGGGAATTCTGATTTCTGTAGAAAGCACTGAAAGAATTTTCTAATACTCTTTTATAGGGGTTTAATTTCAAATATATGTAATAATATATGGTAATCAGATATGACTCAGATATGCTTTTTACAAAATTATGGTGATGTTTGTTCTTTTGTAAATACCAGTGTAAATAATAGTATATTATATTTACCATACATGTAAAGAAACAAATTATATAAATATGTGTATGTATTGTATATACATATGTATATTATCTGGATCTGAAACATCTTTTCTATGCATAGAATTGTTTACTATTATTTTTACCATCAAAAACATGTAAATAAAAGGTTTAATATTATTGAATTATTTTAAAGTTTCTTTTATGTACTTTAATATTCTGTGGTTCTGCACAGTGCATTTTCTGTCAGACGATGTGCATGTATATTTAAGAAGAATGTTAAAAGAAATTGGATATTGATCACTAATGATTAAAAATTAATATTTATCTTTATTGGCACTAAAAAGATTAATACTGATTTTTTTAATGCCATGTTCCTCCCTTTCCCTTTTTTTTTTATTTTGTATTTACTGTCTGTCTCAAAAATATTGATTGAGAACTTTTTATTCTTCATCAGATTATTAATCTCATTTCTCTTGAGGATGAAATATTTTATAAGATTTTTATTAAAGATATTTTCTAAATTTGAACTAAAAAAAGGAAAAGAAATGAAAAGAAAGTTTAATATAGAATTGTTTGCATATAGTCATTTTATTAGCACTTGTAGTGATAAGTTTTGTAGTTGGATATTATAAAAATGATTAAAAAATAGAAGTTTGTATAGATCTGTTCCTGTTTTACAAAGAAAGGACATTGCTTTGTAGGCAACATTCCTTCTTTTCCTCTGTGATAATTTGCCATTTAAGGGTTTCCTCTTCTACAAAATGTGTAACACTTTACAGACAGAAAAATATATAAAAGTAATTACTTAAGAAATGCTGTGTTTATTTGGCATACAGTTTCTGTGTTTTGTTTGGAAATATTAAAATTATCCTTTATTTAAAAAAGAAAGCCAATGAGATAAAGCATTTTGAAGTTCTCTAAAAAATTATGTTCTTAATATGATATATAATTTTTTTTTTCCTCCCTCGATTACATAAAGATCTAATAGTTGTAATTAAAGAAGGTTTGATGGTACTCTTTTGTTACCGGGACCAGATTGAGAAATGTATGTATGTATATAGGAGTTGTATGTATGTATGTATGTTTGTATATGTATGTGTATACACACACACATACATTTATATGTACATATATACATGCATACACAAACACGTTCATCCATATATGCATACATACATATACTTCTGAATCCTGTCCTGATAACAGAACACTAGCCAGTTTGGTTACAGAATTAAAAACTGAAGGCTTAATTAGTTTCAGAATTAACTCAACATTTCATTGTAACATAATAACAGCTCTGTTCTTTGTCATTGCTACAGATGTCACAAAGTATTGGATTATTTAGAAGATTAACGCGTGCCACAAACTTGTGAAAAAAATGAATAATCTAATTGTTTAGTATTAAAAAGAATATAATATTTTATAAATAATGAATTTCTTAAGGTTTGTAATTTTTTTTTTAAATAAATGAGAAAAATTACCACTGTCTGTTTATTTATCCTGTCACTTGTTTAATCAAACAATGTTTTTTAATATCTGTGCTTGAAATAAATAGATATTTTTGTGATTAATCTCTTAGTGAAATTAAAAAAAAAAAAAAAAAAAGGTTTCTCTGTATGACTGAATGAAGCAATATTAGCATTTCATTAAAATAATTTTTTCCCAAAATATTACCAGGGCATTAATTTTTTTTTCTCCTTAAATACTGACTGCAGAATATGAAGAAGGATTTTCTGATGCCTAATATGAGACTGAAGCATTCAACATCCAACTTGGTACAGCAGTTTTTTACAAATAAATCACATTAGCATGTAGTGGTCGAGATATACAATACACGAATTGCAACTTGAGGGAAAGGGTTTTCTTCCAAATATTGTTTATTGAATGTAATCAAATTTTAACTGAAGTACTACTTGTCTTTTTTCTTATTATATGGTTAAGTAAAAAATTATTCTTTAAAGTATATGGTTGTGGTATTTAAATCATTTTTTGTAGCATTGAATAATAAAGTGTAATTATATTTGTATTTTGATTTTTTATAATTATATAGAAATGAATTGAAAAAAAAAATCATGTGTAGTATTTCACTCAAGTAAGATAATAGAACTTCATCCTGTTCATGTTCTTAGTTTATTATGTTTTCATTACTGTGCTTAACATTATTCAGTAAATTTCTATGGTCAGCATTATTGAATGATCCAATTATAGCTGTCTGAAATTCAACCTTCTAGTTGATGTACTACATTTGTATACACTAATGGGATTATTTTGTTAGTCGTGTTAAAACTAGTTAAACTGGGTGATTTAATGTATGCAATTAAAAATTAGAAAAAAGTATTCGTTAAGTTGTGACAGGTTTATTTCTTTCAGTCAAACAAAGCAAGTTACTTAAATCTGCAGTTTAAAGTATTATTTATTAATAATATTCTATAGCTCTTAAGTTTTTATAATTATTACAAGACTGAGAAATATTCCTTTTTCGCTGAAATAAAATTCTGCTTGCTTTATTCTATTCTCGAGGTAATCAAATGAATGGTGAATTTATTATAAGAAATTTATTAAAGTATTGAAATTGATAATAAAATCACTACATTTCTGTAATTACTTTTTTGGCTTTTAAGTTTGACTAAAGTTTTTACAGATCTTAGTTAAAAAAAATATGATGATATGTTTCATTGTTTTTAAATCCAATTCCAAATATCTGAAATGAAGATAAAAAAATAGTCTGAAGAATGAGATTGTAGAAATGTGTGTTAAATCTAGTCATTGTTAAATCTTATTTCATAACAGTCATTTGTATTAGTATTGGACTGTGAGAGTCTTTTTAACAAAATATTTTCTGTAGGTTATTTCTTATTATTCTCTCTTTAAATTTACTTTTATATTTTGATAAGCTACTCATTTAAAGGGAATCTGTGTTACAGTATGTGATATTTTAAGAAAAGATTTTTAAGAGTAGGTATTTTTGATACATTTTGTAGATTTTGTTCGAGTTTCTTTTTTTCAAATCAGTGATCCCTTTTTGTATTAGATTTTATTCTACACCTTAATGAAGTTTTAGAATTACAATCTATCTGATTACTATATAACTTTTAAAGTAATGCAATTTTGAAGCTTGCTTGTAAAAGTATATTTAAATATACTTGTATAATAATTTTATTGTTTTGTTTGTAGTTTTTTACTTTGATGATGAAAATGTTATTCCTTTTTATAGAATTGTGATTTTTCAAATTAAAAATTTTTTACAAGTATTATTGTATCTGCTGCATTTTGGCAATTCATGAATGTAAGTTTAAAGTTGTAAATGAAATGTATTATGTAGAAATAATGCATTTGTAATAAGGCAGCTAATTTGAATTTGAATACTACATATCTTTAATTTTGATTAAAGAATTATTATTCTGTATTCAAAATGTTTATATATTATAAAATAATAAAATATTCAAATAAATGTATCATTTTTAAAGTTTGATTTTGAAAATTTCTAGTACCTTTGGTGCCTAAAATCTCATATTTGGATATCTTAATTATGTTCATGCGATATTAATTTTTCATTTAAAATCAGTATTTGTAATTAGTATATTAAAATACTTGTTAAAATAGTATAATTTTTTTTTAAAAAATGTGTTACTGAAATAACAATTTTAAGTTTGTTTTACTTTAAATTGTTATTTTTAGTGTTACATTTTCATAAAGTTTTTCCTTTGTGCATGATGAATGCTATTTTTCTTAAGTCTGAATTTATCAAATATGTGTATGCCATAATGCTTAAAATTGTGTGCCATAGTTTGTTACTTTTTTTAAGTTTCCTAACAGATAAGAATTTCTGTACAATTTTGCCTGTATGTCTAATGTTAAGACATTTAATAATAATATCAAAGTATAGTACTTCAAATATTGCACACTTGTAAGAGTAAATAAATAAATATATAAGTTTATTCACGATGTTTTGTGTTGCATCAGTTTTTAATATGCAAAAAATTAATTTTGCTAATTAAAAATATAAAATTGTGTTAAATTTTTAATTAATTTTTTCACATTAATAAAATCAGTTTCAGTTTTATTGAGATTGGAAATCTAAAATGTTCTAAAATTCTTTGTTATGTTTTATAAGTATTTCATTTCAAATTAAATCACATTTAGATTCCTATCTGTTTGTGAATGTGAACTGAATATGGTGGTTAAAGTCATTTTGTTTTATTTAATAGTAATCTGAAAGTTTTAACTTCATTTGAGCCATTTTATTAGAAGTTCTTGGGTTTCATTACAAAAGGATTAATAATAATTTACTTTAAAAATAACTCATTATCAGATTATCTTTTTAAAATCAGGTTAATCAAATTATACATATGAAAGGTTGCTATTTATTTAATCTTGGTAATTTGTAAACGTTCTCTGTAAACTCAAAACCATAATGCATAAAACATTCCTAAAATCCTCATTCAGCACAGTCAGTCTTGACAGGGTCTAAGTAACTTTATAAATTCTGCTACAAATTTTAATATTCTGTAGAAATTTTTAGCTAGGCCTAGTAACAATAAAATGCTACACCAATTGAGTACAAATGTTGATAGTCTTATAACAGGCAGTATGGCAACTTAGCTGGTGGTAAGTAAGTAAACACTACATTCCTTCTGCGTAGTTTAAATCTTTTGCCCTTGAAATATGTAAGCAGTGCAGGAAAGAGAAAATGGTGTTTTAACTGAATATCATTCTTATTATTAATTGCGTTTTTGAAAAAAGAGGATGAAAAAGGGCAAAGATAAAACAGTGAATATCAATTGATATGCTGCCGTCCATTTACGAAATTGTGCACGTATTTTGTTGCAGGTATCACCTCGCTTGTTTCCTGTTGTTTAAAGACTGATATATCCATTGGTTTTTTATTCTGTACATACTTCCAAGGTTGTATGCTGTTTTTCATCATACAGGATATTTTGCAACAATTCTGTATGTTCTAATAAATTATCGTACATTGGTATTCCGCATTAAAGGATAACTTCGAAAATCGCATTTAATACGTAATTATCAATAGAAAATTTTGCGAAATAAAAGTATGTACTAGAATACACTGGTGTGCAAAAATTAAGGACGAAGTCGAAAAATTAGCATATCAGCTGAACGAAGAGGCAGAGCGGACAGAAAGACCAATCAGGAGATTAAGTAAGGCGATGTACGGTAGCACATGCGCAGAAATGCAGGTAGACGTAATGGGGGAGTGTCTGAGTAGTATAAAGCATGTTGTCGGTGTAAGATCAGTATTTCTGGCAAAGAGATTGCATACCGTATAGCAGTTAAAATCACACCGAGTTGCTGCCTCAGCGAGAAATGTCGAATAATCAATCTGTTAGACGACATCTGGATGCTTTTACCCGAGGTCGAATCATTGGGAAGTTGGAGGAAGGCCGCAGTGTGACAAGTGGGGCTGCAGAGTTCGGAATTGCTCACAGCATCGTTTCACGACTTTCGAGACAATTTCAAACTACTGGAACAGCTATCCGAGGGTTTAGTAGTGGTCGTCCACGAGAAACCACACCCGCAGATGACCGGTATATTGCCTTACAGGCCAGAAAACACAGGCGGCAGACAGCGGGAGAAATCGCTAGACACACGACACAGGCGACTGGAGGACCGATATCGCGTTTTACCGTGGCCAGAAGACTGCACGGTGGTGGTCTGTTTGCACGACGCCCTGTACGGTGTGTACCTCTAGCGCCTGCCCATCGGAGAAGGCGTCTCTGTGGTGCCGGAAACACCGGAATTAGAGACAACGAATGGGGACGAGTACTCTTTACAGATGAGAGCAGATTTAGTCTGAGTTGCGATTCTAGACACATACACATCTGGATAGAGCGGGGAACACGCAATAACCCCTTCAACATCATCAAAAGGGACTGTTTTGGAGGTCGCGGAGTTCTCGTTCGAGCAGACATAATGCTTGGTAGCCGGACCGACCTTCATATCTCCCAAGGAGGTTCGTCACCTGGGACTGCTATTGTAACGAGGTTCTTCTTCCTTACATGCGTCTTTTCACAAGGGCTATGGGTCCTCAGTTCCTCTTCATGGACGACAACGCTCCACCTCATCGCACAGTTACTGTCGAAGAGCTGTTGGAGAGTGAAGATATTGAACACATGGATTGGTCGGCAAGGTCTCTGGATCTAAATCCCGTCAAGCATGTACGGAACTTACTAGGGAGACCCGTGGCAGCACGTAACTTATCGCCAGTAACGATTCCGAAACTGCGATTGGTGCTACAAGAGGAACGAGCAGCAGTGTCTCAACAGCTCATTAACAACCACATATCCAGTATGCACAAATGATGTGAAACCTGCCTTGCAGTCAGGGGAGATTATATCCCCTATTAAAGACCGGATGTTTCTTGCTGGACACCCATCACAGGGATGTTTCGGCCTTCAGTCGCATTGCGCTCCATGCTACTTTTTCAACAAAGCTTCTTTTTATCCCTCTGATTTCTCTTTTAGTAAGTGTTGCTTAAATTACTCATGTCCTTACGTATTGGGGATCTTACGGTATTAAATGTGTTGATTTGGAAAGCTTTTGTACAAAGTTATATTGAAAAAACCGTCTCGTCCTTAATTTTTGCACACCAGTGTATAGAGGAGGGAAGAATACGAGCGAATGAGATGCAGAAAAATATCAAAATTCAACATTCTAGTTTCAAGTACCTAAGTGCCTTTATTAGTTCGTAAGCATTTCGATATTATTCAGAAGAATTAATCTAATTAAGCATTCAGAAGAATATCAGTAATAAGGATTACTTTACTCACTGGAGACTGGTTAGTCGTAGTCAAACGTCTCGAAGATTTAATTACTCCCTGCTGCATTGCCTGGATTTTGTACTAAAACAAAGATAAATCTATTTTCACTATTTTCCTCGTAATCTCTCCTCTCGGGCATATAATGTTTTATCAGGATTTAAATTTTTCCAATTCCAACTACGAGAAGTATCATTTTTCATCTCTTGATAACAGTTTTTTCTACGTTATTATATTGTCAAAGAAAATATTTTTAGAAAAATATAGTCTGAAAGGAATAATAACAAAATGTATTAAAAAGTATCATTTTATTGTTTTATTTTGTTCTAACAGCAAAGTAAGTGAAATTAGCGATTTGGTTAAATTTACGATTGTAGGAAAGATCTTTTCAAATTTTTATTTACTTTAGTATTAATTAAAGCCTTAAACAATTCTTTTTAGCCTATCGCGTTCTCTCCAATACATGATAACCAGTGCTTGTCGAAAACAATTTTCAATATATTATGTTTAGGGAATATAATTTTTGATCTACATTCACACAAACAAAACTCCCTTTTTTATGGCACATTTAACGATTCAGCTGTGGTAATTACCTTTATATCAAAAAGATGTGAGTAAGTGTGTTGGTAACTACTCTGGTAAAAGAAAAAGAAGATAACAGTTATTGATTCGAGTAATCTTGGCAACAGCTAGAAACCAGACAACTGTAGAAAGCATATTCACAAAGCCTACAGACCTTTTTGTCTACGGTCTGCATTCATTGGATTGAAACATCTGCTTGGCGGTCATATTTGGAATAGAGAGTTATCGCCTTGCAGTCTTCATCATTAACGCCAAACATGCCTTGTAGCCTTTCCAGTAAAGCGAGGAGAAAAAGTGTTTATTTCATTCGATAATTTTTTATTTTATGAATGAAAGCCAAGGGGAATTGTGTGGAATATATTTTAAATAACCTTATTAATCTTATTAATAGTTTATTTGTATTTGGTTAAAGAATGAATTTAAACTATTAAAAGTACGATAATTGTTTTGCAAGAAAAAGTATTTATATGGAAATGGGATATGTACTTTTTTAGTTATTTCTGTTAGAAAGAGTCTGTTGTGAAAATTTCCATAGCGCATTAATTATACATATAAAAGAATATTAAAAAAATTAAATCAAATGAAAACATTCAATAAACATTTAAGGGCGTCGGATACCTATTCTTTTTACTTAAATTCTGAGTAAGTATAACTAAAATTATATTTTATTCCATTATGCGTTATTTCTATTGTAACGATTTTCGGGATCTTGGATCGTAATCTTGCAACTGTTATTTACTACAAAGAGTGCAAACCAGTAAATAAAAATAAGAAAAATTAGCCTTAACAAAAATGGAGAAAATAAAAGTGTTAAATTTTTAACTCCGCAACCGACGGCGAAAAGACCAATAATGTCAAAGTCATTCCATGAGGATAAAAATAAAAACAAGTCCGTGCAGTGAGAGTTTGTAAAAGATACGAACGGGGATATAAGTCACATGAGTCACGATACTATGCGTCCAATAAAGCTTGTTTTTGTTTCATTCCATACCGTATGCATTGTATTCCTTTTTCAGCTCCGATGCTTTCGTCATCCTTTACGTACATAATACTCTCCTTCATTTCTGCATTTCATGTCTCTCAGTTGATTTGTCGTGGAGTTATGGAAGAAAACCCTGCTGTTGCTTAAGTTTTGCACACCAGTGTACAAATAGCAAAGGCGATGAAACCAAAGTCGACAAGCACAAGATTCTGTAACCCTACTTTTCCAGTTTCAACCAGTCAGAGTAAAAAACAGAAGAAACGGTCTGCAGGCTTTGTAAATATGCCTGTGTAACTAGCATTGTTATTTTTAGAACTTCTATTGTTGTTAAAATGATTAATTAAAAATGTAAATTCCTTAAAATAAAAAATGTAAATGATATTATGTCAATACAAAACTAAGAAAAGCTAACTCATGTCTATGATTATCTATTTGTGATGAATGATTTATTAAAGAACACTTTAACTTTTCCTAGCTGCTGTCCGGAATATAATACAGCATCAAGAATATCATCAGGGGTAAGTCTTGAAATTTATTGAGCCCTTATATTAAGAAATTTAACACAAATTGGTGTATTTACTGTTTTATTTAAAGACACGCAATAATTTGTAACCTTCTGATATAATTGCCGCAATATTAATGGTGAATCGGACGATAAGTGATAATATTTTGTTTTGCCATGGACGACGATAAAACTGCCCAGCCGAATGGCGAAGCTAGCAAAGGTGAGCGTGAAAATTCCGCCGTTTTGTGTCAAAAGACCTGAGATGTGGTTTTATCAGGTAGAGGCCCAATTTCAAATTAGTGGAATTAAGATCGAAGGAACGATGCTCAATTAAATATTTGGTCGCCCAATTAGACCTAGATTTATGGAGAACATGTCGGATACCATAAAAGACTCTACGAGGAACAAATATTCGGCTTCTAAGGAACGATTACTCAACGCTGTTAAGGAAAGTGAAAATCACCGCATTAAACGTTTGCTCGCCGGGTTGGAACTCGGCAACATGAAACCCAGCCAACACCTTCTCAGAATGAAATCACTAGGGGTAGACATGTCGGAGAATATTTTGCCATCTCTTTAGCTGGAAAATATGCCAGATGCTGTAAAAAACATTCTAGTGGTTAGTGACGAAACTCTGGGCAAGTTGGCCACAATGGCTGATGGAACTGCGGAACTAAACTCACGCCAGGAATCGGCTGCCGTCAGCAAAAATACAGTGGTGGAAGAGCTACAGCAGAAAATTGCTTCATTAGATCTCCAAAATGCCAGCATGACTGCCCGGAACTCCGGACCACGGACTCGCAACTTCAGTAGGAATCGCAGTAGCCGTTCGAGGTCAAGACAGAAATTTGATGAAAAAGGTAAATATTGTTACTACCATTTTAAATTTGGCGCTAAATGTTATCCTGAAAAATGTAAACAACCTTGTGAACAGAAACAGTCGGGAAGCGTAAATCAGAAGTAATCTCCGCGGCCAATTCTACTGCAAGCAATTATAATTACCGGAAATTCCAACTATATGTCACCGACAAAAAATCGGGATTACGGTTTTTAGTGGACAGTGAAGCCGACGTATCCCTGATCCCGTCAACTTCAGCAGTAACTCTTCCATGCCCTTATACATTATATGCTGCCAATGGCACAGAGATGCCAACTTAATGGTGTAAGAACTCTAAATCTTGATTTGGTACTCAGACGACAATTTCAATGGTTATTTATCGTCGCGAAAGTTAATAAAGGTATCATTGGGGCTGATTAACTACTTATTGATATTCATAATAGAAAATTGATCGATGGTGTTACTCAGTTATCTGTAAAATCTGCAGTTAGGTCTAACTCAGATAAACACATCATCAACACACTAAATAATAACCATAAATCAAAGTTTTATGAATTATTTAAAGCTTATCCCGACATAACTAAGCCACAAAATTTCAGTACCCCAAGTAAACATGATGTGAAGCACCACATAACAACCAAAGAGGGGCCTGTGCATTCACAAGCCCGTCCACTCGATCCTGAAAAATTTGCCTTAGTCAAGCAAGAATTTCAGTTCATGTTGGAGAAGGGAATCGTTCGACCATCAAAATCTCAATGGGCTAGTCTCCTACATTTAGTTAGTAAAAAGGATGGAACAGTTAGAGTCTGCGGGACTAAACCATACCTGACCGTTACCTGATTACCAGAATCGAAGATTTTGATTTTATCTTGCAACGAAAAATATATTTTCATAGGTTGATCTAGTAAAAGCATACTATCAGATACCCATCGCTGAAGAAGACAAACCAAAGACCTCCGTAATTACCCCTTTCGGTTTATGTGAATTCAATGTAATGATTTTAGGACTCATGTCAGCGTTTCATTAACGAAGTTTTCTTCGGCTTGGATTTTCTATTTCCATATTTAGACCATGTGCTTATAGCATTATCATCTGAGGATGAACACAAACAACATCTGCAGATAGTGTTTGAGAGACTGAGCAAATTTGGTCTTAGCATTAATGTATCGAAATCCATTCTGGGAGTAGATCAAATTGAGTTTCTGGGTTATCTGATTATTGCTAAAGGATCATGTCCTCTGCCTAGCAAGGTTCAAGTCATCTTAGAATACCCACTGGCCTATGACCCTACAAGACTTGCGTACCTTCTTGGGTATGATAAATTTTTATCGCAGGTATTTGAAAAATGCTGCTTAAACACAAGCACCACTGCGTGAGTTTTTAAAGGGTGAAAAAAAAAAGAAGGATAAAAGAAGAGTTCCCTGGAATGAGGAGGCAATACAACAATTTGAAAAATGCAAGCATGATTTAGCTAATGCTGCCCTTTTATGTTTCCCCTCACATGGACTTCCGTTATGATTGTGCACTGATGCATGCGAATGGGCTAATTGGCTCGGTACTACAACAGTTTGAAGCAGGGAACTGGAGGCCAATTGCTTTCTATTCAAAGAAATTGAATGACGCTCAGAAATCTTACAGCACCAACGATCGTGAACTCTTGGGTATATATCTTTCAGTGAAACACTTCAAGTATATGCTAGAAGGTAGAGAATTTCTGATTGTAATGGGTCACAAGCCATTGACCTTTGCTTTTAAGCAACAAAAATGAGAAAGCGTCCCCGAGATAACCTCGTCAACTAAACACATTTCGCAGTTCACCACAGATATTCGGCATATTAGTGGACAAGAAAATGTGGTTTAGGGCACTCTATCACGAATTTTTGTTATTGCTTATGAACAAACTGCCGTAGAACAAGGTACAGATCCAGAATTGAAAGACCTAATGGAAAGTGACACGACACTTAAATTAAGCTAGTCTGTATTTCCATGTTCAAAAGTTTTATGGTGTGATACTTCACAAAAAAAGATTCGGCCTTATATTTCAGCTAGTTTCAGGAGAAAACTTTTTGATCAAATTCGTGAGTTCTCACACCCTAGCATTAAATCTACCGGTAAACAGATGACTGCTAGTTTTGTGTGGCCTAGAATGAAAAACCAAATAAAAGACTGGGCCCAAGCATGTATCAGATGCCAGAAATGGAAAGTTACTAGGCATACCAAATCTAAATTTTCGGAATATCCAGAACCAGATACGCGTTTCAATACAGTGCATATCGATCTCATTGGCCCATTATTCCCTTCAAATGGGTACGTATATTGTTTAACTAGCATCGACCGATTTTGAGGCTGGATGGAAGTCATCCCATTACCATACATCACTGCAGAAGTTGTAAGCAAAGCCTTCTATGAGCTACGCATCAGAAGGTTTTTATCCATGAAGATTTAAAATCATGCTCGCCTGTCTTTCTGAGAAAAGTGGAAAAGGCCACTTGAACCAGCTAATACGGGACCATTTAAAGTATCTGACAGAAAAGAGAAATATTTTTCTGTGCTCGCTAAAAGCAAAAGAGTTAACATTTCTGTTGACAGACTAAAGACGACATACATACTAGCTACTGATTCTTATGCTCTTCCAGGCAAAGTGATTGCAGTTAACAAAACTAACCAACCTTCAAGCGAAAAATTTTCCCACGCTATGGACGACAGCAAAACGTTTTACAGCCCAGACCCGTTTCGGTAGACAGGTAACATTTGCTGTCCGGTTTCGAGGTCGAAATTAGTTACTGGTGAGGGAGTAATGCTGGAAACTACTCCGGTAAAAGAAAAAGAAGAAAACAATTATTGATTCGAGTAATCTTGGCAAGAGCTAGAAACCAGACGATAACTGTAGAGCTAGCATTATTATTTTTAGAACTTTAACTTGAACTAGATTTTTGGGAACTTTTGAATCGACTGTAATAGAATATTGTTGTTAAAATAATTTTCCTTAAAATTAAAAAATGTAAATAATATTATGTCAATACAAAACTAAGAAAAGCTAAGTCATGTCTATGATTATTTATTCGTGATGAATGATTTATTAAAGAAGACGTAAATGTTTCCTAGCAGCTCTCCGGAATATAATACAGTATCAAAAATATCATCAAAGGGGGAAGTCTTATATTAAGAAATTTATTGAGCTCTTATATTAAGAGTTTTAACAGAAATTGGTGTATTTACTGTTTTATTTAAAGATATGCAATAATTTGTAACCTTCTGATATAATTGCCGCAATAAGTGCTTTATTTGTTTGTACATTTTAGTGTTGCTGTCATTCTTTGAACAATTTCGTTCAATAAAAATCCATATTTAAATCGTCGAAATATTCGCCTATGAATTTTCGCGGTTCGAAAGCTAGTCGAAATTATAGCGACAATCCTCATAGATAGATGACGCCACACTGTAATTTTTGAAAACTGCTTAATGAATTATCTGGCTGATATTCAGAATATCTTAATTCTCATGTGCTGCACTTCATGCTAATTTAAATGTTGCTATTCTCATGCTAGACGTGGCCAAAGCTTTTGACCGCGTCTGGCATGAAGGTTTAGTCTCCAAATTACACTGGTGTCCAAAAGTTGAGCATAAATTGTAAAATGCGAAAAACACGGAGTAAATATTCGTAAAATTATTCCAAATTTCTTGCGGATATTAATTGGGTGAAGAAGAAACATTGGGTTTATGCAAAACTTTTCAGTCGACTCGAGTTACGTCCTGCGCGAAACACCTGCGCATGTTGGAACACAGAGAAACCGATTCACGCAGCATAGGCAGTTCAGACTAGTTTCGGGCAACTGCTGTACGAAAGAACGTTGTTAACCGTCAAACAAGGTGAATGATGGCATAGAGACGCCAATTGGAGATGTTTGTGAAAGGAAGAATCGTTGGAATGCTGGAATCCGGATGATCACAAACCGAAGTGTCTCGAATTCTGAATGTGAACCAGTCTGTAATCTCAAGACTGCGGCAGAGGTTTCACAGAACGGGAGATGTTACCCGACAACCAGTATCAGGTCGACCAAGCGTCACAACCCCTCGCCAAGACCGATATCTGGTAATAAGTGCGCAACGTCAGAGGGGCAGTACTGCCAGAGCACTGAGTTCTGCGCTCACAGTTGTCACAGGAATACGAATTTTACGAGACAAACTGTTTACAGGAGACTCAATCATGCTGGCCTGTATGCCAAAAGACCAGCAGTTTGCATTCACCTCCCTTCTGCGCAGAAACACGCTCGTTTGAACTGGAGTTTGAAACATCAACATTGGAGTGTGGGAGAGTGGGCCAATGTGATGTTCAGTAACGAGTCCCGGTTTAGTCTGAGTACTGATTCTCGTCGGGTAACGATATGGAGAGTATGTGGAACACGTTTTGAACCAAGAAACATATGCGAAAGACATCATTTTCCATCAAGGGGAGTAATGGTATGGGCAGGTATCATGATGGACGGCCGCACAGACCTCCATTTCTTTGACACGGGGTCTGTGACTGGTCAAAGATACAGGGACGAAGTTCTTGAGCCTTATGTTCGCTTGTTTCGAGGTGCTGTCGGTCCTGACTTCATGTTTATGGATGATAATGCGCCATGCCACCGAGCGGTGCTGCTTGATGACTTCCTTGAAACGGAAAACATCCGGCGCATGTCGCGGCCTGCGAACTCCCCTGATTTAAATCCTATCGAACATGTATGGGATATGCTCGGGAGACAAATTGCAGCCCTTTCGCACCCACCAAGCTCCGTTCCAGAACTGAAGAGAAATCTTCAAGAAGCTTGGAACCGTTTGAGCCCACAACTCATTCACCATCTCAAAGCAAGTATGGTAAATCACTGTGCAGCGTGCCTGGCTGTCAGAGGTGACCACACGCCTTATTAAGCTGCAGCATCAGTAATTTATTTAATGTTTTCTTTCATTTTTTCTTTAAAGTGTGAACCCTTGTTATTCTCAGTTTTCTTTCAAACTGCTACTTTGGATAATAAAATTAATTATTATCATTCTTTTGATTTGCTTCCTTATTTTATGACCATTTTACACTCGCATATCACGTTTTCCGCCATTCTGATTTACAGTTCCTTCTTTATTCACATAATTATCAATTATACTTTACTTTTGGACACCAGTGTAGTTCTGCTGAACTTTGATAGAAAACTCATGTTGCTGCTTCTGTCGTTTATTACTCAACGCACCTTCTGTGTCTCTGTTGGTATAGATCTCTCCAATTTTAGAGCAATACATGCAGTACTGCCCCAAGGTTCGACAATTAGGCCAATTTTGTACTTATATTATGTAATTGACATCCACAAATTCTGTTGTATTAATAGCAGTATGCTTGCCTGTCATGCTGATAACACGGCTTTGGCTACGAAATCTGCTAACATTAATTTTGCCATCCGAAAACTGCAAGAACATATTCCTGCTATTGAAACCTGGTGTGCCAACTGGAAGTTTCTCATATTAATGAGAAAGTCTCAACTCCTTATTATTAGAAGGAAAAAGAAAAATATCCCTATTAAGAAAAATCTCACTCTTTTCTAGAACCTGTCCCCATCGGGAAGCAATCTCGCTATCTGTGTGTCATTTTAAATAACAAACTGACTTGGCCCCATCATATTCAGCACATCACAAATAAAGCTGTTAAAGTTATTCAATGTCTCTACCTGCTCATCGGTAAGTATTCAAACTTAGAAAACATTTCTGATTTATCTGTCCACTGTAAGACTTATCATGTCATATGCTTTTCCAGCTTGGACAACGGCTTCAAAAAATAACATAAAGAAACTACAAACTGTGCAAAGCAAATTCCTCAGAATTATGACTAATGATAACATGTTTGCCAGAAATAAAAGACTTCATGAAGATCTAAGTATGGAACCGCTGTCCAAGCATCTGCACAATACCAACAAGAAATTCTTCCCAAATGCACTGGATTGCAGCCACATGATGCATTTCAACTTATTCCATTATGAAATTTTAAATGAACATCGTAATCTACGGCTATGTGCTGCATTCCTCCTTACAGACAATCAGGATTTTCCTACTTAGTTTTTGTGTTCATTTTAAGTTTGCGAAGTTAAGCACCTCTGCAGTTGCATGACACAACAGATGAAAATTACCTCCACTCAAGAATAATTATTTTATTTAATTATTCATGAAATTTTGGTCTTTCATCTAATTTTAATAGATAAGGGCCTAGCCAATTCGATGTCACCACCTGCTCACCTGACCATGGTCACTTCTACACTTTCGACAGTTCGTCTTGGATTCAACTTAGGTATCAATCCACTTCCAGGGCCAGTTAAACACCCAGAACAAGTCATGCATTACTTGCACGACAATCCCGCCACATCAACGGTAGTTGGAGTTTTCATCTAGCTGGCACTTATCCCAAACTGCGCAGCTTTTTAACTGTAAATTTAGTCGTAATTTATTATAACCCTAAAAGAACCTAGAAACGTTAAATAATTTCAGAAATTTAAGTCAAATCGGACAGTAACTGACATATGTTATTGGAGACAACAATCTGGCTAAAAATTCATAAGCTAAAAGAACAAAAAATACTTCGCTTTTTTTAATTCTTATTTCTAATTTAACATTTTCTGTCATAAGCATTTGGGAATATAAGATCCGGAACAAAGAATTATTCTTTTTTGGGTTATAAATTATTTTATTTAAGTAATTTAAAATAATTGCCAAATGAAAAAAATTAATAATTAAAAAAAAATCCATTGTTATGTTAGAAACTTTCTTATGATACATTTCTGAGCTATGTAAATTTTGTGACGATATTGCTATAGTTATGAAACGGAAAACGTAAGCAAAGCGTTAATGATTCAATCTCTAGGTCTTTTGCCGCTCTTTGGTTTCTATTGTGTGATACCTCCCTAAATTCTAAAAATTTTGCCTTCTCGTTGCTATTGCAATTGTTGCGCCGGGATGAGAAAACTAAACCTAATAGGTTTTGGTTAGTTGTTTCCCATTATGAAAAACCCCTGTCGAGGTGCACCAAAGGAAAGAGTTGTTATTGCGATTTCTTTTCTTACAAAGTCAAAATTGAAATGCGTCATATGCAAGAGGGAAAGGACAAAACTACATCCAGATGGAGAAAGTTTATAGATAATCAATATCTTTTAAAGTAAGAAAATCTAATGATTGGATAATAATAAAGTCGGAAATGGCTAGAAATTCAGCTACCACTTTCAATATCAGTCATATTCTTACAATTACGGAAGTGTTTAAATGACTAAAACATTCATGTTTTGACAATGTCAAATTTGAAAAAAAATTAATTTTGGGCAATTAACGAAACCTAACTTTTAATGCTGTCGCCCCGTTTCTTATAGTTATATTTTGCAAAAATTTTATACGCGTTATAAAAAAATAAAATTATAAGAAATTTGACTTCCATTTTGACAAAAACTGACCGAGCTATTTAATTTCAAAGTTTGCAGTTTTTGATGTCATTTGCAACTTGCTTTGAGGGATCGGTTTACTAAACTAGAATTATTCTAGGAATTAAGTTAAAATAAAGTGCAGCAAAAGGTGTGTATAGCTTAATAGGCCATACAAAGAAGTAATATGCTGCCAACAGCAAATTTTTAGGTACAGATTTCCTATTAAATTAACCAATTAAAAGACTTTATATGCAAAGGAAGTTCTTCAACACAAATAGTATTACTTGCATCTTCTTCCCTATTCTACCACCCTTTTCTAAACGATTAAACTGAAAAGATTACAGAAAGGAACTGAAAAGATAAGGATTAAACAGATTAGATACTAAAATATGCTAATAGAAGTGTAACACTGGAATCACAAAAATATGAGAAACAAATTACAAAGTACGATTAATTTTGCTTTTAAAATCCTAAATTCTTGAAATATATCATGTTCTGTTAATGTAACACGTATTCAGCCTTTACATGGATGCTCAATTCATTATGGAAATGCTCACGAATGTTGCATGGTTTAGGAATGTTGATTTCGTGGAATACTATTAGGTTATTCGTACTCTCGTTACACATGAGAAAATCATCGAAAAGCCACTGCAGCCGCATCGTCCATCGGGAATCGAAGACTAAACTACTAATCTTCAGCTATCTTTAATTAAGATAGAATAACACGCGGAACAAGTATTGATCTAGAATAGTCAAACAACAAAAATCAGCGATATATTTGCAAATTTTTACAGGACTAGTTTCGATGGTTTTTACCGAACCATCATCCTCAGTTGTTAAAGTGCAAATGAACTTTTTGTCAAAGCGCAAAGGTTCATTGTAATGTTTTGTCAAAGCCATTACAAATGTTCATTGTAATTGACCTTTTGTCAAAGCGCAAATGAGCATTTGCGCTGAGGATGATGGTTCGGTAAAACCGTCGAAGCTAGTCCTGTAAAAACTTGCAAATATAACGCTGATTTTTGTTGTCTGGCTATTCTAGATTAATAGTCAGCTATCTTATCCACCTATTTGCTGTTATAGTTCGATCGCCTCATCCGCGCAAACACTCATGCGCCATTCGAACCGAATTTTTCTCAAAATAGGGTGGAAGGATGGAGACTTTCTCTCGCGCATACAAATTCTCTCTTTCCGGAGTATTCTCTTTTGTATTATGTACAGTATTATGTCGAGTATTGTGTCAAGTATTATGTACAACTTTACAGAATGGTGGACGTGGCGCTAAGCTGATTAATGGTAGAGGAATGGTGCCCACCACCCCCGTCACTCACTCTCTTTCTGGAGAAGAAAAGATTTTCACCTGATCTTTCCTATAGCAGCCAGTTATAACGCTTTTTTTGGACGAATCTATACGTTTTGGAAGAATGCCAGAAAAGGTTGCATTTGAGACGGTCGAACTATAGACCACGGAACATATCAAGCAGATGTCGGACGTGAAAGATGCTGCACGATCCGAACTTAAGGCCTGATCTTGAAGAAGAAAGAAATAGCCATTTAAGAGTCCTCAGTAATACTGAGCTACTTTAATCAACAAAAGATAACCAGTCATTCCGTTTATTAAAACGACGTGATAAAGAATAATAATGCTATATCTGACTTTTTTTTGTTGTTGTTCAGAAATAACAAGCAAAGTGAGTGAAAAAATGATATTAAATTAGATAGTCTTATATTTCCTAATTCCAGCTCATCTGTTTGTTCATTTCAATCGCTCCAGCAAAGCATTCAACAATTATTTGCTTAAGGGAAGAGAAGCCTTTGTGAAGAATATTCTGAAGGAAATTGATCTCTATTACATTCACCTTATTGCCATAATAGTTCCATGCAAGCCATTACTACACTTGGTATCCAAACCAAGGTCGAATTACCAATCTTCAGCGGTCCTATCCATTCGGCTACTGGTGAACTTTTGCTGCTATCTTATAAAGAATAAGAAAGTACTTAAGAAGTATATCGCCTTAAGTTGTTAAAAACGTTGGTTGGTTTGGCTTATTCAATTAAAGCAAAGCATTCTAGAATTATCTGCCTAAGGGAAAAGATGCCTTCCTGGAGGACTTTCTAAGGAAAACTGGTTCGAATACACATTACAAATGGGAACACCGCGAAAGCACCTGTTGGACCAGACCCTTTACCTGGATTCTAACCTCGGACCGAACTACCAGTGTTCAGCAACTTTATCGCTCAGATAACAATGTTGAAAAGTGGATGTTGTTGTATAATAAATGTTTGTTTTTCTGTTTAATAGATTATGGAAAAACTGGTGACGGTTATTTACCTAGAATGAAGAATAACGTCATGGAAGGTTTTATATAGCAAACTTGCTCATCTTCAGAAAAAAATCAAGGAAACATTTACATAGACAACACTTTTGAATGAGGTCATAAACTCTGGTCTTACTACCAGTGTTCAGAAATTTGATCCACTTGGCTACTGATATGCCGTGCATGAAATGGCTTTGATACTTAAAAATAATTGAAGAAACTACCATCGAAAAACTGAATAAAAAGATTGATAATTTAATTAACTATTTTGCGCCAACCCCAATTCCTTTTTTCCCCCCTCCTTTTTCCTTTTAGCCCAAAGAGGCATTAGCTCATAAGGACTATTAGTCTCGAAACAGCATTTTAAGTCGAATCACTATAAACGACTGTATCCCTTTTCAAATTGTTGCCTCCAAATGTTATCGCATTGTATCATATTAAAAAAAAATAAGGTAATGAAGAATCTGCATGAATGTATGCATTTTCTTGCACTGTGAAAAAAAAATAAATAAAAGATACCAAGAGCCATTAAATTTTATTATCCATTTCATACTTTTTAGACGTGAGGAATTTTTGATTAAAAATTTCAGCGATTTCAAAGCGAGTAGTGGCAACACACTCTACGGATTAAAATATTTTTATTTCCAGCGCGAAACTGTCTACCGAAAATTCTAAAGATATGCTGTTTTTAAATATTTTTAGCCCTAATGCTCTCGAAACGTGTATTTATGTGTAAATTTAAAAAAAAAAAAAAACCTCTGAATGTAATATAAAATCTGAAAGCTTTCAGATTTTTCTGTATTGTTTTATATTGATATTTTTTTTACAATTTTTGTTTAAAAATATTTTAAAACTCTTATTATAAAGAAAAATTATCGTAATATTTAAAAAATTAATATTATAGGATGTTTAATCTCTTTTGTAAATCAAGTTGTATGAATTTATAATGAAAGACATTAAATTATGTATGTTTAATTTCGCTGTTGCAGTGAAATCCTAGTTTTCTTTGTAGTAAACGCATACTATTAAACTCTTTACTACTAAATTTCACTTCCAAGCGACCTCCCCCCAGCCAGTTTAATCTACTGCTGAATAGGTAATTACGAAAAAGTAAATTTTTTGAGAATGTAGGTCATGTTGTTGTTAGGTGGTAACATATATTGTATGATTTTCTTTTTTCAAGTCTCTTGAAGAACGTATTCTTTCTATGTCATCCTGAAAGGAAATTGACAACCTTTTATTTATGCAATTCTTCAACCTGGGCGAGAAATTCGGTTTCCCCGGATTAACCCATACGGAACGGAATATTTCTTGATGACGTCGTTTACCTAATATCCGGGACGATTTGGGTGACCTACATTAAGAATCTTCAGGAGGGCCGATGAACCTGACCCCGCCGGTGCAGCAAAGAAGCGGGCCTCAAGCGGAAGAGACGACCAATCAGAAGACAAGCCGCGCCTGAAACTCGCCAAGCAAATCGGCAGGTGAAAAGTTTTCTTGGGCGAGAATTTACCGTTTCAGTTCATTTTTCCTTTCCGGTTTAACAATGGTAGAAATACCTGACGTGATGAAGTTAGCGTTTGGCGATCAATTATGATCGCCAAGGTAGATTTCCTCTGGCAACCTTTTCGTTGGAAAGATCAGAAACTTTTTTGGAGGGGAAATGAAAATGTTTTTTAGAAATGGAGTGATGCGTTCTACGGATTGTGGATATAATAAAATGTTTTTCGTTTAAGAAATCGCTTGCGATTACCCTGTATTTTAAATGCGTCTGTGGAAACACTGAAATAAGCGATGTTTCGAGTTATATATTTGTTGGTGTTTTTCAGTTCGATACTTCTAGTCACAGCGTCAGGTAAGTTATTATTGTATTAGTTTATTAGTCAACGCGCGACAGGGGGCTCAATAAAGAATTATCTTTTGTTTTATTATTTATGAATTCTTTGAAATGATGTGGCAGAATATTAGCATTTACATATATTTATGTATTTTTAATACAATAGAATGATAAATGTATATTATTAACAAAAATAAAATGATAGTATTGGATAAGATAAAATGATTTCGATATCGGATGCATAGAATTGGCACCGTGCCAAAGACATGAGTTGATGAAATTATTATATCGAGAAGAACGTGCTTAAAGGTTGACACTTATTTAATTTTGTGATAAATTAAACTATGACTTCTAATAACCTAATTGTACTTAATTATTTAATTAATTAATCATTTAATTATTTTATTATGAGCTTAAAATCAAAATATCATTTTTTATTGCAACTTTTATGATAATTTCCTTCGTTACATTACCACAGAATATGCATCTTTTTGCTTTAGCATATAGTAAAACATCAGGAAAAAAATAGAAAAGGAGTGCTAGTTTGAAAAGTAAAAACGAGGATTCGCAGCTTTGAAATGGTTTCGATGATACAGTGTCTCACAAAAGTGATGGGACATTTGTGCTTTACAAAAGGAAACGGTGGTAAAATAAATTAAAAAAACATGTAAAAATTTTTTGTGGGTGTGTTTCATACTTAAATTTAGTAACAATTATTACATAACATACATTTTCTCAAAATATTAAAATATTAATTTAATAAAAATACAATTGTTTAGAACGGAGCAAAAAATGGCTCACATAAGTGATGGGACACTTATTTTTCCACCAAATATTTATCCAAAAATTTTACTTTTTAAAAGGTTTTAATATTTTATTGAATTTCCTTTTACTTTTAAAATATGATTTAATCTTCTTGGGATGGATTCGAATAATGTTTTAGTGATTTCTGGAGTGATTTTACCCCATTTTTCTTGAAGCACCGATTTTAATTTTTGTTTTGAAGAAATGGTGTGTTTGCGAATTCTTGATTCCAATTCTTGCCAAATATTCTCTATGGGATTTAAGTCTGGAGATTGTGGTGGTGTTTTTATTATTTCAGGACAGTTATACAGCAGCCAGAGTCTAACGTTCAAAGCAGTGTGCTTGGGGTCATTGTCCTGGTAGAATTTAAAATCGTTATGAAGGTTCAATTTTCGTGCTGAAGATTTCAAATTTTGATTTAATATGCCAATATACTTGTACTGATCCATTATACTGTCAATAAAAACAAGATTACCAACTCCAGGGGACGACATACACCCCCATGTCATGACTCCTCCTCCACCATGTTTTACTGTTGGCACCAAGTTCTGTTTGCGGAATTCTTCTCTGGGTTTTCTCCACATCAAGATTCTACCGTCAGAACCAAATTTATTAAATTTACTCTCATCAGCAAGTATAACTTCATTTCAGTAATCAAAATTCTTATTTATGTTGGATTTTGCGAAAGCCAATCTGAGTTTTCTATTCCTCTCACTTACGAAGAATTTTTTCCTGGCTGCTCTACCGTGATATCCAGTAGATCGAATTACTCTTCTAATAGTCTCAGGATTAAAAATTACTCCATATAATGCTTGTAAATCAGCAGCAACTTTAGGAGCACTTATTCTTGGATTTTTTTTAATATTTCGAACGATGATTCGCTTTATTCCATTGGATAGCTTTATGGTCGGCCATGTCTTCTTCTATCCTGAATCATATAATTCTTTTTATATCGTTTAATGATATTGAAAACTGTTGAATGACTCAAGTTAACTGTTTCAGCAGTTTCTCTAATAGATTTTTCACGTTCAATATGCAAATTAATAACTAATTTTCGAATTTCAGGCAAAGTTTCTTTTCGTTTAGCATTCATGGCTGCACAGAGCTAAAAAACACAAAAATTCCAAAACAAACTGGAAAGAAATAATGCAGACGATTTTATAAATTATTGCCAATTGCTTTCGAGTAAAAATAAAAACTCCAAAAAATATTTTTAGACGATTTTTGTTGCATAGTCTAATGGTGTCCCATCACTTATGTGAGCCATTTTTTGCTCCGTTCTAATAAATTGTATTTTTATTAAATTAATATTTTAATATTTTGAGAAAATGTATGTTATGTAATAATTGTTACTAAATTTAAGTATGAGACACACTCACAAAAAATTTTTACATGTTTTTTTTAATTTATTTTATTACGGTTTCCTTTTGTAAAGCACAAGTGTCCCATCACTTTTGTGAGACACTGTATATATACTTCATGCTCGGGATTAAATCTTAAAATAATTTCTCAGGAATCTTTGTCTCTAATATTTTGTTTAATTAAATTATTAGATAAAATTCTAAGAAAGCAGGTTAGATGAATGCATGTAAAACTTATATTCATTCTTTCACCATTTCTTTCAAAATTAGGATATTTTTTCACGAATTATTTAGCTATTTTTCGATACGTAATACATTATATTCATATAAAATTAATCTATCATTACAGCTTAACTATATATAACGAAGTGTCCTTAAACTAATTAATAAAATGATAAGATAATATGGAGCACATTTTTAAAAACGCTTTTTATTACTGCATACATAAATTTACGAATATAGGGTTTTCAGAGTTTTTAAATAATATCTTCGCTGATTAAAATCGCACGAAAATAAGAATGGTCGAAGTGGCTTTCCACGACTTTTGGGAATCGGGGAAGAGTATCTGTTTCAAAACTCAATTCCCCGCCGTTCCGGAGAAGATGATGCCGCAAACAAACAGACAGACGCGCATTGATTTTAATCGTATAGATTATGTGAATACAATTTACATGTTTCACAAATGAAAAGTAATAATAATCGATTTCGATGTCAACTGATGCAAACTTTTTAAAAATAAATAAATAAATAAATAAAAAAATCTGAAAACTTTCAAATTTTATATTATTCCAAAAGGGACTTTTTTTTAACATTTTGTGTGCTACCTTTATTTATTAAATACCATGTTTTTCGCACTTAAACCACATTAAATTCAATCCAACAGCAATATCACAAATTATTTAAAAAAAACATATCTTTAGAATTTCCGATAGTCTTGCGCGCCGGAGATAAAAATGTTTTTTTTTTTGCGTACAGTGCTACCATTGCTCACTTTGAAATCGTTCGCTTGGAAGTCACAGACAGTACATGAAGAAATGGACGGGACACTAGAACTTAACCAATGGTTAAGTCGCACTGACTATGTATTTCCGTTCCAATTTTGATTCAGAACCCCTCGAGGTGGTTGATCCAAAGTTCTCCCTCTTCTACCATCTAATCTCTCGCGAAGAATTTTGGCTTGCCAACATTTACGTGCCTCATGCCGCACAAACACATACTCTTACAAACATCCAAGGCTTTTCCGGGATTGGAGCACGGGCTCCCAACGAGCGCAGAAACCACAGTTCAGCTAATATTTCGAGCCCACCAGCGGCCGAGCGGTAAAGACGCTGAACACTGGTAATTCGGTCCGAGGTTCGAACCCGCGAACGGGCTGTCTGCATGGGTGTTTTTGTGGTTTTCCTCATGTGTAACGTGTACACGAGCCAGTTTCCCTTAGAAAGTCCTCCACGAAGGCATCCCATCCTTTAGGCAGATAGCCCTCGTGTGCTTTGCCGTAATTGAATAACCGGTGCTCAGCTATTTCATTATTAAGTTTGTTGCTATACAGAAGTATTCAAATATCATTAAAAAGGGTTTAACTTTTGAATGGCTTCCTTTGTTATGTGCTGATAAGCATTGGATACTGTTATGGCTTTAAACATCGAGTAAAGATCTTGCGCAAAGTAAATTGGCAATAGAATTATTTGTTTACAGAGCTTATGCAGAGTAATTTAGCAATAGTATTACTAAGAAGTCTAGCAATATCGCTACGCACCTGAAATGTAAGGAAAGCGGAAATTACCCCATAAAACATTTTTGACATTAGATTATAAAAATCGAATTTTGAAATTGATCAGCCAAAATTTCTTACAAGAAGAATATAAGATATAGCGTGTCGGTTTGAATGTAAATAAAGTAATCAGATATACTAATTCACTCAGTATAAAATTTATTTCAAATATTGTTTGCTAATTTTTTTATTTGCTTGTTTAATCTATTTCATTAAGCATGCGAGAGTTGCCTGTTTTAGAGAAAGATGCCTACGAGGAGGTCTTCGATTGAAAACTAACTCGTACTCATGTTACGCACGGGAAATATCACCAAAAAGGCTGGTTTACCTGATCATACAAACAAAAATATATACCATTATAGCAAATCATATCAATCGACTATACAACCTTTTCAAGTTGTATGTAGGCTGGTTTTGTTTATTTTAAAGAAGTAATGTACAAATCTGCAGTCTAAAATCCTAAACACATTACTATATACCGGTAATGATAATCAGTACCATTATATTAACAAAATTGCAAATTATTTGAAAAGATAATCCAAAGACTAGCCAATATTGGTAGTAATCCAAGACTGAGTAACAAAATTGCAATGACTAGCCAATACTACTAGTAATCAAAGACTGATTAGCAAAACTGCAAATTATTTGCAAAGATAATCCAAAGATTAGCCAATACTGCTAATAATAAAAAACAGATTAATAAAACTGCAAATTATTTGCAAAGACTAGCAAATACTAATAATAATCAAAGACTAATTAATAAAACTGCAAATTATTTGCAAAGATAATGCAAAGACTAGCCAACACTAGTAGTCATCAGAGATTGATTAAAAAATTTGCAAAGACTAGCCAATAAACCAAAGACTGATTAACAAAATTACAAATTATTTGCAAAGATAATCCAAACACTAGCCAATACTACTACTAATAAAAAGCAGATTAATAAAACTGCAAATTATTTGCAAAGATAATGCAAAGACTAGCAAATAATAATAATAATCAAAGACTGATTAATAAAACTGCAAATTATTTGCAAAGGTAATGCAAAGACTAGCCAATACTAGTAGTAATCAGAGATTGAAATGAATAAGATGTAACGCTGTTAAGTGAACTTAGCGCGAAGTGCGGCTATGGCAAATAAATATAGTGAACTTTAAAGACTGCTTTTATTCTATTGTGTTTTATGCGCTATCGACGAAGTAGATTTAATTAAAAATTCGTTAACTGTTAATTCAGTATCTTTAAATGAAATGCAGGAAAATTGAGTATAATTTAATATTCCGTACAAGGAAGTCATGTGGTGTACACATCAGATTTTTTATTCTTATATGTTGGTACATTGCGCATTTTTTGCTTTAAACATGATTGAATTATGTTGTTCTTACCTTTTGGTTAAGGTTTTTATGCCTTTAGTTAATCTCTATGCAATAGTAGAATTAGCAATAATTTAAAGGTTAAGTGCGGCTAAGCCAAATTGTTTTACCATAGCAGTCATATTTGTTTACATTTGAAACCTAGCAGAATATGAAGTCATGTTTCCACCTTCAATGTCTTTTTGCCGAGTGGGACCAAAAGCAAACTTTCGCTTTTGTGCGTCGAAAAATCTGCCTTCTTGACCGCTTGCCGAATTGCTTGTTTTTGCGTAGAAACTCTAATTTTAAATGCAAAAAAAAAAAAAAAAAAAAAAAAAAAAAAAATTTAATTGCTTTAACTGTATTTCGTGTTTTATACTTTTCTACATTTTTCAATTTTTAATAAAGATATTTTGAGGTTTTATGTATTTTTGCTTTGTCGCGAAGTGGGAACTGAATTAGTTGAATGAGAAATATATCTCTAATGAAATTCAAGAAAATAAGTTATAATGAAATTCAGGAAAAAAATCCGTATAATTTAATATTCCCTACAAGGAAGTCATAGGTGTACACATGAGATTTTTTTTATGCTGGTATAAGCCACATACCAATGATATATGGTGTGAATAATCGAATTAACTGAAGTGCATTTTAGTTCATAAGTTGTAAACCTTAATGTAAATAACTCACGAGGCTTAGCATTCCAATACTGATAACTTTTGCCTTATAGAACGCAATTTACCCAGTGTGCAGTTCTTTTATATGTGAATTCGGCCTACTTGGAATGATGTAATGTATGAGCACTTAAATAAAATAAATATACGCTTATATATGTATATAAACTTTAGTTTCCAAAACACACAAAAGTGCAAATACAATTGATTGTTAATATCTTTAAAATTTTAAAGTTTCGTCGTTACCAGTTTCAAAAAGGCATTATTTAAGAAAATGCCCATTGTTTTTTTTAATGGTAGAATATGAGTTAATGTTTTATTACATTCACACATATTCTCCCCTATCAATGTTTCTTATATACTATTTGTAAAGCGCTTGGACTATTTCGCCAAACGCGAGATATTTTTTTAAGATTTAAAATCAGACGACGAATACATTAAAAAATGCTTTTAGTATGTTTCTAGTAAATGTAATTTGTCATTAATTGAAGAATTTCAAAATTGAAAGATTGGCTAAATTGAGTATTCAGCTAGAAGATTGATTTAAATATAAATTTTTAGTTTACGAAAGCAAAAAATCTGATGTGTACACCACATGACTTCCTTGTGCGGAATATTAAATTATGCGCAATTTTCCTGCACTTCATTTAAACATATTGAATTAACAGTTAAGGAATTTTGAATTAAATCTACTTCATCGATAGCGCATAAACCACAATAGAATAAATGCACTCTTTGAAATTCACTATACCATAACGACACTTCGGGGTTTGGTTCACTTAAAAGCGCTAGATCTAATTCATTTTATAACCCACAGTGCACAAAAATTATATCATCTGAAGAATTACCTATTCTTATAGAATTACCTATAAGTTCTATTCAAATACTATAATAAATCTGAAACGATATTGAAAAGAAATGAAACAAGTAAAAACGAAACGGTTTTTCACAGACGATTTAGCGCTGCTTTCCTAACGCGCATGCGTTGCTAATTTATTCAGTAAATGTTAATTGCAGAATGAATTAAGCATAATTTAATTCGCAAACAAGGCGTTATCTTTGTTGTTGCGAAGCTTAGTTTCTCTAGACTGGCAACTATGCTAAGTTTCAAATGCAAACAAATATGGCTGCTATCATAACCAAAAATTAAGCTTAATAAAAATCTTAACCGGAAGATAAGAACAACATAATTCATTCATTTTTAAAGCAAAAAATGCACAATTTACAAACATATAAGAATAAAGAAACTGAGTTCACTGAGCCGAGTAACAGAATGTATATATATATATATACATATATTTATATACTTTTGGTGCGGCCGATTGCAACCAAAACAGGAGGTGCACATCTACATGTTATAGCAAACACATGTACAAAATTTCAATGCTCTGAGGCTCTCGATTTTAAGTTATGCGGGATACATATATACATACGTGCGTACGTACGCACAGATGCCACGAAAAAAGCGTCTTCAGAATTCATTTTAAATCTCAGTTGTATAATTTTTTTTGGAGAAAAAGACTCCTTTATTCTGTCCTTAACGTAGATATGTCACGCAAAAACATCGTTAAATTGCATTTGATAGCCGTCAAAATGGATATTTTCGTTGAAATATGATACCCGAAATTTTTTGCGATTACCATGCATCCTTTTTACTTCCTCCAAGGAAGTGAAAATCAGAATTTTTATTTCCTCTCGTTAAATGACGTAAATGTTCCTATATTGTAGATCAGTTTTTGTTATATAAACACCATATGTTTTTAATGTTTCTTCTTACATTACCTTTGTTTATTTAATCAACACAGCAAAATGCATGAGGACAACGTGCTTCATTGGAAGAATATCTTCACTCAGGACCTCCTTTTTGAAATATTATATATGCTTATTTTTATCTGATCCATGATACGTCGTCCATTGTTTTCTACAAGAGGTCGGCAAAGTATTCCATGGCTGTAATTTGTGGAATGTTTCATCAACATCTTTTCATCTGACACATGATCGACAAGACAGTTCAAAAACCGTTTTCGATGTTATACTGATATCTGATCTGTGCTGGTCTTGATCTTATGCTGTGTCGATCCTTTTGTTTGGGCCCAGTAAAATGATAATTGAATGAAATTCTAGTCGTCTTGATAATGCGTCTTTGCTAATTATAAGCTTATCTACTTTATGCTAATGCCGATTGTATGCCGTTACCGATACTTAGAGGGTAGAACTTATTCCGATATTAATATTACAAAGTGTCCATCTTTTTAGAATCTATGCTCTATCAATGGCATACCGATGTCGACGCTAAATCCTGGAAAAGGCATGGAGGATCGACCGTAAGGGTTTTATGTCCCCGTGACATGGAGGGCACTTAAAATACAGAGGCTGTTCTCACAATTTTTAGACGATTTTGCCTTGCCCTAAAAAAGTCGTCTCCTCGGAAATCTTTTTATTTTTAAAGGCATCTATATTTTTGAAAGTATAAATTATCATCTGCTATTTGGAAGTTTTGTTTTCATGCAAAATGCCGTTTTTAAAGAAGAAATGAACAGAAGACTACGTTTGGGCTTTTTACGAAGAAAAATATCGTATCTAGTCATTAAAAAACGCTATGAAAGCCATGATTTTTCTATATTTAAAGCTATGATAGGTAACATTATTGACAAGAAAGGGAAAAAACTTCACACCTTGGTTTCAAGTGCAAAAGTTGTTCCAAATACATATCCAAGGAGAAAACAAAGTAAGGTCTTTAATGTTAAATAAAATCCACCATGTCAAAGGACAATTTCAAAATCGTTAATATGCTGAGTGTCAACCGCAACGTGATTAGTACTGATTTGAATCTTAAAAAGTCGAAAAAACATAACCTGCACGGTTTTCCTCCCTGACATATCGCCGAACGCAGAACGCATTGCAGAATTCTTTATCAGAAACATTTATCTGAACAAAAATGAAAAAAATTGTTGCCCGAATAGATGAATCTTGGGTGCATTTAAATGACTGCAATAAAAAGAGATCCATTGATTATCATCAAAGAGGAGTTAAAAAATCTTAAAACATGTTTCAAAGACTATACATAATGTTTTTCAAAGGGATTTATAATTGCTGGTAGTTTCTCATATAAGGGCAAGTTAAAAATAAAGAGGGTGGTGAAAAATGTTAAGATAAACTACACATATTATCGTATCATTATTTTATACCTAATTTTTAAATAAGAATTAATTTGCCTTTACCCCCAGTGTCATCAATCAGTAAAACTGCATCAAGACAAAACAAGCAGCCGCACATCAAAATACAATGTTAATTACCTGGAAAAAAATGGAACAAGGAACAAGAAACTGGTATCAAGGTCATGTACCTACTAAACCTCCTAATGTATCTCCCATGGAATTCTGAGGTTTAGGACTTTTAATAAGCGTATTATCCAAATGTCGATCTATAACCCTCTTTGGACTTTGTAAAGCTGTTGAAGGGGAATGGGATAAAATACCTCTTTCGATGCCCCAAAAGGCTTTATGGTCTTCAAAATTAAGGTATATAAAGATCATGAAGAATATGAGTTATCAAGTTAAGCATTTAAAAAACAAAATAGGTAAAGTATATCTGTAAATACAATGAAAATCATTTAATGAATATGTGACCAGCCTGTGTACCGAGTGAGCCAAAAGCCCTCTATAGTTATTTGATGGTAGTGTTAAAGTATTGGGAGACCCTCACATACGTCCTCCATAACAACTGACACAGAGCTGTACAAGTTAGGGCGGTAGAACTGTACCTGTACAATCAATGGTGAAGTTCTGGTGTCCTGTCCTACGCAGTATCGATCATACGCTTGTGACGACTCTTTGCAAATCGCAAATATGCAGTAATCCTGTCACTGAGTACACTGACTACCAATAAGTATTTGGACACCTATGCAAATGACGATATCTGCGGTCCTAAGGTACGTCACGGACTCCGCTGGTATATATCGTATAGGAAACAGCATCGGCTTTAGTCGCATGCAAGATGCCTCGCATTTCGGAGCTCTCTGATTTCGAGAAAGGTATAATTATCGGGTATCACAAATGTGGCCGATCCTTAAGGGACATATCTAGCGATCTGAAGTACCCAAAATCGACAGTGCCCTATGTGATTAAGGAGTGAAAGGTGAGCGGTGATTGTCGGAATGTGCCCCGAGTTGGCAGACCAAAGAAACTGGGAGATAAAGACCGACGAGTGCTGTCCAGAGAAATTTGGAAGAACCGCACCCAACCGATGGCTCTCATCCGCAAGTAGTTTCAACAGGCATCCGGGAGTACTGTTTCAATAAATACCATCCGTAAGGAAGCACATCTGCTTGATTTTCATGGTAGTGCTGCTGCCCATAAGCCTTTGATCACAAAGTCCAACCGCGCTGCTCGGTTAATGTGGTGCAAAGCACATCGAAATTGGACCGTAGATCAGTGGAAACGGGTTCTTTGGAGTGACGAATCAAGGTTCACCCTTTACCGTTCGGATGGCAGGGTCTGTGTGTGGCGTCTACTTGGAAAACGTCTCCTGCCAGAATGCATTGTGCCAACAGTCAAGTTCGGCGGAAGTGGAATTATGGTCTGGGGTGTTTCTCCTGGTACGGGCTGGGACCCTTGGACCCCATTCATGGTAAGCTCAACTCCGATGCCTACTGCACTATTTTGGATGACAATGTGCTTCCTACATTGGAGCAGTTTTACGGGTTGAACCCCTGTTACTTTCTGGACGACTATGCCAGTTGTCATGTTTCGACGTTAACCAAGGCTTGGTATGGTGCCAATGGACTTCATCGAATGGATTGGCCTGCCCAGAGTACAGATCTGAACCCTATCGAGAACCTCTGGGAGGAATTGCATCGCCGAATTCAGGGGTGCACTACCCGTGCGAAATCGGTGAAGGAACTTCTATGTCTTCTCCAAGCCGAGTGGAAGAAAATACCACTAGCTGTATGCCCCGAAAGGTCCACGCTGTAATTACCTTTCGTGGAGGCTCTACCAACTATTGATTTTGAATAAAGTTAGTTTTTCTTTTCTATCACAGGTGTCCAAATACTTATTGGTAGTCAGTGTATTATGATATTATCAAAATTTCTTTCTTATTGTGCCGATCGTAAGCCGGCAACTAAAGTTTATAATGTTCCAGGGCCGAATTCTATGCCGTGTAGTCGCTACGCATTGTCGATTCTGCGAAGACCAATCCTGTGAATGTAAGTTTGCAAAACGAACGTTGGAAGGAATGAGTTTATATTTATAAGGCTAAAATTGTATTAAACAATCTTATTGCATGATGAAGAGCATCTTAAAATACTACATTTCCTCTTTTAAGTATTAATCCTTAGTAAAATCTACGGTTGATATCTTAATTTAAATTTTTCGCTGCCTAGGAGCATACCGTTTAGCACGAAATGTCCCATTCTTTCGAACTCCAGCGAACGGATGAAAATAACGCCTAAAAGAATATTTTGTTCGAAGCGTGGCTTATGAAAGGATTCGTTACACTTTACTGCTGATGCATGCTGCTCAGTTATTTATGGTCAGCGTGCGTGACTATGTTTTCCGTTGTTGCCTCACGGAGCGATTTTGCGAGACACGTGAAAAGAACTACACAGTTTAGTGTGACGTTCTGCTTTTATTTGCGTAAAGCAAATCATTTTCAAAAGTTTCTGAAAGTCATAAAGTAATTTCTTTTATATATTAATACCTTTTCATGGGGTGCTAAATCATAAAGTCTTATATGATATATCATAAAAACTTTTGTTATGATTTCAAATAATATTCGGTGCTTCATCATGTTTTGATTCGATCGCAATAGAAAAATTTATCCAACGCAGCACGTGTACGTGAATTACAGTAAGCGATCATCTTAAAACAGAATTTCGACGTAATATTTTTCGTCTCTTTCTTCATAATGAGACAATAACAAAGGTAGTTTTTCACAGAGAAAATAATTTCGGTTATTTTTAATTCAGGGCCTTATATGAGCTATCCTCTCACGCAACAGATATCATAACCTTTAACCTATTGAATGCATTAATACCCCATAGTTAATTAGTAATTATTTTAACGACGGAAATCGTGAATAACTAGGATAATTTTTGTTTAACAAAATTAACATGAATGAAATTAAAATTCATTAGAACATTATGCAGTATAAAGATAACCAATACTCGAGAATATATGTATAATGTATATACATACATAAAATTAAATTATAGTAAGTATTATTAATATATTAATAGATATTATCTCCTAAA
>KK121155.1:177533-203244 GCA_000611955.2 Stegodyphus mimosarum
TTTTATTTTTAATAATCTTTTTTATTTTATTTTTATTTATTATTTTTATTTTATGCTTTTGGGATCAAATTTTTGTTTATTTTTTCATATGTTTGATTGTTTCTGTTTTACATGTTTTTTGCACTCGGTCCGCGTGGATTGGAAATTAGTGTTATTATCGGATTTTTAGATTTTGGTGCTATAATTTTTTTTAATAGAGGTGTTTAATCCAGCCTGTGGGGGTTTCAAAATTTAACACATGTTCTTTTTTTGCATATGTTTGATTGTTTGTGTTTGCAGATTTTGTTTTTTGGACTCGGTCTGCTCAAAATAATATTTTTATGCTTTTTTAAAAATTTGTTTATGATTTTGATGCTATAATTTTGCAATTGTTTACATTGCTCACTTTGAGCTGTAGAGGTTGGAGAAAAGCTTTGAACAGTGGAAAAAATCCTGAATCTACAAACTGATCGTTTATCTCGTCAAATAAAATAAACTTTGTCTGCCCCGACAAAAATCTTTTAAGGAGGCTTTCGTAGCAAAGAAGAATATTTTTTATTCCTTTTCTGATTGTTGTGTTCATTGCTTGTCCGAATCGATGTGTTGATTTCAGTTTCTTAAAAATTTAATCTTTCGTTCAAATTTGAAAACTTCTTTGTTTTTCTATAAGCTGTAGGGTTTCCCTTATTTTACATAAATTATTTAAAGTTTGGTACCTTTTCTGAACTTCTCATTTTCCACTCGTATTTCCTCGCCAGGATGCCAATTTAGAGTCAGGGAAAAGATTATTTAAACAGACGAATCATGTAGTTTATTCAGAGCGGGATTTCGCTAGTTAGCGCACGCCCTTGCTGTTACGCTGAGTTGCTAATACGCCTTTTTGGCCATTTTATAAGTATATCGCCGGGTATGTTGTTGAGTCAGCCTAGTTAGCCTTAAATTAAATTACTTGTCCAGCATTACCCTTTATATTTGAATTTACTGTGAAATTATTCTTAAGTTCTACCTCAAGTCATCGGTGTTATTGTAAGCACGAAGTATGTGGTTCAGAGTTGACGAATAATAAAGGGTTTATTTTACCCTTCTTCTTTGCTGTCATTATTCACGCCTGTGCGAGAAGTCGCCAGGTTCTTAGTGACATCTACCGAGGTTTATGATAGCGAAGAGAATTAGATCCTACAAAGCTACTGAAACAAACCTCTCAGTATTTTCAGATCAGACTGCAGGTCCTTTAAGGGATGTTTTCATTCTGAAATCCTCGAAAATAATCGAGTAGGATTAGGGACATTTGCCAGTTCTGCTTATACTGATCTTCCAAATAAAGTTTCCTCCACATAACAACGATATCATAAAAAAGTAAGATCGGCTTCGATAATTTTGGGTCCAAATTCTTAAAATACCTTCCGTATTCGGTTTTTATGTTTGTACATAAACTGGCTTAAAGGAATGGCCTGAACATTAGGCTTTCATTGTCTTGGTTAATTTCTGATCCATTGGTTGAAGTAGACAGTCACTTTCGGAGACAAAAGAACATCTTTAATTTTTTGTGTGACTATTCGAAATTATTGGCATTATAGATAAATCATGAAATCTTCAAACGCCAATTTTTAAATTCAGAGATTCAGTGGCAGCTAACTCAATCTTCAACTGCAGAAACAGTTATAATAAATCGAATAGTAAAGTAAATAAACATTATAATAGAAATGCGTAAAAGTTTTTTTTTCTAGCTACACAAAAAATCTTTTTCCTACAGTTTCAGCCTAGTGACTGACATGTGAGGAAAGGAGATTAGTAACACAAGATGAAGTTTTATCGTCATCATCATTATCTTGCCTAAGGAATTAACTAATAAACGGCTAGAGTATTGAAGCCGACATTTTATCAGCAACAAATTACTTAATAATTAACATTTAAACGGCACAGAACTAGATAAAATCAGTTATTATTTTTGAAACTACTACACTTATTTATTTGTGTATTAACTTATTTATGTATTTGATTTACAAATACATAAATAAGAAAGAAACTGCTTCTTATATTACAATAACAAAAAACCTAATGTGGCCACCACATGACTTCCTTGCATGATGTATTAAATTACACACATGTTTTGCTGCATTTCCTTAAAACTTATTTCCTCGAATTCCATTACAGGTATATTTCTCATTCAGTTAATTCAGCTCTCACTTCGAGGCGAGGCAAAATTACATAAAACCTGAAAACATTTTCATTAAAAATTGTAAAGTACAGAAAAATCTAAAACACCAAATACAGTTAAGAACAGTTAAAAATACAGTTTTTACCATTACAATTAATGTTTCTACGCAAAAGCAAGCAATTCGGCAGCGGGCAGGAAGGCAAACTTTTTGGTGCACAAAAATGTAAAGTTAACTTTTGGTCCCACTCGGAAAAAAGACACTGAAATTGGTGCATCAACTGACTTAATTCACTGTTCTGTTACTAAGAGTTTCAAATGTAAACAAACGATGGTTTCTTTAGGCTTAGTCTAGTCTGGAAATCTATCGCCGGGATCCACATAAGATGCGGTGTATCCGGCTCACTGAAGATTGCAACAAAGTGCTCCTAATGTATTTTTCCTGACAAGTAAGCAAGATAACTGAAGAAAGAGAGAAGAAAGATGAGAGTAGAGAAAGAGAAAAGAACATGGGTGCCAGACACCGCAATGCAAGGAAACAAGACCAACGATGGAGAGGATATCCTGACAAGACTTTAGGCTTAGTTCCAATTAAAAAATTTTTAAATTGTGGATGATTCTACAAATATTACGTGAAGATTAACTAAAAGCATAAGCGTTAGTCGGAACATAACAACAACATAATTCAATCACTTTTAGATAAAAAAACTCAAAATTTACCAATATCTAAGAAGGTGCACATTTACATGTTAAAGGAGTCATATATACAAAATTTCAACGTTTTGAGGTTCTTCGTTTCTGTTATGCGAGATACGTATACACGTACGTACATGCGCGCAGACGTTAAGAAAAAAAAATCTCTTCCGAATCCATTTTAAATCTACTTTACAGTACGCTTTGGAAAGAACAGTAGTTTATTCTGTCCACACGTACAGATGTCATGCAAAAATATCCTTCAAATGGATTCGAGAGAGGTCCAAATGGATAATTTCGTTGAAATGTGGTACCCAAAATTTTTCTCGATTACAATATTTCCTTTATTTCGCAAAGGAATTAAAAAGGCACCTTTTATATTTTGTAGTTGAATTTACTAAAATCATGAAAGGTTACGAGCAGTATCTATTTTTCACACCAGCATATGCTTCAAAATGCTCCTGAGCATTTATCTGTCATTTCCTTAATCTGTGTAATAAGAAAAATAAAACAGACTAAGTTACAGAATCTATGTGTCATTTGAGAACGGCATATCTAGCTACAAAACTTAAGCAATTGTGTTTATATCTTCCAGCAATACCTCTACTCTTATGTAAATTATTTTGTATAAGTTTCTGCAGTAAAGACTTGCATATTTGAAATCAAAAGCGACTGAACAAATTTAAGAAAAATTAATCAACAATTTAGACGGTGGTGTTCATACTTTGTCGAATCACGGAACCCTTAGAGCTACGTGGTTTTTATATGGAAACCCCATCCCACCATTAGAAAAATAGATTATGAAATACTATTAGTTCAATATGTTGCAGGCACTTTATGTAAAGATAATTAAAGAAAAACATCCCATTTTTATTAAAATATTTTAACATAAAATTAGTGTAATTAGCTCATTAATAGCTTTAACACATGTTCCAGGCGTCATCTATCACCGCATTGCATTTAGTGACGGGGCTCTGCTTGCATTTGTTTTACACAAACTGCTGTAGTCTAACTCTGTTGATATTTTCTGCAGTCACATTTCATATTCTGCATTTAATTTGTATGCATATTTTTTGTTGCCACATATGTTAAGAAAGGTTTTTCGCTTAAAAATATTGTTCCGAATGGCATTAAAATGTTTATGTCTGTGCGAGAAACGTCTAGGAATTCTGCATGAATCTACAAGCCACTCTTGCTTAAATTTGGATTTTAACATCGAATTTGTTAATATTGTTGACAAATTGTTCCGCAATATAAATACTCGATTGGATTTTTTATCTAGTTGTACTTAGCTTTTGCTTAAAAGTATTCTTTTATAGTTTTCTTTAATTGAAAAACGTGCTTCATTGTATAATTTTGAACACTGTCGTTTAAATTCAATTCATTTTCCATTAGCAAACTTTAGTTTTGCAGAGCATTACACGTCATTCTCTTTGACATACAAGATGACCACATTTCAAGTTTTAAAACTAATCCATAACTGAATGTATTGTTATATTGTTTAATTAATAAACACCAGTCAACTAGTACGAATGCTTTATAATTTTCTTTTCGAATTTTTATTTTAACTTGTGGAGCTCTGGGAACTGACTCGCGGAACACCGGGGTTCCGCGGAACACAGTTTGAAGACTACAGATTCAGAATAAACATTACAGCAGTGTTCACACAATTCCAATACATAAACTGCAATTTTAAGAGACTCTTTTTCCATATCTTTGAGAGCTATATCGCTTCATATTTAACTATATTAATTAATTAACTAAATAATTAATTCCATACAAGCTTATATTAATAATATATTTTAAATATTTTAACAAATATTTAAACATATTTATTTTAGAAGGAATATGGTCGCCACTTCTTCTTAATTTTTGTTCTTTTCTGCATTCTTTAATATGCAGATAATCTGCTAAATTTACTTCTGTTTCAGGTATTCAGAAATAATCTAATTTGTCTTAGCTTGAGACATACATTTTTAAAGCTATGTTCAAGAAGGTAAAACGCTTTATTTCATCAATTATTAAAATTTTTTCAAAATTAAATTAATTCTCTAAAATTTACTCTGATTAGGATAGACAATAATAAACAATAATTAGAAAGAAGATACAAATAAACATGAAATATCAAAATTATATTATCCTCTAAGTTCGGGCTAATGTCTTTTTATATCAACAGTCCAATATTAATTTAATTATTTTATATGCATAAAGGTTTAAAATTAACTTCTTTGACATCACTTGGGTTTCAGTATATTCGGTTTATATGTCTATAAGATATTTATAACAGAAATCTGTCTTATGCATATGAAAATTTTTTAAAGAAAGGATTTCCTTTTTTAAAATCTCTAATGGCAGATTATAAAGACAATTGTAGACAGTTGTGAAGAAAGGAAAGGGTAAGCGAAGTTAGGTTATCTAGCTTTCAAAGAAGAGAACATTTGCCATTTAAAAAAGCTCAAATTTGGATTTAAATTGATGGATTTGAAGTTGCTTTATGCTCATACTCATCACAGTTCTAAAGCGTCAGTTATTGAGAATATATATCTATACATAATTTTAAATTGATTAAAATTCGGTAGAAAGATTTTTCGGTGTACAAACGTTTTAGCCGCACTCGGCAAAAGACATTGAAGTTGGTGCAGAAACTGACTGAATTCGCTATGCTACTAAGTTTCAAATGTAAACAAATGACGGCGTCGTTAGGCTTAGTGGAATTTAAATAACTTTTAAATGATTGATGGTTCTACAATTATTGCATGCAGATTAACTACATGTATAAAAACTTTAACCGGAGCATAAGAATAGCATAATTTAATTACTTTTAAAGGAAAAAATGCACAATTTATAAATATATAAGAAAAAAAAACTTAGTTCACCGAGCTGGGTAACAGAGGGGCTATATATATATTTATACATTTTTTGTAAGGCTGATTGCAACCAAAAAGGGAGGTGCACATCTGCATGTTATAGTGGTCCCATATAAAAAAATTCAATGTTCTTAGGCAACTCGTTTTTGAGTTAAGCGAGATACATACATACATTCATACGTATGTACGTACGCACGTACGTACAGACGTCACCAAAAATAATCTTTTCTGAATCCATTTTAAATCCATTTCACAATACGTTTTGGGAAAAAGAGTCCTTTAAGAGAGTTCGTACATACAGATGTAACGCAAAAACATCGTTTAAATCGAATCGAGAGCAGTCAAAATGGGCATTTTCGTTGAAAGACGATACCAAATAAATAATATATAAATTTTTCACGATTACAATACTTCGTACAAGGAAGAAACAAAAGGTTTTGTATATGTACTATATTGTGCAAATTAATTGGAGCAAAGCAGTGTTTTTGATAATTTATGTACCACCTTCATATACACTGATAATAATAAAATTAATATGAAATATATCTTCCTTTAACACAAAAGACCTTTAAAATGTTCTTAACCATTGACTCTACTAGTCTTGCGCATGTTTTTTTTACTTCTTTAATCATAGAAGTACACTTTTATATTGTGCTTAATAATGCGCTCTTTTGTTATTATTATGTGCAACAAGTTTGCGATCAGATTTAAGTCTGTTGAATTTCCAGACCAATCTAATACCAATCTAATACAATAATTTTACTTTTAAAAAGGATTTTTCGACAGATCTTGAATTGTGTCATGCAGCTAAGTCATGTTGAAATGTCCCTGCAAAGGGTTTTGAGAATGGCACAATTCTATGTTTTAAAATTTCTACATACTTCCATGAATTCATTATTCATCATTCATTAGCGTTTTGTGTGTTTATTTTATTTATTAAATATCATTGTCTTCCACTTACGCCACATAAAATTCGATTCAGCAGCAAAATCACAAAATATTTATAAACAGCTCATCTTTAGAATTTCCGATAAACAGTCCTGCGCGTAAAAATGTTTTAATCCGTACAGCGTTGCCGCGGTTCGCTTTCAAATCACTGAGTTTGTTAAAAATTCATTAAAGTTTTACAAAATATGAAATGTAAAATGCGAAATTCAAAATTCGGGTTTCCAGGTGCCCATGCTCGGGTAGAGGATTGCGTTATTCGGAATTTGATGCTCTAGATACCTTTGTTTTTTCATAATGCGATAAACATTACATACATTCATTCGAATTCTTCATTATTTAATTTCTTGAAATGTAATACAGGGCGCTAATATTTGGTGACAACAATTTGAAAAGTAATTCAACGTAAAATGCCGTTTTGAGACTAATACTTCATTCGGGACTAACGTCTCTTTTGGGCTAAGAAAAAGAAAAAAAGGAAAATTCTGACTAAAGGCATGATTTTTTTCTTCTTTTTTCCTTTTTGTGTGGGTGTATCTGTATGGAGAGTATTTATAAGGAAAACATTCATATATTTTTACCTCATTTATCGTTAATCACGAATATAACGTCCATCTGATTTTGGTTGGTAGTTAATTAGAATAAAGTATGCAAAGCCTACCTGCTTCAGGGAGAGGCTTCAGGGCTTTGTGGAATTTCTATCGAAAACCGTCTCTTACTAATGTTATACACGCCTTGAAGTCAGACCCTTGTTAAAATTTGAAAGCGGGCTTAGGTACTTGCGTTCAGTATTCTTAATTACTTAGCCACTAGTGGATTGTTATCTTTTTTCGTTGTATATTTAGTAGTGAAAAGAATGATGAATTTTCCTCCTTTGTTATTTAATGATACCAATTGTTATTTACTTTAGAATTAAACAATCTGTGAATAAATGCATTCTAAAACTTATTAATTCGAAGGAGACTGATTTTAAGTTTTTCTACAGTGTATGTTTGACGCATTGAACACCTGAAAATTTCATCACAATTTCGGTGTTCGTACTTTAGATGGAAATATTTTACTCATCAATTAACACATTGGGAAATAAAAAAGAACAAAGTAGTTGCGTTGTCGATTTGCAGCTTAGCCTAAGTGCTTGTGGCGCTTGACCTCAAATAAAGACCACAATGTACCCCGGCAAAATGAAGGTAGAAAAAAGGGAAATCGCAAGAACAAAGCATCGGATTTCCACTTTGTGATTTCTAGCGCTTACGTCCTCAGTGCATGTGTTCATCTTTTGTGTAATCAACACCCAGCTCTAACAAAGTATTGAATAAAAAAGCATTTACAAAAACTGAAAGCAAAACCATTTCACGGGCCTTCAACTCAATCAATTTTTTTTTTCTTTTCATATTTGGCAATTGCGAAATGAAAAACTTCCTCATAAAAAAAGAAATTGTATTATTTTATTGGAATTTTATTGCGTTAAATTAGTATGCATTTCATATTATTCAGGAAAAGGTCATTGTTTATCGGGATTTCATTTAATTATTATTCAATTGTTTTAGTTTTCATTTAAATATTGTTCAGTTGTTTATTTTGCCGTGAATAGGGGAAAAATTGATTTTAGGTGGTTATCAGATTTATCATCAGATTTACTATCAGATTTATCATCAACGAATTATAGTTAACCACTGTATAGAGAGCAGAATAACTCACCTAGTTTGCATACACATAAAATACACTGACCTCCAAAAGTTAAGGAACAACATGTTTTTTCAAAGTTTATCATTGCAAAGTGTCAGTAACTTTAAAATTCTCGTTTATATGCATGATAATAAGGAAGTTAAAGAATATACGTGCAAAAACAAGCTACCACTTTTATTTTATAGAAATGAATACTTATAATTGAATTGGAGAAAAATACAAAAATTGTATGTATTGTTCACGAGGGTTTATCTTCAATTGTTACTAGCAGTTTCGTTGACAATATCCAGAAAAGTCTATCAACGTCCAGGAAAAGTCCTTTGCCCGATTCATTGGGGTGTTGGGCGACCGGACAGGTGGAAATGGAGATGTCACAAGCTGATGCTGCTAGACCTCTCAAAATCTCTCGTAGTTTGGTCCACCGACTATGGAATCAGTTTGAATCCAAGGATTCTGTGTCTAGAAGACATGTTCCAGGCAGATGAGAGTTACAACACCTGCAGGAGACCGTTATTTAGCTCTTTCGGCCCGAAGGAGGAGTAAAATTACTATTTCTCTGCTCATGGCAGATCATTTAGTGGCAACAGGAACAAAAATCTCAGCTACTACAGCATGCAGACGCATGCGTAATACAGGTCTGTATGCAAGACGACTAGTTGTTTCTGTCCCCTTGACCCGAGGACATCGAGGTGCCCGTTTATGTTGGTCAAGAGAACACGTTTCCTGGACCAATCAACAATGGGCATCTGTTCGCTTCTCAGACGAGTCCAGTCACATTGGATAGTGATTCAGGTCGTCAGCTGATCTGGAGGGAACACTGCACCAGATACAACCAATCCCACATTGTAGAAAGACACAGTTACAGATGTGGTGGAATAATGGTTTGGGCTGGGCTCGGTGGTCCCACTGACCTACATGTGTTCCATGGAGGAATTTTGATCCATGTGAGATATCGAGATGAGATCCTTGATCAATATATTCGCCCATAAGTCGCTGCTATTTTTCCTGGATTTCTTCTGATAGACGACAATGCGCGAGCGCACTGAGCTCGGGTTGCTGAAGAATTTCTCGTGGGTCACGGCATGGAGCGGATGAAATGGCCAGCTCAATACCCAAGCCTGAATCCGATAGCACATCTCTGGGGCTACGTTGGGAGACAGGTTGCTGCTTTCAGTTCTCCTCCAAGGTCGTTGAGCTTGAACAAGGATTACTCCGTGTCCGGTCATTGCTTCCCATTTCACTGGCCGGCAACTTGATTGACAGCATGCAACCTCGCTGCCGGTAATGTATGGCAGCTAGGGGTGCACACATTCCTTGTTACAACACATTTTTGTAATGTTACCACAAACAATTTTCCTCAAAACACTATGATGTACTGTTTCTGCAAGACTGGATTTCTCTGCCAACAGTGCAATTTTTTGTTGTAATTCATGTTTGTGTCGAACTTTAGAAACATTCTATGTCGCATTAATTAAAGAACTGTTTAATGGACATGTCCTCTAAATTTCTTGTTTCTATGTTGCTTCATTCTCAAATTAGACCCCAAAACCACGCTGTTTCTTAACGTTTGAAGAGCAGTGTACTATTAAACACCGTTTTCGGCTATTAAATTACTATCTTAGATAGATGAGACTACAAGGAAGAGTTCTCCTCCAACTCGATCAGTTCATCAGCGGCCGAACGGTAAAGTCGCTGAACACTGGTATTTCGGTCTGAGGTCTGAATCCCGCGAACGGGATGGCTGCATAGGCGTTTACGTGGTTTTTTTATGTGTAACGTGTATACGAGCCAGTTTCCCTTAGAAAATCCTCCACAAAGGCATTCCTCCCTTTAGGCAAATAGCCCTTGAGGCTTTGCCGTAATTGCATAAACCCAAACCAAACCAACTCAAACACACAACTTATTTTCAGACATTAAAAATTAGTTTAATATGACTCAAGTACTCGTACTCAATGATCAATACAATTACATTCATAAATAGATTCTACATTAATAACAATTAAGATCTGCATTCATAAGCAATCGTGAACTTTTATTTAGGTAGGCTTTTATCACTGTGGGCTTTATCATTATGAGCTTTTATCAGTGTGGGTTTTTATTAGTATGGATTTATTAGTGTGGCTTTTTATCCGTTTGCCATGGTCGCAATCGTGACTGTGCTCTTCTTTCTGTGGGCTTTTGCTGTGTGCGCCTTTTTCAATCCACATTATTAATAATCAAAAATTATTTTTGCGCCTTGCACTTTAGTAATGACATGCAGAAGAACAAAAAATAAAGTTGGAGGTGAATAACTTGTGTCGGCCTGTGTACTAAAATTTAAAATTCTCTTTATGTCTACTATACTATATTGAAAGTTACATGTTTATTGTAACAAATTAACGTGAATTGTTTATCAGCTCTTGTAATACAAATAAAAATTTAATTACTGGAATGGTAAACAGCTATAAATAAGAAGCCATTTGCCGATCTTTAACCTACATTCATTCCATTGTTTTTTAAGTTGCGTTTGCTCAGACTAATCGTTGATTTCTCTTTTCGCTTGCTTGGAATTAGTTTGCATTGGACGAAGGAGTGTTTGATTTTTTTTTGGCCAGTTTGTTTTTCTCGGGAAGCTTTTATTTAATTTCACTGACACAAATCGTAACGAAAAGTTCTGCGCTTTCTTTTTTTCTCCATTATTTGCCTTTCTTTGATGACTTCCCATGCTTTTTTTTTCAACAGTTAATAGGCAGAAAAATGTTATGCTTTCATCTGATTTTACCTGTTATGAAAGAAAAACGATTAAAAGTAGAAATTTGGAATTTCCATTTTTAAAGCAAATGCAAATTTAATTATTCAAGAATTTTATCTGATATTTATATTTACATATGTGTAGATATTTGCACAGATACGAGCTAATTCAGAAGCGACTTAACAGAAACTTTTTAGCCCAAAACGGCGTTAGCCCGAATGAGCTATTAGTTTTGGAACGAGGTTTTGCGTCGTCTAATATAAATCACATTGCAACTTGTTGCCAGCAAATATTATCGCTTTGTATTATTTTTAAAGAAATTAAAATAATGAAAATCTACAGGTATGTATGTATGTATGTTCTTCGAGCTATTAAAAAACGGTGGTACCTAAAGCCATCCAATTTTTGAAGAAAGTAGTCCTCCACTCGAATATACGCACCTGGAAGTCCGAATTTTGAATTTTATATTTCACATTTTGTAAAACCTGAACGAATTTTTGATTAACGAACTCAACGATCTGAAAGCGATTAACACTGTACGGAATAAAACATTCTTATCATCAGAGCACGAGGTTGTCTATCGGAAATTCTAAAGATATGGTGTTTTTAAATATTTTGTGGTTTTGAATTAAATTTTATGGGGCGTAAGTGCGAAGAACATGATATCTAATAAATAAAGTTAGCACAAAACGTTAATAATAAGCACACAAAAGATTTTACAAGTCATTAAGTCAGAATATTGTTTGCCAACATTTAATACTGCATCGTTAATTTTAAACATACACTGCTAAGTTGCTTTTAAATTTTTGTAATTTTTCTGTTGAACTGTGTATTGCGTAAGTGCGAAGAAAATGATGCTTGATAAGCTAAACCGAAATGGGTATGCAGGAGCGAGTGCAACAGCAGACAGCAAAACCTTAATAAATCCTTTTTGGCAATCTTTAAAATCTGAACCCTTTCATATTTCTTTTCATTTCTCAACTTATACGTAACTTGAGTTTAAGAATAAGGTCGATGACTGGAGAATAAGGTCGAAGACAAATGTTTAATTCTTACTTCTATAAAATACATGGAGAGATTTACAGAGTAAAGCAACTAAAAACATTTCAGCTTGAAAGGCTTAAAAACTTAGTAAATAATAAATATTAATACATTAATTAGTTTTGTTTATATAACATTGTATCTATGTTTGAAATCAGGTAGGACCAGTGTTATAACTACATTAATTTTTATTGTGCAGATGTATGAGTGTTTAATATAAGTGCAATAATTGCCGAAATGTACATGATTGCCCCGATTCTGTTTTATTTTAACTCGATAAATAGACAGTTTTTTGCCTGAAAATGGGAAAAATCTTCCATTGAATTAAACAGTATTCCTCTTTCATTATTTTATTTGAAACTATAAATGGAATTTTACCTTTAAGATGTATCTTATAATAACAAATATAGCCTTTTTACTTTTCATAAAGTAATCCTCTGGAATGTTCATTATTTTAAACAGGAACGGTCAGCCGGTGACCCGCGAACCGTGTGCAGCCTGTGAGTTACCTTTTTGCCGCCCACGAAACAGAATTTGTTACCACAGGCTGTAAATCTCCAGCTGTGAATACATTTTAAAACTTTTGCAGTCTTAAAGCCCTCTTAAATATTTATTTTATTTATTTATTACGTTTTCAGCCATAAAAATGAGAGGGTTACACTGTGGAGGACTTTTTGTGGAAAACTGGCTCCTACCCACGATACACATGGGAAAAATATAAAAATGCACCTGCAGTCAGTTCGTTCACTGGGATCCGAACCCCAGATCAGTGTTAACTGGCTTTTACCGTTCGTCCGCTGATGGGCTTCTTAAAGGTTTTTGCAAAATTTAATGACTTTGGCAAACTTATCATCAACGTCTGCAGTATTTTGTTTAATTTGCATCATTATTTTTAGCCTTAAGATTTAAAGACACAAATACCTTTTCCTCTCAAAGTACTTTTGAAAGGGAATTCTGAATTTCTTTACGAAATGTTTCTTTTAGTCTCGAACTGTTTAAAAAGGTTATTTGAGATTTTTACCACTAGAATCTTAAAATAACTGTTGTTTGTTATCGTAGCTAGTATTCCTAAACATTTACTACACATAATATATTTTGCTGCCCGTGGCCTCAGACATGCATCTGGCATGCGATGATATAGAAATTGGTCATCACTGAAATAATCTGATCCCTGTACGAAAAGTTACACAGATATTTCTTTACCTTCGTTTGTTGAAACAATTATAAAGTATACAAAGGACTTTAAGCAGAATTTCTTTAAGAATATGTATTTAACTAATATTGTACTTTATTTTTCTCTGCCACCTTCAAATGCATCTCGACTGCAATACATGGGATAGATCGCAGCCCCATTTTGGGGTTTGAAAGGCAAAAGAAGAAATCAAGAGATAAGTGAAATTGTGAGAGAAAATTCCTTTCTGAGTGTGCAAATTTATAAACATGGTAGTTTGATAACTCGCCGAGAAGTATTTCCTTTGATAGAAACTGAAGTTTTTTTGCGTATATATGATAGAATAAATTAAGCGAAGTTTTTTTAATTTTGAATTAGATTATTGCCATTTACCAATTTTTTTGTATTATACCAGCTAAAAAGTCAAGAGTTTGCAAAAGTTAGGTGTAAGATACATGAATATAACACTGGAAGTCATGGTCCTTTATAGAAATATAATGGAGGAAAGTGACGTTGCCTTCGAAAAAAGCAAGCTGTTAGGGATACTACTGAAACACGCAACGTCTCGCATCTTTCGTGACCTGTTCCCAACCACTGCTGCAATACGTCAAGAGCCTCAAGCGGTGCAACCGATCCAGAACACCAGACCAACGACACCCAAACCGTTTCACTCGGGCAAGCCCGGATGTTGCGTTTTGTTATCCATCTACATCCAGCTTTATCTTTAACGATATGTTTTTATATTTCCCGGTCTATATTTAACATTCGTTAAGTGTCGTGAGAAGCATGGCGCTGATGAATGAAGAGTATCGAAAGAATCACTCCAGCGTGTCCAACCTTAGGAACTTTCACAAAATGATTGAGGGATCGCGCATTTAGAGTTCGGACAGCGGATCATGCGTGACCTGTAATTCAACTGGTTCATTAACAGACTGGTGGTGTTGTTTCATGAATTTCCCATACAGGAAAATATTTGCTCAATTTCCATAGTGCGATGGTCGTGTATAATCATTGAAAAATGGTTGCGATTTTTATTTTATATATTTCATTATGAGATCAGGAATGAAAATTCATGTACTGGTATAAAAATGTTCCATTAGTTGTAAAGAAGTTCTATTAGTTGTAAAGAAGTTCTATTAGTTGTAAAGAAGTTCTATTAGTAAAAGTTCTATTAGTTGTAAAGAAGGCTTAAATGTAACACAAACATAGTATGAACGACAAATGTGATTGTAACTGATTGATGCTTAAATGAGATATAATATTGAACTAAAAAGAATTCTTTTGCTTACTTCCAGGTCAAAAGTTGTTAAACCATTAAAATAAAATTATTAACCCCAAAAGGACGCTAGTCCCAAAACAGAATTTTGCGTAGAATGAATATGAATGGCAAATTACTTTTCAAATTGAAGTCACCAAATATTATCCCCCTGTATTATATTTAACCCCCCCCCCCAAATAACGAAGAAGCTGCATGTATATGTGTATATTTTTTGCACTCTGAAAAAAGAACGGCACCTAGAGCCATCAAATTTTGAATACCGTAGTCGTCCACCCAAACAACATGGGCACCTGAATACCCGAATTTTGAATTTGTTTTACTACCTGTCTCATATTTTGAAAAATTTTAACGAATTTTTGATTAACAAACTCAACGATTTCAAAGTGAACAATGGCAAAACTGTACGAGGGGAAAAAAAAAACATGTTTATCTCCAGAGCGCGAGACTTTGAATATTCTAAAGATATGCTGCTTTAAAACAACATGGGCACCTGAATACCCGAATTTTGAATTTGTTTTACTACCTGTCTCATATTTTGAAAAATTTTAACGAATTTTTGATTAACAAACTCAACGATTTCAAAGTGAACAATGGCAAAACTGTACGAGGGGAAAAAAAAAACATGTTTATCTCCAGAGCGCGAGACTTTGAATATTCTAAAGATATGCTGCTTTAATAAATTTTGTGATTTTGTTGTTGAATCGCATTTTATGTGGCGTAAGAGCCAAGAACGTGATATTTAATAAATAAAGTAACTACACAAAACGTTAATAATAAAAAGACAAAAAAAAATTGCAAAGCCATCTTAGTAAGAAAACTGAACATTCATATGAGAAATAGAGAAAAGACTGGACGAAAAAGAAAAAAAATGTACGCCAACACTTAACGTTGCATTGGGAGTTTTAAACGTATACCTATGCTGCTTTTAAAAATTTTGTAATTTTGCTATTGAGCTGTATACGGCGTAAGTGCGAAGAAAATGGTGCTTAATGATAAAGATAAAAAGACAAAAAAAAAAATATGGGCTAGTAAGACTGAGTTTAACAGCAGTCTGGTAGGCTACGAGGCCAGCGAGAGCGTAGAAAAATCTTAGCACATCCATTTGGGTACACCGTCAAAATCTGAATTTTCTTGAATTAGTTTTATCTCAAATTACGATTTTCTCCGATCTTCTTTTTCTTTTCCAGAATGCACGGGATAAAAGCGATTTAATTTTTAGGAAAGCTGCTTAATTTTATTTGCTTTTTTCATTGCAATGGTATTTTAAAAAAATTACCTTTAGAAAGGTGTCCTTTAAAATCTTTTTTTATATTTTTTGAATTAATATGAAAATTATAACACTATTTTTGATATAACTATTACGGTCACCTTTATCCTGCTGTTCAAGGATTCACGAACAAAACAATTTGCTTGAAAAACTGAGGCACTGATATTAGGAAATTCAGGTTACAAAAGTTAATAAAGGAATGGCGAATACTTAACTTGAAGTTTCTTCTAGTATTTCTATAAACGAGTCCACAGGTGGCGAATATCTTCATCAAAATTTCTATAATTCAACGGAAGTCACAACAGTTACATAATATGTGAAAGCATTTAATGAGCATTAAGGTTGTAACTACAACATTATTCGAAATCAAGATTTTGAGTTCGATAAAATTGTATTTACTGTAACAGAGTTAGAAAAACGCTCGCGATGAAGGTATTTAGAATTGCAGATATGCTTACTGATATCAGACTTTTAGATTATTTATTTTAGAGTTTTTTTTAGATTTTTCTGAGTTCACCTGGAACATGGTATTTAAAGTTGTTGAAATTTGTGGTCAATGTCATTGCAAGCAGAGTCAGGTTTAGTTTTTCACATGCAAACGTTTTGTAAATAAGCTTGTGCTGCTGAATGAGGATTTTATGAGTGAAGTTTTAATGATAAATATTTTAGATTAATTTAATATCCCGGAAAAAAATTAAAATATCAGATCATATTCGACAATCATCAATTGTTTTAAACATTTTTAATGCATAAGAACACCTCGTAACATTCATTTGTTCTTGTATAAAGCTGTTATGACGAAATTGTATCTGCATATTAAAGCCATTAAACATGCACAAACAAGCAGTAACGCTGCTGCGCAAGAAATCCTATTCAAAACAGTATTTTGTAAACAGTACGTATTTTATGCGACTACTAAATTTACTGTGACTACTGAATGAACTTTGCTTGATTTTGTAGAGTTTGGTTTTCTTTGGTACATCAACTGGCATCAAACTCCTAACAGATTTGGTGCAACTTCTCACTTGGTTTGAAGTAGCAATAGAATGTTGAAAATGTTTAAAACAACCTTTTTATTAAATCAGAACTTGTACATAAAATGCACGTCTCGTGCGTACAAATGAATCGCCACTTGTGGCGATGTATCTTAAAGTAACAATCAAATTCAAATTTAAACTAAGCCTGGTAGTCCAAGACTATAAAACTGATTTAACGCGAAGTTGTCTCAAAGCTTCTGATCAGCGTAACAATTTAAATGTCGGCAGTAATAACGCAAAGCCGAAGAACTACAATCTTATCAGAGTTGGCGAACCTAATAACATGGCCTCGAGAGGCAGACACATGCTTTGTCTTACAATCTAAACCCTTGATTTAAATACTCTCAGAGTGATTTGCATTCTGGTGAAGAAACGGAAAAGAAAAGTGATAGTAAAAATCTAAATCATAATAACTGATTAATTAAAATAATAAGGCTTTTTTTATTTTAGCTTCGAACATCAGAAAATAAATAATACATTTCATACAATGCAGAATTTCGTGCAGTTAGAATAAACAAAAAAATTAAAAGAAATTTCAGATAAATGTACTTCGTCTAACTTCTGCTATCCCAGATAACAACCTAGGTTAAACAGTGAAGTTGTAAACACCTGTCATATATTATGCAAAAACATATAGTTAAATTGACAGTAAACAACGTCAATGAATTAGTTAATTATTTTCCATCCAACGGCCAAGCGGTTAAATCGCAGAACGCTGGTAGTTTCGACCTGGGTTCGATTCCAGGCGAACGGGCTGGCTGTATGGGCGTTTTCGTGTTTTTCCCCATGTATAACGTGTATACGATTCAATTTCCTTTGGAAAGTCCTCCACGAAGGCATCCCTATCCTTAAGAAGATAGCCCTAGTGTGCTTTGTTATAAACAGTTAAACAAAACAAAACCGCTTGCTTTCGTGGTGTAACTGGAAGCACTTCCATTTGGCAGTCGAGAACTCCGAGTTTGAATCTCGGAAGGGCACTGCACGTGCTTCTTACTCTCATAAATACCTAAGACTATAAATATACCTCTCACCATATATACACTCATGTCCAAAATTATCTTTACATACCCAAAAATGACGATATTCAATGAAATATCGAATCAATGTGATCCGTATTTGCAGGGAATGTGTGAAAACCAAGCCTAATTAGCATTATCCAATCAAAAGTAATCAAACGGTTTGTGATATGCAAATCTAGGCGTTACGTCATCCAAGGGTGAATCAAGCGCTTTGCGCAAACTGAATATTTGAGTGAATTTCTGCAACATAGCGTTTGATTTCAGTGTGTAGGGACTCAAAGCGGTTTGTTATGGCTTCGAAGTATCATTTGGAAGAATCTGTAAAGTGGCGAATTATCGGCCGTTTAGAAGCAGGGCAGTCAATCATGGAAACAGCCACATGTCTGAATATTTCAAGACAGACAGTCTCTAAGCTATGGAAACAGTTTCAAAATGATGGAAGTGTTGTAAGGAGGCCTGGACAAGGTCGGAAACGAATGACAACTGCTTCTGAAGATCGGTATCTGGCATTAACTGCCCGTCGTAACAGAAAGGCTACTGCTCGCCAGTTAAGTTCAGAGCTTGCAGCCGCCACTGGAACTGTTGCATCACGGCAAACAATATACAGAAGGCTTAATGAAAAAGGCCTTTATGCCAGAAAGCCAAGGGTATGTGTTTTACTGTCTTCACAGAAAAAGAGGGATCGCTTTAATTGGTGTAAAGAACATCAAAACTGGACTGAACATCAATGGTCCCATGTTCTCTTTACTGATGAGTCGCGGTTTAGTTTAACTGGTGATTCTAAACGTGTTTACATCTGGAGGGAGTCAGGAACACGAAATGATCCCTCGAACATTGTGGAACGTGACCGTTTCGGTAGTGGAGGTGTGATGGTATGGGGTGGAATAATGATCGATGGACGTACGCCCCTACACGTGTTCAGCAGCGGATCTGTGACAGGCCAGATATATCGGGATGAGGTCTTAGATCCTTATGTAAGACTTTTCAGGGGTGCATATGGACCTGACTTTTTATTTATGGATGATAATGCCCGTCCACATCGAGCAAACCTCGTTGATGAATTCCTTGAAAGTGAAGACATTAAGCGAATACCTTGGCCACCAAACTCTCCTGACCTTAACCCGATAGAGAACTTATGGGACTACCTTGGAAGAGCAATTGCACGTATACATCCCCCTCCTAGAGATGTAAATGCTCTGAAGACGGCATTGCTGGAAGAATGGAGATTAATTCCCCAAACTGTGGTTAACAACGTTATTTCCAGCCTTAAAACACGTTGTGATATGTGTGTATAAGTCAGGGGAGATCATATTCCATATTAAATTCGTAAGACTTAATTCTTTTTCTGAATCATTCCTTTTTTTCTTAACTCTCTTTGTCACACTTTATTACCATTTTCATGCTACAATTTTATATCATATGAAGTGATCTTCAATTTTTTCTTTTGCATTTATGTGTCATCATGTTACGTATGATTCCACGAAAATTCATTAAATTATTAGTCTCTGAGAAATCCGTGAATTTATGCAGGTAAACATAATTTTGGACGTGAGTGTACTATACCTCTGTAATGTACATGAACACAGTTTTTAGTGTGATTCACTTGTTAACAGTTTGGTTTATTTGATTAATGCAAAGCTCTTGACGGCTACCTGCCTAAGGGAAGGGATGCTTTCGTGGAGAAGTTTTCAAGGAAAATTGTCTCGTATACGCATACTTATTAAGAAATGAAAAGGCTTTTAAAACTGTTTACTATTACAGTGAATGATATTTTAAGTCACTATGAATCAAATAATATCTAACTAATAGTTCCATTAAATTAAGTCTGCAGCAAAATATTAAGCCCCCTCTTTCCAAAGTGTTCGATATTTAGTATTTTACTTTAAAATTAGAATATTTATTCTAGTAATTTCCCTCTAATTTTATTAATTAGAGTAAGAAATATTAGTATACCATTTGAACCTACTAACGCCAAGCTGCATTTAAAGACACAGTATTTTGGGGTTTCCATGATAAATATATTTTAAGTGAGCTATTGGTGTCCATCACCTTTACAGATAAAATGGTTCTTAGAAGAATTAGTAAAAGATTTAGAAGCGGGGATAATTTCTAGAGGAAGTTTTTTAATTAAATATTTTTAAGGTTACTAAGTGTCATAAAGAAATATCCAAGTTTGGACACGATTAAAAACATTAAGTGATAATCTGGAATTTAAAAACTACCAGAATAAAGGAAAAAAGAGCTTTAGCAGCCCTTTGTAAGTGTAAATGGTAAGTGGAAAAATCTGGCGAAGTCCTGTGCTAGCAGTTCAAGAACAGTAATTCCATATTTGCGTTCAAAAAGTTATGTATATTGCAAAACCAGAAAGTAAATCGAATAACCTGAGCTCTAGATGCCAAGAAATTTGACTTGAGATTTCCAATATCCCTGTAAAAGAATTCTGCTTCAGTTCCTAAGCGGTTCTGTCAAGTTTTCACTCACGTCCTGCTTGACGTGAACAGTAGAAGGTATGATTACGAATAACTGTGTTGGAAGTTTGCGAATCTTACGTATTAGCGCGAATCTTCCTGGCAAGTATAATTGGGAGAGGAACAGCAGTGATTTGGTTGTTACACTGAACATCTCAAGAATATTGTATTGCTTTGTGAATCGAAGGCACTGACGTACTGTGGGTCAGTTGTATTTTTTGCTGTTTGTAATAAACACGTTATAGAATTTCGAAAATGAGTAATATTTAATGCCGCACTCTGTATGTATTTTAGCCAGATAAACCAGGTCTCGTCCCTTAGATCAGATATAATCATATTCCATAACGTATTCGTTTAGGTTATCAATAGGTTTCATCTTATAACTAATTTACATACCATTTGAATCAAATCTGCTTTCACGAGTTTTTCTCGAAACAGCACTTGCAGAATTTTCCCACTTTCACAGCCGAGTGCTCCACGTGTATAAAAGAGGCTTTTTGCCGCTACGTGACTTTAATAAACTATACGTTTTAAGGTGCACTCTTCACCTGGTGACACAGGCAGTAGAGGACGCCGGAGGAATACCAGTCTTACTCAAGACCGTTGTTTTATGAGTCAGATGCTTGGAAAGGTTCAACTTCCTTGTGGCTTTTGGATTCCATTCGCTTTTGAAAAGAGTTCCTTTCGAGAACTATGCATCATTTATACCATTCCAAGGATTAAAAAGATGTAGCATAGCCGGTACAACGTAGTAAGCATATACATCTACAAAATGTAACGTACAATCTAAATGTGATGTACGTCTACAAATGTTTAACTCATTTTGGTAATTCTTGTGAACCACTCGAAGGGGGATTTTTTACGAAAAGAATTCATTTTTCAATCTTAAAAATTTAAAGCCTAATGAAATAAATTAGTTTGCATTTGTTAGAACATTTCTAAAGTTCCCATATCATTAATCAATATCTTACAAAAAGAAAAAAAAATTACAACAGGAAGTTTCACCTGTTACTATATTTTTTAATAGTGCACTATTTCTTTTTATTATTACTCTTACTTTACTTGCTTTACTTACTTAAATCCCCGTTAATAAAAGTGTTGTTTAAGTTATTTTAAATTATATAAAGTAACCTAAAACCCATGATATTTTAAATTGCATATTTTACTTCTAAACTCTATTGTTAGCACAAAGGAGCGTTAGTTCAGAAAGGCTTTAAATTCTGTTTTGGCATTTTGCGTCGATTCACTATAAATGGCAAATCACTTTTGAAATTGTTGCCACCAAATATTATCACCCTGTATTATATTTAAATAAATTAAATAATGAGGAATCTTCCTCAATGCATGTATGTTTCTGGCACTGTGATAAAACAAGGTACCTAGAGCCATCCAATTTTGAATAACATTCGTCTCCATCCGAATATGGGTATCTGGAAGTCCAAATTTGGAATTTGTTTCATAATCTATTTTATAGCTTGTAAATCATTTATGAGTTTTTGATTAAGAAACTCAACGGTTTCAAAGCGAGCAATGGCAACACTGTAAGAGGGAAAAATTATCTCCAGCGCGCAAGACTGCGTATCGGAAATTCTAAAAATATGCTCTTTTAAATATTTTGCGATATTACTGTTGAATTGAATTTTATGGTTTAAGTGCAAAGAACATGATATTTAATAAATAAAGGTAACACACAGAACGTTAAAAAACGCCCCTTTGGGCATAATATAAAATCTGAAAGCTTTTAGATTTTTTTAATGCTTCTGTACAAATAACAGAGATTATAGTTTGTTTTAATTTCATTTCAGTTCGAAGTTGCTCTAAATATTACGCAGTTACACATGACTGTAGATATAAAAAAGTGTTCTCTTAAATAATATACTGTTCTTAATATCATTCTGTATACCGAATTTAAAACTAGAGTTAAAAATTGCATATCATATACCAGTTTTTCATAAACCTATCTTTCTTGATATAAAGGGTGTCCCGAATTCACGCAAGATTTGAATGTTGGGCCATTTGTGCGGTATTGTCAGATTGCCAACGAAAAAAGAAAAGTTTGACTGTTCAAGGTAGTTGAAAAAGAACATGGAAGAACAACGCGTTTTCATTGTTGAGAAATAATTTAAAAACATTGAAGGCTTAGCAGCTATAGTTCGCAATTTTCTTACAAATTATAATTGAAATAATAATTTAATTTCATAGTAATATTTATAGTGATTTATCATTTGTGAAAAAATTAATTAAAACGTTTAGAGAGATTGGATCAATTAGTGATCTTAAACGCTCTGACCGTTTTCCAAAAAGTCGTTCAACACAAAATAGCGAAGCAGTTCGTGAGAATATGGCTGAGAGTCCAGGGCTGTCAATTCGGCTGTCAATTCAAGATTTGCACATTTTGAAAAGCTCTCTATAGCATGTTCTCACGAAGGCTTCGCATCTTCATGCTTACAAAGTTCAAATGTCTTAAGAATTGATGCCTACTGACCACGTACAGCGGAGATGGTTCGTTGAATGCATTATAAAACAACAAGAACTGGATGCTGATTTATCGAACAAAATCATCTTCAGCAATGATGGTAATGTTCGTCTTGATGGCTTGAGTAATCGACAAAATGTTGCATTTGGGGTTCAGAAAATCCACGAGTTATTGCTAAGAAACAAATATATCTACAACGGGTCACCGTTTGTTGCGGATTTTAGGCTCGAAGCATCATCGGATCATTCTTCTCCAAAAATTTGGTTTTTCAGGGAATCACAGTCAATGGGGCTCGTTATCGCGAGATGATCCAGTTTTTTATGCGAAATTTGCAAGATATGGATACTGGCTAATCTTTATGCATTACCAAAGTTCCATAAAATTCTAGTTAAATTTAGATTTATTGAAAACGGTACCAACAATAGCAAGAAAAACACTGATTACATTTTTGCACAAAAAATCTGCACACTAATATATAATTTAGTCAACAAAGAGCACAATTATAGCTGGATCCTTTACAACAACCTTCCGCTAATAAACGCTATTAACAAATTAATCATTCATGGAATTAACTGCTTTGATTTTGAAAAACCTTCATTAACTCAAAGAAATCTTCGACAGTCTACTAGAATTTCCAAAATTATTTACACAAGTTAACTGAATTGTCAATATTGAAAACTGGATTCCTTCAATGTACATTATTTAATTACTATATTAAGTCACACAATAGCATTTATCTGCAGGTCAGAGGAATTCCAATGGGATCTAACACCTCAACACAGATTTTTAACTTATTTCTGTTTAAAGAGTGTAAATTTCACCTAAGATTAAAACAACCAGAATTAAAGCTATTTGCCAATATTTATAGGCACATAAATGATATTATTACCTTAATAATAATTATTACCTTAATAATAATAAGGCAATAGAGAGACTAAAATTCTATCCTAATAATTCCCAAACACAATTCTATTAATACTAATCAACGTGTTCTAGACTACCTTGACTTGTAAATTATTAATTATCGCACCATTAAAAGTTTTGATAAAAGAAGAAAATTTAAGTTCACTACTATTAAGTTACTCAACTAGAACTTCAGTATTTCAAAAAAAGTAATAGAAAATTCCTTTATCAGTCAAATTAAGAGGATAAGTAATATTTATGCAGACATTCAAGATATTAAAAGTGAAATCTTCTTACTAATTAATTCAAGGATAACCAAGTTCCTTCGGAATTTATTAATTTTAAATTTTAATCTTTTAGTATAAGAGATATGAAGATTTTATCCGAAACTTTTAATAAGAAGGGTAAAGTTGGATAGCTTAGACTGGAAGATTTGCAGAAATGTACAACCGTAGAAAAAAAAAGAGAGAGAGAGAGAGAGAAACTGCTTTCTATTTCTGGCTGCTATACCTTTATTAACGAAGAGCTAAATAATTTCTTAAGTCGCAATTACAACTCGATTTTCGATTTGCGTCAGGAATTTTTATCTTTTTCTCTAACTTTCTTCTCCTTCGTGATTTAGCCAGAAATTTTAAAAATAGATTTACTTGCTCTCGAATTAAAAGCAACTGATAGCACTGTCTAACCTTTCCATAGCTGACTACCATTTTTTTCGCCTTCTTACTAATTTTACTGCCAATCTTAAATCTGCCAACTGCAGACAAACAAGTTGTATGAAATTTTTTGGTCTCTTGTATTAATTTACATAAGACACTATTCATTAAACTGAATGTTATTTTAATATTTTTTGTAATATAGAATATTTTTCGTTTTGTAAACATTTGATTTACATGTTTGGATATCTTGAATTTATTTTTGATTAGTTGACTAACTTTTCAAGCGCTTTTTACATTTTTAAATTACTGTATTAAAATGATTTATATCCTGTAAGGGAATTCTTGACATTCATATGAGATTACTAATTTTGGTAAATTGTTACAATATGAGGTTAAAAACTGTTATTTAAAATTATCTGTGCATGGCACAGACTGACCATGTCTGAAGACGAACAGCATGTCTGTGCAATTGCTGAGAGAGTGAGATAAGCTAATTGCCTCTGATGAGTCGGCATTGTTTCACTGACTTTTCATTTGTTCCTTTTTTCTAAAATTTTCATTTAATTTGCATTTAAATTGCTTTTGCTTTACTATTACTACTAGATATTGCTTAACAGAAATATTCCTTCACCTCTTTACCTCAGTTCTTCACTTCTTCATATTTGTTTTATTTATTTTTTCTTTTTTCAAAAATTTTATTTCCTTTTTAAAAAAGTTTTTTTAAAACATTTATTACTTTTTCTTTTAAAATTTTTAATTTTACAAACTTTTGGAATTGGTACTTAAACTGCATAGCTGATTGGAATTAATGTTGACTCCAAACTGAAATTCCTAGTTTTTAGATAAATTTGCACTATTAATAGAAGTTATTTTCATTTCATTAATTTGACTATATATATATATATATATATATATATACACACATCCATTCTGTTACCCGGTTCAGTGAGCTTAGTTTCTCAATTTTCATATGCATTTCGTACTTTAAAAGTGATTGAATTATGTTTTTCTTATGTTTTGGTTAAGGTTTTTATGCCTTTAGTTAATCTGTTTGCAATAGTTTGTAAGGTTTATCCCAATTTTATTAACAGTTATTTTATGCATCTTTTCTATCCATTCTAGTTTCAGGTTACAATTTCCTACCAGAATGTAATTTTAGAAACGCAGTTAATGCAAATGAGCAAAGAGTAGTATTTAAGTCGATGCTCCACTGACTTTGAGAGAGAGTCTGAGTTTCCGACTAGCGCGCGTTTGCCGCTACGTCTCTCTAAGCTATTGCTACACTGTTAAAAATTTGGTTCAAAGTTTCACCAAACTATGGTGCTGAAAAAGTTGCAA
>KK121156.1:0-37514 GCA_000611955.2 Stegodyphus mimosarum
ATTCTTCTTCTAGAGCAGTTTCCAGCTCAATAAGAGTGGCTGGAGGTGGGAAACGTGAAGATAGAGCCCGGCCGAGGGTATCCCAAAGATTTTCTATGGGATTAAGGGGTTCGGCGAATATGCTGGCCAAGCCATACGCGCAAAGCCTTCACTCTCCAGGTAATCATCGATGATGTCCGCTCTATGGGGACGTGCGTTATCGTCCGTTAAAACAAAAGTAGGTCCAAATGTTGCAGCGTACAATCTCTCAATGGGTTCTAGGACTTCATCTCTATACCGGACAGCCATTAAAGAACCCCGTTTAAAGATGTCCAGATCGTAGAGATATCCTAATATAATCCCTGCACACACCATAATGCTTCCGCCATGGAATGCGTGATGCTCGGTGACGTTTTGGGACTGAGTGAGTGTTTGTTGTTCACGCCATGTCCTTATACGCTTGCCATCTGGCTCCAGAACAAATTTTGACTTATCCGTAAACATGACATTGCCCTGTCAGACACATTCCAATTGGCGTGTTCTGGGCACTACTGTAATCGTGCCCCTCTTGATAGGACGGATAGAGGAACACAAACTCAATGTACCCGGGCGTACAGTCCACTCATATGTAAGTTTCGGCGTACAGTAACTGCAGATATCACCTTACCAATGGACGCTGTAACCATAGATGTCACACGTGTGGAGGTCGCTCTGAGATTCCGCTTGGCTACAATAGCAATATATCGATCTCCCGCGGGGGGTTGTAACCCTTGGGCGACCGGCTATGGTGCTTCGGACAACTGTCTGTGTGGTTTGGAATTGTCTCCATAAACGTGAAATTACAGAATGGGGAACGCCGAAGAAAAGAGCAACATCTGTGATCTACTGTCCTGCTACAATGCGCCCCACAGCAACCCAGCGCTCAGAATCTTCCATTCGTCTTCTGGAAGTCATAGAAACACGTATATCGTGAAAATAAATTGTACGAAAGTTTTAAACACCTTCTATCAGCACTTACAATCAACTTCTGTAATCCTTTATAAAGCTGGTTTCTTATAAGACTGCCTTTTTTGCGAATTTCTTGACATGAAAGCACGATTTTCTGTTAAGTAACATATTTGCATACTTCCATCTACCTCTGCAACAAATTTCATCCTCTTCAATTCTGATTGGCTTCTGGAAATTAGCATTTTCCTCTCCGTGCTTAACTTTTGGAAATAAGTGTACATTAGTTATGTTCCTTTTTGATTTAAAGTCGACTTCGAATGTTACAGTTTGCTGCTTATAGCTAATAATTAAATCTGAGATTGTAATATACAAAATGATTTTCTAAGGCTGTGTTATTCTCTCAATAAAGAATGTTTCTCAAGTGTGATCAGTATCTTTGGATAGCAGTATTTTGTGTTTTGACGGTCTGTACGCTTAAGAATGCGTAGTGCATTAAATATTTGGCAAATTTAGAAACCACAAAAGTACAAATGCATGTTCTACACGAGCTAATACCGCATCATTTGGTAATTTTCAAAATTATTGCTGAGTATCAGAATGGATACAAACACTCACGTTCGTGCTTTTGTATAAGCATATTTCATCATCATAAAATATATCAGTAGTTTCGCATTTGTTAAAAGTTTTTATTTTCTTAATACCTCGAGAGATGTAATTTTTTTAATAATTATCTTTGTATTAAGGCTATAATAAATATTCTAGCATGCTTAGATTTAATATTTAGTATTTGTTGTTGTTGTTAATTCATGCTTACTTGTGTAATCTAAAATCAGCTCAAGCTCACGGAATTCCTCCTCAAAAGGAGTGCAAGATTATGTCTGTCGTTGGCAACAGTCTTGAGCACCTTACAGGTGACAGTGCGACTTAACTCAGATCCGCTCCAATTTTGATTGAGAGCATTCTGGGGTCAGGGATTCAACAGCAACCTCTCGAGAGGATATTCGGCTCGCTGTATCACGGACACTATAGGTTCACAAACATGCATACCTTCTCCGGGATTCGAACCCGGGCCCTACGGCATGGTAGTTAACGACGCTATACTACTAAACCAATTGAGCGGCTAATATGTAGTAAAACGTATCATTTAAAATGCGCATTTATTTCCCCTTAAAAGTTTCACTCGTATCTACATATCCCAATATAAATGCAACGTACTATTATTCTTCGGCATTACTTTCTAACATTAAATAAAATAAATTGTTCAGTAAACTTCAGATCCTGATCGCCATTTCTTTTTAGTTAATTTTGGAAGAGGAAATAAAGTCTGGGCACAAATAAAACAACATCGAGGAAGAGATCTAAAATTGCCGAAACTAGCGGCTCTCTAATTGACTACGTTCGGTAAATTAAGTCCGCAGTTATCGACGATCCTCTGGCTTCCTCGCCGGATGCAATTAGGGCTCGAATGTTAATTATGTGGCTTTCGGCAGGAGAAGGGATCGTTAAGGTCTACTGCAATGATGCCACTGGCTAGACCTTGTTTAGGAAATTATTTTAAATCTTGCAGGTAATGAAACTTTTGGATAAAATGATCAACAGTGTTCTTACAGTAATAGATATATGAGTTTTAAATATGATATATTTGTAGAATATGAGTGGGGTGTTGAAGCATGACTCCCTAAATAAATTAGATACTACAAGTATCAAAAAACAAATGTTATATACGCCTAGTACTTGCTGGCCTAAAATTAAGTCTAGTACATTTGCGTTGTAATTTGGCATCAAGAATAATAAAATGTTTCACTTACCCACATGCATGAGACTTGCGGAGACACCTTTTTTAATCTCACATTTACTTTATCAAAAACTTCTCTTGATTAAATATATATATAACACAGATCACATAGTACACAAATGGAACATCACACATTAACTTAGAACACAAAACGTGAGAAACTAAACAGGGAACGGTATCTCGGCGCCATACATTGCAAAAGAACACACTTTCTAATCTTCCACCATCGTCTATGCTGTGCACTGTTGCTTACTACACGGTGAGTATCCTAAACAAATTGCAGATGGAGATTTTCATGCGTATAATATTTTCCTTCATACATATTTTTGCGCTCAGCACTTGGTAATTTCGGCGAGGCGATTATTGACGACTAAATATCGGCATTTTCTGGAGATGAAACACATATTAATAATTTGCTCTAGGATGGTTTAAATTTTAGGACGACATCAAATCAGCTTAGTTTTTAGCCAAACATTTTCAGCTACTTCGTGCAATATTTTAGTTTATTTCCGCTCCTTCTTTTTCATCCAACCAAAACGCCATTATCAAAGGAGGGCGACATGTGTGAGACTTCGCTTGAAACGTCGTCAGCAGAAAAGGGAGGAGAAACCAGTTTTTACAGTATTTATACACGCGGTAGTTCTCCGATTTCGATTAAAGTTATGATGAAGATGAACTGCACGGAGTAAGAAATTTACGTTCTCATAGTGAGTAACTGCAATACGAAAAATGTAAACTGTAAGGAAGCAAATCTATGGTAGAAGTAAAACACAAGATGAAACTCTAGATCAGAGGTTTTCAGCTGGGGGTGCGGAATTCCTCTCTGATTTGGGAGAATGTGGGGGGAATTTATGTGTTTCAGGGGGGACGTGATCAGCCTTATAGTTAGCTGTTAATATTTCGCTTTATTTTATCAATATAAAAAACTACTATTATTCAAATTTTGGCATTTCTCAATGTTTTCTACATCTTTTGTTTTTTACTTTATAAAATTCGTTCAGAAATAATATACATCTAAATCACTGTACATGTATTTTTACAATTTTGAAAAGAAAAGGGGGGAGGAATAATTTTACAAGAAGGGTGAAAGATTTGCATGAAACGAAACAGGTTCAGAACCACTGTTCTAATGAAAATTTTCTGTGAAATGCGTTAGATAATTAATGATAAAATTGTACTTTTTAGCAAGGTTAAAATATATTTAATTCTAAATAGTAAAATTGATAAATAGTAGTTTAATCGCAAAATTTTTAAAATGAAGTTTGCTGTTGATACAAAAATAACGTTTCTTGAAGTTAGAAAAACTAAATATTGAATATAGCGTAACTAGATATAGAAGAATTAAGTAATATTTAGGCTCAGGCAAAGTAATAACTAAGTGTAGGACAAACTAACAAGTAATAACCTGATGTAATCAAGAAAATTAAATAACAATAAATGCAGCAAATTAAAAACAAATGTAGCCTAGGTTTAAGAGAAACTAAGTAATATATGTAGCCTAATATAGACTAAGTAATAAATGTAGCCTAATATAGACTAAGTAATAAATGTAGCCTAATATAGACTAAGTAATAAATGTAGCCTAATATAGACTAAGTAATAAATGTAGCCTAACATAGACTAAGTAATAAATGTAGTCTAATATAGACTAAGTAATAAATGTAGCCTAATATAGACTAAGTAATAAACTGTAGACAATAAACACTAAATATTACAAACTGTAGCTGACACATGTCACCAAAGAATATATTCCAAAAAGCATTTCCATATACTTTTCATCCTAAAGCACCTTTTTAGAATTAAACTTCGCATTTACAAGGTGAGTAAATGACAAAGGGCATGAAAGCTTGAATTTATGTGAAATACTATTTTTGTAAATTATCTAAATAACATATCAAAGCGGTCACGAATTAACATAACGCAGCATGTCAAAGCTTCTTGAAGAATGCTATATAATTATATGTCTTAATTGACTCTGTCTCAATAATTACTGTAAATTACTCTCGGGCTGTTTGTTTGCATAGCGTCTAAGAAACACTGTCTAGAATTTAGAGTGGTGTACATGACAAAATAACAAATGACCAATGACTGTATCTTTATTCAATCTCTGGGCGTTTATACAGTTTAGTTCGTTTAGCTATTTTCTAAAGTATTTAACAATTTGTAGACCTTAAGCGACTTATCGCTACTTGAGGAGGGTGTAAATGACACTTTGTTAAAACTAATTAAGAAAAGAACGCTTAGAGCTCATCCATCCACTCGTGGTGAATTTACACAAAATAACTGTAAGTCAAATGTAAAGTTTATATTCAGATAAACTAGTAGCCGAAGCGAAAACAACACGGTCAGTTAACGCGAAGTTAGCTCAGAACTTAACCGGCGTGAATTTCAGCTATGGCAATTATAATGCAAGACCGAAGAAAAAAATATTTATCTATAATAGCAACCTGGTAACGTGGCTGCGACATGCAGATCACGTTCTGTCTTATAATCTCAAAACCCTAAACTTAAACACTCGCGAACTAAAATTACATTCTGGCGGGAAAACGAATGAGAGAACGAAAATTTTTCCTTTCAATTAAAACGGGATTTTGAGTTTTACATTTATTCTTCAAGGAAGTTTTTAAACCACGGGCATTTTCATGACCACTACAACTCTGACAATGTCATGAAAATAGAATCTTTACAACAGTAGGTAATTATAGGCTCCCCCCATTTTTTTTTACTTTTATAATTCTTCATTATTTTCATACAAGCTTTCTTTTATAATCTCAATCTCAATACAATCAATTTAATTTATGCGATTTTTTTTATGATAGAATCTTCCTATACATCTTTTGTTCAGGGATTTACTTTTCAGAAAATTCAGTCAGAGATCTTTTTGGAATGTTGCTACTTATCCCTGTTAGAGTAAAGTGCATTTTCAAGCCGTGAAATCATGAGAGAATATATGTGTTTATACAAAGTGATTAAATAATTCCGAATGTAATATTACTTAACAATTAAGAATATTTTCATCATAAATAAAATTGCAGTGTCCTTAACGTTTGAAACTCGAGACATGAAAAATAAGCAATACCCTCGCCGGGACTCGAGCCTAGACCTCTCGAATACGAGCCGAGTTTGCTACCGTTACACCACAAAAGAATACAGAAAGGAGGGAGAAAATACCTTATAAAATCGATAGCTTTATTATAAAACTAACCTTTAACGAACAATATTTTTGAAGATCTATGGAAGAAATCAATAGTTAATTTTAAGAGAAAATTGATTTTTAGGATTAAATGGAACAATTATCAGACTAGGAAATTCCATTGTTGCATTCATTGATTTCATATATTTCCAATACAGGTGCAAAGTTATTTAGCCCTATATAATCCCATAAGTAGCAATCCAACGTTTGAAATGCTATACATGTTTGTTTTAGGCAAATTAAATGAGATAGTTCCTCAAGAGGAAAATTGACTTCGTTTGTTTGTTAGCTATACGTAAGTGCCATGATGTCTGAGGTCATATGCGTTGTTTGTTTATATTAACTATGCAAAAGTCATGTGAGCTCTGATGCCATCGGAATGCATCTCATTCAAGAAAGAAATTATTTTTGGTCATTTTAATATGAATGTCAAAATGTGCGAACATCGAATAATCAGTTGACATCCGATGGCAATGTTTTTTGTGCTAAAGATTAACTAATTAAAATTGGCAGCGATATAGTTGAATTATAAGCAAAACTTATAATAAACGACTTATCTGTTTTAAATGTGTATGTGACTTCATTTATTGAAACTGAAGAGAGTGTTAAAGAATTACTCTGCTGCGAGAAATATATAGAAAACCCAAATATATATAATTACAAAATAAAGTTTTAAATTTGGTGAAAATGTCCGTTTGAGAATTAAATAAGCAATTGATAGCGAAATAATAATAATAATAAATTAAATTAAGTGTAAAAAGAATAAAAAAAATCTGAAAGCCTTCAGATTTTACATTACGCCCAAAGGTTTTTTTTTTAACAATTTGTGTGTTATATTTATTTATAAAATATGTTATTCGCATTTAAATGATAAAATTCAATTCAACAGGAATGTCGAAAAATAATTTTAAAATGAGCATATGTTTAGAATTTCCGATACACAGTCTCGCTCGCTGAAGATATGTTGGTTTCTCCGTACAGTGATGCCCTTCCTTGCTTTGAAATCTTTGAGTTTGCTAATCAAAAATTCTTTAATGAATGAGAAAATATGTAATAGATAATAAAACAAATTCCAAAATAGGGCTTCGAGATGCCCATATTTGGTGGAGCATCAAAAGCTGCTAGTTTGCTGCTATAATCACTCCTGCTAACACATTTCCCCCCCTTCTGTTGCTTTATTCTTATGCATAGCTTTCTTTCCATTTACAAAAAGTTAAAAAAAAAGGGTTACAAAATATTTCAAAACGAATAGATCTTTAGAATCTATCGAATAAAGAATCGATAATCTTCGGAATAATCTATTGCGTATCTTAAGAATTCGCAATAGATTATTACGGGTTACCAATTATTTGTTTCATATTTGCTACATTACTTCTTTGAAAACTGGCCACCCGAGCTGTCAGCCGCCTAAAAAAATAATCATTAAAAATTAAAAAAAATCTGAAATGTTTCAGATTTTAAATTACGTCCAAACGGACGTTTATTTAACATTCTGTGTGTTACCTTTATTTGTTAAATACCATGTTCTTCGCACTTAAACCATAAAATTCAGTTCAAAAGCAATATCGCAAAATAATTTTAAATTGAGCATATCTTTAGAAATTTCGGTACACGCTCTCACGCGCCGGAGATAAAAATGTTTTTCTGTACAACGTTGGTATTGCTGGCTTTGAAATCTTTGAGTTTGTTAATGAAAAATTCGTTAAAGTTTTAGAGAATATTGTTACGAATTTCACATTTATTTGGCTATTTATTTAGAACTGTAATTAAAATTCCTTTTTATTTTCCCGTGCAACGCACGCAGACGATTTTTGAAGAGAAAGCTACGTCAAAAAAAAATAATAATAATAACATGCATACATTTATGCAGATTTTTCATTTTTTAAACTTTAATGCAGAGCGATAACATTTAGTGGCAACAACTTGAAAAGTGAATCGGGCATTCAGAGTGAATCAACGCAAAATCGCAAAACGAAAGTAATAGTCCTTCGGGACTAAATCCCTTTGGACTAAAAAATGTGTATTGCTGCGAAATGCTTACTTCCGGTAAGATAACTTTCCCGCAAAGTTTGGTGAGCTAATAATTTAAAGAGCAAATTACACTGCTTTCGCATAGTTGAATTTGTGATTTAAAACTGAAATACAAATGCCTTACATTTTTCAAATGGCAACAGTCAACGTAACATGTAAGGTAAACATGTTTTGTTTCGAACAGTGTTGCCAGTTCTCGCTTTCAAATCGTTCTATATGTTAAACAAAATTTCGTTAAATTTATACAACATGTAAAATAGGTTAAAAACAAATTCGAAATTCAAAGGCTTCGAGGTGCCTATGTTCGGATGGAGGACACGTGTATTAAAATCTCAGTATTTCTTGGTGCTGTCGTTTTTCCAGAATGCGGGGAACATAAATACATGCATGTAGATTATTCATTATTTACTTAAAAAAATAATGCATCGCAACAACGGCTGGTAGCATCAATTTGGAAACATTACTGGTCACAAACTACGTTTCGAGACTAAAAGCACTTCTGGTACTAAAATTAAAATCCAACTGAAGATCACGGGACGTAGATTAAAAGTACTTCCTGCTTAGATTTATTACGGCTTTCTATGTGCAAGCACATTTTATTAACGAATGTTATTGCGTCTGAACTGCCAGTACTCTCATTTGTAGATCTTATTTCGCATCTGTTGGTAAATATTATATTTAAGTTGTTTTTAGATATGAAAATAAGTTTCTAGCTTTATCTATTTAGGCACTAGAAAACTTTCAATTTTGAAAGAATTGTTTGTGAGGTGTATTTTAATTGTATAACAGTTATTTTTAATTTTGAAATCCTTTCCTTTCAATTCTTGTTTCCCACTTACAGCCAGAATGGGTTTTTAGAACCGCTTTGAATGCAAATGAGTTAGAGGACGTAGTTAAAGAAAGTTCAACTTACTTCGAAGGAGAGTGCTTAGGAGTTCTTAGTGGCGCGTGTTTGCCTTCTGGATACTTCGTTCTTAATCTATTACGTTCTGCCATATTGTACCTGCATCTTGATAATTGCTGGCTATGTTAATTTAAGGGCCAACAGCGCTAGGTACTTGCGTCTAGCTTCGGCTAAGTCTATTTAGTTTAGGATTATATTAGTTTCTTATTTCTTATCCTGATTTAAAAGTCCAAATGGAGCTTTTTTGTAAGCCCAAGAAGGGGCCATCTGTTATTATTTCTTTGAGTCAATAAAAGGATAGTTTAACTCTTCCCGAGTCTACGTTGAACTCAGCGATAATTCGCTGCTTAGTTTACTAGGTTCTTCTACATTAGATCTAGACAAAGTATCGAGGGATATTACATGTTCTTCTATTGTAAATTATAGGAATTAGTTTCAGGTGCAAATTAGTCGAAAACATGTTAGGTTCTCTCAAGAGTTGCTTATTTCAATTAAGAGTTCATAAATATTTAATCTTAAATTTTAATCTTAAAATTATTGAACATTTCGCTTTATAATAAGCGAAATATTTCGAAAACTAAAGCACTGAGATTAACCCGTAGTTTGTAAGCTATTTAACTGATATATTTTATATCTTAATTTAGATTATTTGCCACCATATTGAATTTTAAGTTTAATTTTTACTGAACCTCTTCAAAAAAGAGCAATGCTATTGGAAAATTGCAGGTTTCTTTTAGATATACTTGAAATAACCATAAATAAATACAGAAACCGAACAAAACTTATCTTAAGTGTAAAAAAACGTATTGTTCGAATTTCATGTTGTCATTTTCCACCGAATTCTAAATACCCAGAGAATTTATTTCAGTTAACAAATTAAACTTCTATTGTTGGAGAAAAAAGAACGTGTATCATTTTTTAAGTAAGAAAAGGAAATATACAATTCACTCATAATTTCGAACGTGTCATCTCTTATTGAAGCGCAGGCAAAAAAGATTGTGGATTTTCTTGCCATTTTTCCATTTCAGAACCTTAACAACTGACAACCAGAACTCCGAATCACCTTCTAGAAAGCGGGAATCCCATAATCCTGCTTGAGAAAGATTTGATGGAACGATTACCGAAAGAGCAACGCCATATTTGTTTTTCAGAAAAGACAACAATTATTGATAGATTTCTTTCCGTTGACAGCCGGAAGACTCTTTCGCTCTCCGTTGTCTTTTCAACTTTTCGCTATTCATGAAAACGCGTCTAAAAGAATTACATATTCTGTCATGTTGTATTCTTATCTCATATTTCCTTTGGAATAAATACAAAATTGGAAAACTCGCAACTTTCGTATTTTTATCTTTGTGCATTTGAGAAACGGTATATGTCGATACGTAAAATTTATCGAGCAAAGCGAGACATTACTTTTTTCCCCTCCCCATTCGTGTTCCGTAATGTTCTTTCATCCATGAAATTTGCTTCTTGAATAAGTTCAAAATCTGTATTTTTTAATACCAGAATCATTTCTAGTACACCTAACTGCAATTTTTGCGTCTGAAAATGGATGCTGAAGTATTAAGTTGTTTAGAAGTCCCTTTTTTTGGTGTAGTAGTAAAACATGAATTAAGTTCTCTAATGATAGAGGTCGAAAAAATATGGCTCCTATATCATTTTAAAGGTAGTCTGTTTACATCCAAGATACTCCATATATTCCTATACATGACATTTTGCTGCTACATGGATGATTTTTGCATGGATCAATTTAAATAAAATACATGGGAAATACATGAAATGCGAGAGGTTTTACGGAAATATAATACATTCAGCTTACGAAATTTTTCGTGGAGTTTTACGATAGCTAGCTTACCCTTTTTTTCACTCACTGCATCCACGCGACATGGACAAATTTTCTAAATTTCAGCTATAATATCTTGACTTTCATATTATGCTATTATTAACACTGAGATCATAAATAAATGTTTCTGCTTAATATAGGGAAACGCAAATTATGTAATATAGAAGAAGATTAATATGATAACATTTGAGTTTATATTTTGGGCAAAATATTGCAAAACCACGAGCAGAATTTCCTAAATTATTTTTATACACTTTACTTAGCTGTATGTTTTATGCTGAGGAGACTTGGTAATCTGTTAATATACACTTGGAAGTGTTTTATTTTGAACAATACGTTTCCAAATGTTATACATTTTTAGCGACAAATTTTCTTTTATTCTCATAGTGCTAGTTTTCATGAGTATGAATTTTATAGAGAAAATATGAAAGGTAAATGTTGAAACCGATTTTTCTTGTAAGTTAACGCAAGGAGGTTTTGCAGTTCCTTTTCAGATACATTCTGGAATGAAATGTTTTCTCTTTCCAGTTAAATTCTATATGTAGTGGCATAGTTCTGAATTAGAATTTCTTGGTCTAAGCAGTACTCCATATATACTTGAAAAAACACTATAAAACTACTATTTTTAATAACTTTCTCTAAACATTCATCTATAGAATTTTCGTGGAAATTTGAAACGCGACAAAAATGCAAAACGTGATCAGAGTATATTCGTTCATCTCGGAAAGGTTATTAATTCACTGCTTCTTAAACAAATGGAATCTAGTAAAGCTCATGCGGCCGCCAGCGGAGCGATTGCTATTTATGCTCGCTTGCTATTTAGTGCTGTCGGTGTTTAAGCTGACTGTTGTTAATGATGTCAATTGCAGCTTTCAATTAGAAGTATGATACTGGAGTCGCGTTGTCTTTGTTGGACCAAGTTTTCGTTGAGGACAAAACCGGACTTTATGTCATATGTCATAGGAGTGATACGATCGATTATAGCCTTAGAAGGGCTCTTTTTGACGATTACAACAATTTCAACTGATTCGAATTTGTGAGCTATGAGTGGTTCTCACTGTCGCCATAACACCCTCCTCCAGTACCTATAAAGAGCTTCTCGTGATTTGCGACCGTGTGTTTGGGGAAGTGATAGCATGTCAATTGCGATGATAAGATTGATTGTTGAATTGGTGGGCTGGTGTTCTTCTCCGTGCTTTAGCGTGGCTAGTTCGGCTTGTTGAACACTCATGCACGGAGACAGCATGGGTGTCCTGAAAGACATAGTTCGTTACTTCCCCAGGTGGGCAGGTAGAAGAGGTGTAGATTCTTGTCATGCTCGAGGGACATCAATTCATGGTTCCGTAGAGAGATTGTTGTTTTACAACTTTTCGCTGTTCAGTGCTATCAGTATTTAAACTGAGTCTAGGTCGTGACCACATCTATGCCGCAAATTGGAAATGCGATGCGGGAGTGTCATTGTTATTTGGGACCAAGTTTTCCGTGGAGGCAAGAATCTGAGTCTTTTTCATCGGAATGAAAAGATTTCGAGAATTCCAACTCATTCAAATTTGAGAGCGTTGACTAGCTGTCGCCGCAGACGTCGTACTCACTCGTGCATGGAAAGAGTCGAATTATGTAGCTCATTCATGAATCATATTCCAAACCGTGATGGACGTAAGATACTTTAACATGCTTAACATATCCCTCCAGACGAAGTAATATATATTATTGGAGGAGTTAATATATGGTTTATATATATTGCAGAAGTAATATACAGGTTGTCTTCAAAATGTAGCGAAAATCTTTTAGAGGAGGTACGGCAGATCATGAAGACTGAGAGTCGCGGGTAAGCGGTAACAGAGGTAAAAGATCGGAAAGGACACTACAGAGGGAGTAATTTGCAAATTTTATTGAACATCATGAATACAAATGGCGTAAGAGATGAAAGCAGTTCAAATGCTACAACAAATGTTCGAAGTTTGCACCATCCGACACTAAGTATATTTGACACCGGTCGAACACATCTTGTATTCCTTTGACTGTAGCAATAGCGCAAACGAAGCTTGATACCAGATCCATTTTAGATTCAACAAAGTAGTGATACACAACAGCTTTAATGGTTCCTCAAAGAACGTAATCACGGCTCAATAAGTCAAGCAAGCGTGGAAGCCATGATAAAGGTCCACCATCCCTAGTCCATCGATGCGGGAATTACCTGTTCATTACCTGAGAATAGCCGAAATGAGTAAGTGCCCATCTTGTAGCAACCGCATGTCGCATTTGCTGGAACACCCTCAAGTAAACATGGCAAACCTCCGCCAGAAAGATCTAATAATTCGAGATGGACATACGGGAGAGGAAAAGGTACGGCTCTACTAAGCATTCGCCGATCAAACGTGCATGTGCATTTACTACGAAGCCGTGTTGTGCCGTGTGATGCAGCCCACCGTGGAGGTACTCTTGAGCCCACAAATGCGCGTTTTGTTGACTGAATACACCATCCTTGTTGAATGAGGCCTCATTAATGAACAAGAAATAAGCTGGAAAATTCTCATTTCATGGTCCTTTGTTGCAGATGCCACTGTGCGAAATGCACACATATAGGATGATCATCGGAGAGCAGTAACTGAACCCTTTGGATATGAAAAGCGTCTAAGGATTCGAAGTTCAAAATCTGCGTTACACTGCAAAGAGACACTCTTAAGGCGGAGGTAACGGAAAGTATTACTGCTATTGAGATTGGCCTCCACGGCATCCAATATACTTTCTTCCATAACGAAAGAACGCGTCGATACTGGTCTGCCGTGACATCACCAATAATTTTGGTTTAAAACGAGGGAAATTTATGATAAATCTAGTCGAATATGCAAAATGCAAATGTCAAAAATCAAAAATCTGCAATTTCTGTATTTTTACTTCGATGTTTATAACATAATTTTGCATATTAGCTCTAGTAGTCTGAAGATCTGTTTACTTAAACAATTTCTGAAATTGGCGCAATGAGTCTGTAATTTAAAACACGACTATTCAAGATATACTTAATCGCGTAACATTTTATAAACATCTTATATGCATAACGATTTAGTATAAAATTTCACATCTGTAAAGTCTTCTATGTAACGCAGTACGCAGTAATTTTCTGAAATGGATAAAATAGTTTGTTAAGCGGAAATAATATCATAAGTCTTCCGAATCTATTGCATCAGTAATAACTTTATATCAAGCTATTGCTCAGTTTCATATAACAGTAACTACTATCTATTAAATGTTTTAATAATGGAAAGAAAATCTTTAATATAGAAATTAGCGTATTACATATGGGTTTATTGAGATTGAGACTAGCATCATGCAGTATAAATGCAATACATATTTATTGAAAAAAATTGCATATAGTTGTAAAAAATCTATTGTAATAGTGCTATTCCTCTGATCACCTTAATATTTTAATAATACAATTTTATGATCTTCTCAACAGAATCGTGAAGTTTTTTAGTATCGGGCTGTTTCTCTGGGATTACTTCAAATGCAATTTGATAAGCTTTAGAAAATTAAAGAACACGGGATACGCACACAAGGAATAATTGCAGTGGTTAATCTGTACAATGGAAGATACTGCATAAACTGGAGCATTGTTGTATAAATGAGAGAGAACTTTTAATAAGCGTACTGCTCATGAATTAGGGTTCTGTTGCAAGGAATGGCACGAATATGTACTCAAATAAAATTCTTCTCCTTTCAAAAATTAAAAAAAAATTGAGCTATGTTTCACGACGGTAGTTTTATACTCAACGATTTTATACTTCTTTTGTGTTCGTTCCTATATACGTAATGATCCACCACACATTAAAATTCGACGTGATTTTGTAATGAACAAAGATATTCCAGTAAAGTAGAATTATATATTATATGACATTCTTTGATTTAATAGTCAGCACTACTTTTCTGACATTCATACCCAAGCATTTATTAGGATTCATTCACATGAATACATTCTTACAATCTCATCTTGAACCTAGAAAAATAAGCTGCTCATCTGAAACATCCACGATGAATTGTTGGTACCTTTGCTTTCAGGTTAATAGGATCTCTTGGTTTTTCTGGGTATAATTTTGTCTTGATATATCTGTAAAACTAGTCTAGTTACGTTATGGACCATGTCATGGATTCCGTGTCCCCTCTGAATCCACTTCGCTCTGAATTTCTACTCTGGGAAGATTCTCGCTGCAAAAGCGAAAGTGGAATGTCTTTGTTTTGCTGCAAATAAACTTCATTCTTAATAAACACAAAGTGCAGTCACCCGCCAGCGGCCGAGCTGTAAAACCGCTGAGCACTGGTAGTTCTGTCCGAGGTTCGAATCCCGCGAACGGGCTGGCTGCATAGACGTTTTCATGGTTTTCCTCATGTGTAGCGCTTATACGAGCTAGTTTTCCTTAGAACGTCCACCACGAAAGCATCCCTCCCTTTAAGCGGATAACCCTCGACATTTGCCGTAATCACATGAACCAAACCAAACCAACAAAGTGCGGTCAACTAGGGAGAGGAAATTCCGCTGTATGTTGAGTTAAATTGTATGGCACAATAATATTTCCAAAGAAGACGGATCTCTAAGATGCTCCATCGACCTAGCATACTATTCATTAACTTTTGAAATATGCCTGTTGTATATTCTCCATCGCATAGTCCAGAGCATTTGGATGAGAACTTTATCGGAGAACAATGTATTTGCTAACGGTAAATTGTTACTCTGTTTCTGTTTGAGCATTAGTACATTGTTACTCTGTTGCTGTTTGAGTACTAACGTACAGAATTTCACCCTAATGAATAATCCTTCTTATTCAAATAATGCACAGTCATCACTCGTTAGAAAGTTTCTCATGAATGTCATCCTAGGCGATCCTAAGAGGTGTGGCTTGGGATACAGGTAACTCACCCGCGGAATCTAATTCTTTGGACAACGCTGTACTTTTTGGGTCAACCAACCTCTTTGCTTTTTCTATCGCTGCCATTTCGAGACAAATCGGCTGTACTTCCTGTTTCCAGAAATTTTATATGCCACTTGATATTGTTTTTGTCCGGATCCTCTTATTAGAGCATTCTGCAGGAAATGTCTGTTATTCCCAACAAGGCACCGCGTTATTCCAGTTCTGAAAACTACTGAAAATCCTACTATTCGGCAACAACAATAGCTCATAATTTTAGGATTTGCTTACCATATTATGCTCTGTATCTGCTTTTATTATTTTGGAAATTAAGTGATGACTGGTAGTCTCTGTGTGTAGTTTTTCAAAGCAAATTCCCAAAACTGCTCAAATATTTCTGTTCATTACGAAGCTAGGTGAAAGTAATTAGGGAAAGCGTTTTGGAAAGCTATGTAGTAATATATATATATATATATATATATATATGAAATAATAAAAACAAATTTAGAAGTAATGGCCTGCAGGAATTTTGATGTCGCACAATGCTGAGATTGCGATCCACACTCAATAAAAAATTTGACAGTCGAGGCAGATTAAATCATCATTTTATTTTCAGTAAACATATTGCGGCCACAAACAACTTAGTACATTATTTGTGCCTATTGCAAAAGATTTTACATTTTTGATAACTTTGCGGAACGAAGAAAGCAGCAGACAGTAATCCAGGTAGGCCGAAGAGTAGCGATCAAGTTCCGTACGTTCAGGGTGAAATCTTAATTCAGACTGAGTTTTGATTCTCAATGCATTTTGATTGGATAGTTAACACTTCTGTAAAATTATTATTGGCTGCTTGAGTTTTAGTTCCATTTAATATCATCAAGAATTATGTAATAGTCTATTTTTCTTACATATATATAAAGTTTCAGAGAAAGTTAAGTATTTGTCTTGAACTACCTTTTTATATATTATCTATGGTAATCGTTTTCAGTTATTATTCATAAATAACGCTAGAGAAATATATTACAAAACTGCAGTTAAGATTTCATTTTCTCTGAAGAATGAATTTCTTACCTTCGGTATCAACTGTCATATAATTTAGAGTTTTTTGCTGCAAATCATTGTTTTTATACCTGTGAATAATAAAGTTGTGATCAACAGTGAAAGTTTTCGACAATAATACACTTAGACTTTATTAATTAAGCACTTGTCATAAAATTTTTTAAATAAGGTCCCCACATTGTTTATTATTATAACCTTACGTTGTTTGATACAGTGTGATGCTTGTCTTTGTTTTTTAAACAATATTGAAAGAGTACCATTTATCTGAAAAGATATGGGTTTAGTGAGGAATGTTTATAACAAATTCCGATTAACAATTCAACGAGCATTTTGAAACAAAAGGAGAATATAAGGTTTAGACCTCAAGTTGAGGAGTAAAAGCATAGTTTCAGGAGGAAAAATGGTTCCAGTTCCTGCACGGCGCTTACGTCTTAAAACTAAAAGTATGTCAACAGTTTCACAATCCATCTGACTTGAATGTCTTTTATTTTAAATGTCATTTCCTAATTGCAGAAGACGAACTACATAGCGAAAATTAGACAAAAACGATTTTAATTTTTATCTTAAGTAATGTAAAATACGTACCGTAAATCAGGAATTACAATATATCATTAAATGAATACTAAGTTTATTGATTTCCGTTTATGTTTTTAGGAACTCAAGAATTTTCTTTAAATAATATTCTGATAATACAGTATATTTGCATATATGACTGTAATTTATTATAACCGAGAAGAAAATGTCTCTCCTTACAGTATAAGCTTATAACTGACGAGATATCAACCTGTGCATTGAAAGTTTTTAAATCCCCCATAAATGTCCAGATTTTCTGTTAGTATACAAATTGTTTTTAAGGAAATAGAAAAATGGAAACTCATACTCGAAAAGTGCATAAAGTCTAGTCTTTTTCAGAGCTTTTTAAATTTTTTTTCGATACATTCATGCTACCTAAATTGCAAGAAGTTACGAAGGATGGCTTGAGTTCACAACATCCTTTTGAAATACAATCGATAACAATGAAAGCGCAACAGACGGCCTGGAAACCAGATTTTTTCTTTTTTTTAAATTTTTTTTTTTTGAAAATCACTTTTCGGGAAGAGAAAACATTAAATATTTGTTTTGTTTAGTCTTTCAACTGAATGTTCCATATGCAGAGGAAATCGTTTGCTTTTCGAAGGTCTGAAAGAAAGGAATATACGCTAGGAAACTTTAGTGTTCAGAGGAAACGGTTTCAGAAATTTCATTCCTACGTTTTCCATAAATTTTCCAACATGTAAAATAATTCAAGAAATCTCATTATCTTACTTCTCGAGTGGAATTCTTTCTTGCCAAATATGAGCGTTTCTGAGCTTGTTGGCTCTTTGCGTACCAAGTATTTTTATTTAACGACCGAGCGTTTTTTCAAGTCGATTATACATTTGGAAAATCGCATTTATTTTCTCCATCATTACCAATATAATATTAAAAATAATCGTAAAGAAAGTACTTTTTAGATCAAAAGCGACATTATTCCCGTATGGATATTAGCCTTCCAAACGGCATTTTGTGTTGAATCACAATTAAATGGTGTGTATGCCTTTTCAGATTGTTGCCACCAAACTGTATTTTATTTAAAGAAACTGTATTTTATTGTAGGAAACTGTATTTATCGAACTGTATTTTATTTAAAGAAATTAAGTAATGCAGGATCATAACTGGGGTAGTGGTTAGCGACGCTGACTTCCATACCGAAGGGTCCCAGTTCGAATCCTGGAGAAGACACGGATGTTTGTAAATGTATAGTGTCTGTGCGGCATGGAGGAACTCCAAATATGTGGCAAGCCGAAAGTCCTATCCAGAGTTTGATGGCAGGGGAAGAGGAGTGGTAAAAACTCGGGGCCGTCCTTCTGGGGTTTTCTCTATTAAAATTGGGGGTAGAAAAGAACAAAGTCATTCTGCGACCTGTATAAGGCTCAGGGCTCTCGCCAATGATAGCAGTAATCTTGCACTTTTTGATACGATGAATTTGTGGGCTTCTTATGATATTACTGTCAGACAGGTGATATAAGTCACAACGCAACAACAAACAAATACTCAAGAATCTGCATGAATGCATGAATTTTTCTCCCACTGTGGTAAAACAACGTTACTTAATACCATGAAAGTTTGAATAACGCAGTCTTCTATCTGAACATTGACACTGGGAAGCCCGAATTTGGAATTTCGAACATGTTTTTTTAATTATTTCATGTTTTATAAAATTTTAGAATTATTGATTATCAAACTCAACGAGTTCAAAGCGAGTATTGGCAACACTTGCGGGGGGAGGGATATTTCTAGCGCGCCAGACTGTCTATCCGAATTACTGAAGATATGCTGGTTTTAAATATTTTGTGATTTTGCTGTTGGATCGAATTTTACGTTGCGTAAATGCCAAGAATCTGAATATTTAATAAATAATGTATACACAAAACGCTAATCATAAAAAAGCAGAAAAACGTTATACGACAATCATATTTTTGATTTATTTGGTTACGGCAAGGGCTATCTGCCTAATAGGAGGGTTGCCTTCGTGGTGAAACTAGTTCGTATATACATTATGCACGGGAAAAACCACGAAAACGCCCACACAGCTAGTCTGTGAGCCTGGAACTTAAGATAGGTCGTAATTACCAGTATTCAGTAACTTAAAGGCTCGGCCGCTGATAGGCCCTATTTTAGTAAGAAAATGAAAATTCATATGAGGAAATTACAAAAGGCTGTATAAAGCGTACGTACAAAGAAAATTATGCTTCATAATAAAGCTAAAAAGACAAAAAAATGGGTTAGTAGGAGTGAGTGTAACAACAGACTGGTAGATTGCAAAGTCAGTAAAACCGTAAAAAATGTAACAAACCCTTTTAGACTACCGTTAAAACTGGAAAATTCTAGATTTTTTTATGAAAAATGGAAGTTCTTTTATTTTTAATTCAATTTAAAAAACTCTAATGAAGTACTTCTTTCACTAAGATTATGTTTATAGTCAAGAAATTTCATATATAATATTACAGAATTTCAGTAAAGCTAAAATAAAAAAAAACCATAAAACCTGCCTTACACTAACCATCAGCTTATATGAATCAAACATTAAATTATTTGCAGATTATTAAACGATGAAATATTTGCAGAATGTATTTCATCGTAAATCAAAATATTTGCAGAATATATTTCATCGTAAATCAAAATATTTGCAGAATGTATTTCATCGTAAATCAAAATATTTGCTATCAAAACGGAGTTCCATGTGTTGGCGCGTTTCTTGATGAAATATAACAAAAATATGTTTAAAAGAATACACAGTAAACAAACTCACTTTTAACATGAAATGCTTGCATTCTCAATGATGTTCCCGAGTTGTACAACCACATTAATAAGCCATAATATTCTATTCATTAATTACATTTTACATTCAAAAAATAAGATGTTTTTTTATTATGAATCGTTTAAATGTTGCGTTAACTTCCTTATGCGGAAGTTTTTACCGTGCAACTTACTTTTTATTTATGTTAATTTTGTAATTTCAGATTTTTTAATTTTCGTTTCAAATCTGATTATGCAATTATTGGAGCGTTTCAGTTTTATATTTCATTTGCATATTTTATATGCCTTCCTTCAATTCATTTCCATCATCTATCACTTTCAAGGTATTTTATTTTGCATTTATTTTACTGTGGTTTACATTCTTGAAAGCTTTGTAGCTAATTTGAATCCTCATCTTTTCTACACTACTATACGTAAATCGCATATTCGGACAGATATACATTGCGGAATAATTTTCTCTTCTGCTGGAAAGTTCGAACATCAATTTAAAAATATAAGGTTAGCTTGGAATGCCAATCTCACTCTTCAAAACAGGCATTTAATGTAAATTACAGTTATATTTTTACACGTATTCTTAAGTTTTAGAAACAGTAAGCTTTGAGTTAAACTTTATATGTCTTGTTTAACATATTCAAAAAGATTTATAGGATCGTACTGTCTTTGATGAGATCCTACTGATGAACCTTGCGAGTTTTCGCATGGGCGTAAAGGATAACAACACAGAAGAAGGGGAAAATAGCCCTTTATCATTATCAACTATGAACAGAATGTCACGTACTTCGTGCTTTGCACTAACACCGACATCTTGCGGTGGAACTTAAGAATCATTACACAATCAGTTCAAAGCTGAAAAGCAGTGCTGGACTAGCCTTTTAAGTTAAGGCTCACTAGGTTGACTCGACAACCTACCCGACCTGTTAATTATTTAAATGGTCGAAAGGAGTATCAGCAACGCCGCGAAACAACAAGGACAGATTCGTAACTTGCTCTTCCTTGTTTAAACACGCTCTGAATTCTAATATTATTAATTCAGCTAAGGGAAACCTTACAGACTGACATAAAGAAATGCGTAACATAAAGTCTTGCCTAGGATAAAGTAAAGTTACTAATGGCATGCGGTATATTTTAAAAGCAGGTATTACTCTTAACTGGAAGGTTATCAGAGCTTTCGTCTCCACGTTGTGTTTTACTGAAAATTATTTCCTTTTACGTTCGTGAAAGGATAAAGTATAATTAGTGCCTGTGACATTAGGAAGGGCTTCACGAGTTTAAATGATTAGGTATTTAGTTCTGAATTTAGAACCTTGTTGTAAATAATTTGAATCGCGGAGACCAAGATATATATCCTTATCTTGGATATCAGACACAAAGATTTTCTGCAGTTAATCATCGATTTAAGTCATCTTAAAATTGAATTGTGTCTTATAAGACAGATAAATATTTTTTAAGAATTACGAGTCTCTCCGGCTCCATACGAAAGCGCTGGAAAGGAAAGTGAGGATTTCTACATTCGAGTGGTACCTATCACGGGGAGAACTTGAAAAGACATAGAAACGGTGAGCTTGCAGACATGCACTTATTGTACGGAATGGCTGAGAGCAATGGGCAAGCCGCTAGTGAGTTTATCGAAAACGCTTCACAGCCGGACATCAGCGGCATCTATTTGCACGTGCCTAGTCTATTTGCACGTGTGTGCATCGACATTTCCGCGAATACGGGTCATTGAGAAGTAGCACGACTAGTGACGGCAGACCAGTATGGAAGAAATTCGTTATGGAAGAAAGTATATTGGATGCCGTGGAGACCAATCTCAATAGCAGTAGTTCTTGCCGTTACCTCTGCCTTAAGAGTGTCTCTTTACAGTGTACGGCAGATTTTGAACTTCGAATCCTTACACGCCTTTCATATCCAAAGGGTTCAGTTACTGCTCTCCGATGATCATCCTAGATGTGTGCATTTCGTACAGTGGCATCTGCAACAAAGGACTATGAGATGTGAATTTTTCAGTTTATTTGTTGTTCATTAATGAGGCCACATTCAACAAGGATGGTGTATTGCTTGACTTATTGAGCCGTCTCGTCTCAAGCTTCGTCTGCGCTATTGCTACAGTCAGAGGAACCCAAGATCTGGTCGACCGGTGTCAGATATACTTAGTGTCGGATGGGGCAAACTTCGAACATTTGTTGTAAAATTAGAACTACTTTCATCTTTTAGGCCATTTGTATTCATGATGTTCAATAAAATTTGCAAATTACTCCCTCTGTAGTGTCCTTTCCGATCTTCTACCTCTGTTACCGCTTACCCGCGACTCTCAGTCTTCATTATGTGCCGTTCCTCCTCTAAAAGATTTTCGCTACATTTTGGAGACAACCTGTATATTACTTCTGCAATATATATAAACAATATATTAACTCCTCCAATAACATATATTACTTCCTCTAGAGGGATATGTTAAGTATGTTAAAGTATCTTACGTCCATCACGGTTTGGAATAGGATTCATGAATGAGCTACGTAATTTGACTCTGTCCATGCATGAGCGAGTACGACGTCTGTGGCGACAGCCAATCAACGCTCTCAAATTTGAATGAGTTGGAATTCTTGAAATCATTTCATTCCCATGAAAAATACTCAGATTCTGGCCTCGACGGAAAACTTGGTTCCAAATAACAATAACACTCACGCATCGCACTTCCAGTTTGCGGCATAGCTGCCGTCACGACCTAGACTCAGCTTAAACACTAACAGCACTGAACCGCGAAAGGTTGTAAAATAACAATCGCTTTGCGGAAACATGAATTGATGTCCGTCGAGCATGGCAAGAATCTACACCTCGTCTACCTGCTCACCTGGGGAAGTAACGAACTATGTCTTTCAGAACACCCATGCCGTCTCCGCACATGAGTGTTCAACAAGCCGAACTAGCCACGCTCAAGCACAGAGCAAAACACCATTCCACCAACGCAACAATCAATCTTATCATCGCAATCGGCATGCTATCACTTCTCCAAACACACGGTCGCAAATCACGACAAGGTCTTTATAGGTACTGGAGGAGGGTGTTATGGCGACAGTGAGAAAACTCATCGCTCACAAATTCGAATCAGTTAGAATAGTTGAAATCGTCAAAAGGAGCCCTTCTAAGACTATTATCGATCGTTTCACTCCTATGACATAAAGTCCGATTTTGTCCTCAACGAAGAATTGGTTCGACAAAGACAACGCGACTCCAGTATCATACTTTCAATTGATAGCTGCAAATGACATCATGAACAACAGTCAGCTTAAACACCGACAGCACTAAATAGCAAGCGAGCATAAATAGCAATCGCTCCACGAGCGGCCGTATGAGCTTTATTAGATTCCATTTGTTTAAGAAGAAGTGAACTAATAACCTTTCCGAGATGAACGAATATACTCTGATCACGTTTTGCATTTTTGTCGCGTTTCAAATTTCCACGAAAATTCTACAGAAGAATGTTTAGAGAAAGTTATTAGACATAATAGTTTTATAGCTTTTTTCAAGTATATATCGAGTACAGCTTAGAGCAAACTATGCTACTACAAATAGAATTTATCTGAAAAGAAAAAACATTTCATTCCAGAATGTATCTTGAAAGAAACTGCAAAACGTCCTTGCATTAACTTACAAGAAAAATCGGTTTCAACATTTACCTTTTATTTTCTCTCCATAAAATTCATACTCATGAACACTAGCACTAGGAGAATAAAAGGAAATTTTTCGCTAAAAATGTATAACATTTGGAAACGTATTGTTCAAAATAAAACACTTTCAAGTGTATATTAACAGATTACCAAGTCTCCTCAGATATGGTAAAGAGGTATATCATTTTCAAAATCACAAACTCCTGATATTCAAATTGCTACACTTTAAGGAATAAAAGAGTGTTGGTATCATACATCATCTTCAGTCTAAACAAAAAGTGGTTTGTCAGGCTATTTTAGCTCAAAAAGCATTTGCTTGCGAGTATTGACTCTGTCATCTCAATTTATGCATGACATATCATTGTGAGGAAAATGCGCTTTCAGGAACGTGAATCTTTGCCAAATGCATTGTTTGGAATCAACGAATATTGGATACATATATTCTGATTTCTTTTTGCTTTTATTTCTCTGTCTCCTTGGGCTATTTTATGTCTTTAAGAATATTCGGCGAACATTTGATCGTAAAAAGTGATCTCGTATGTCACGCTTATTAGTAGCTGATTAGTATATCAAATAATGCAATTTCTTTCTGATTCAGGAGTAGATGACTCAATGCCTTTCGACTGATTTGCCACGAAAAGTAACTTTCAAAATTTACTCAAGAATAGTTTATTAGTGCAAATTTAACGCACTAATCAACTACATAAGTTTTAAAATTATTTGGTTTTTCATTATATTCGAAGAATACATATGTAATTGAGTAAATAATTACTAATAGAGTAGATGGAAGCGAATCACGAAGTAAATGTTGTAAATTGTGAGACTTATTTTAGAAAATTGAGTGATCGATACACTAGAGAAATAGTGTCCAATCTGTGGTACGCCTACCTCTGGAGCCATCAGGGCACATAAAAGTTATCAGAAATGGCGAAAACCAGAAGGGTATTATGTAGAATGCTGCTTAAGTAAAAATATTCCAAAAGTATAATTTATATTTGAATAAAAGATTTCCGATATTATTCCGAAGATCTGCAATGGGACCGTTAAGGATAAGCGTGTACAAAAGAAGCAAAAAGCAATGCAACTAATTGTAATTACAACAGCCTATATAAACTGTATTATTTCACACCTTACGTCTCCCATGTTGTTGCTTTCTTCTTCGCTGTTTCATTTCTTATTCTATAAAGCGATTGGCAGACAGTTATATTTTCAGTAATGAATCAATAATGAAATAAGTTTCTTTTCTCTTTTCATAGAATTTTGGTATCCAGACCAGTTTGAGTGGGAAAGTTAGATTTATTTAAAATTTTCATTTATTTTATGATTTTTAAGTGTAAAGCGTTGTTTATAAATAAGTGACTGATAAGTAAATCTTTGCACAGAATTGGAACTACCGTTAATAATAACTCTGGTTTGTCATGTACGCTAAGCGTTCTAGAGAAAATGACGGATCACTTATTTCCGATAGACATAAATGTAATATTCAGGTAACAAAAGGATTGATTATTAATGAAATATTTCCAAACGGTACGCTTTCCCACCCCCTCAAGAGTAATGTATTCTGTTGAATATTGAAAGTGTTGATTTTCATTCGTAGGAGGTAAGGACACTACATTTCTCATAGTTAAGTAAGAAGGTTTTATCTAATGGAAAGTACGAAGTTTTCACTGCCGTTGAGTCATTTAGAAACCAAATAACCCAACTGCAAACCAAAATGCAATGCACTTTTTTTTGCCAAACCTTAAAAAGATCGTATCATAAATTATTATATATTGTATAGAGAACAATGGAACACAGACTAACAATGCACTGAAAATGCGATTATAACGCCCTTCAGAAAATATTATCATGCAGGTAAAATTGTTAAAATCCATATAATCCGTGAAACAATGATACTGTGTTGTATTAAAAATACTATTCAATGAATGTATAAACTATGCTTTAAGCTTTCTTAGCAGGCATTCGTGGTGTAATGGCCAGCCCCGTCGGCTGGTATTCGAGCGGTTCGAGTCCCGCCGAGGGCACTGCTCATTTTTCACGTCTTCCGGCTTCCCAGTAACCTGTTTGTACAACATTATGTATGATAATTTAGCAAAATCCCCTTCTTAATCAGTATAATTTGTCAGAAATTAAGGACATACCAAATGATACTGAAGCGATAGTGACTGACAGAATAAAAAATAATTATTTTTTTTTCTTATAATGTTTTGAAAGTACCATTGGTCAGCCTTCGAAATTTGCATTTTATTTCAAGGAATATGAATGCTAAAAATTTTGAAGAAAATTTCTAATTGCGCTATCCTCTCACAAAAAAGATGCACACTGCGGAAAAAAAAAAGAACAGTTCTATATCTCCCGTTCTTTTGGGCCGATTGACGAAATTCAAATTGCGTTTTTTATGTCTCGAAAGGGTGAATTAGGATATATATTAGATTTATTTACAGCGTTGCTTTAATGTAGGTATTTTGACGGAAATTCGGACGTTTTCTGAAATAACATGCCAATTTTCGATTCTACGGCTCAAATGGTGCCTAAATATTAAATTTTGTGTAATTTAGTGGGAAATTTTTAGAGAAATTCAAAAGTTTATCTTGGCGCAATTTTTTCAGTTTGCGCCAAGAATAATTCGCTTGGCAAACTTCTTAATTTGCGGCAATCTATTTTCCATTCCCTTTTTTTAATTGTATATGAGCGGAAAAAAGTCATCGTTAATACTTTCAAATAATTTAACAAAGTGCGTAAACCACATTTAACGTTATTATCGCTTTTAACACGTACACAAATTTAAAAATGCGCCAATATGTACATTCAAGTATCGCCTAAAAACTTTTATTTTTTGCAGATGTGCATAGAAATACATATAATTTAAGATGATGTTAAAATTAATCTATTAATGACGAATTACGTGCGGATAGTTTTTCTGAAGAAAAGGTGGGTTAGATATTTCGGACACTGATAGTTATAGCCATTGTTCGGAGTTTCCTTCCACAAAATAGGAAAAAAAGGATTGATAATTTCACAAAAAAATGGGAGTGATATACTAAGTTATGCCGAAATAGGAGAAGAAGAAATTATTTTAAGAAGTTATTTGTGTTAAATTGCTGTGAATATAGTACCAAATTTGTTTTTATAAGATGAGGTCATTAAAGCTGTTCCAGAAGACTCCGACGAGGTATCACATGTTATAAATTTGCCAGTCGATGATGAATTTTGAACCTTATTGTTTGAAGAACGAAACATACAGACGTTGCCACCAAATTTCGCATAACTATAAAATTATAAAGCACGTTAAGTGTGGAAGGACACAACAGTGTCCGACTTGAAAACTTCTTGGGACTAAACATTCTAATGGGACGTGTTAGGAAGCATAAACGGTAGTCCAAAATTATTAAGCGCATTTAACATTTGAATTGCGTGCCCTCATGTGACCTCATGTGTCAATAGATCTCATGTGAAAGTTACTTAATGCTTAAGAGTTTATCGCGTAAAACTGTATTAAATCGTCCATCCAAGAAAACAATAATCATGTATGCACCTCATTTTGTTCTTTTTTTTAAACATGAAATGATCTTAATAACTTTGGACCATCCTTTGGTATAAATGGATACTGGTTCACACAGCATTACGGAAATGCCTATCTTTCGCAAGAAATCAGTCGAAATATACTCAGGCAAATTCTACAATCTGCCCATTTTTCGAACAGTGAGGAAATGCCCGAAAATATCAACCGAAATTATAAGGTAGACTTAGTTCTAAATTAGTTTTTGGATAAATTCGGTAAAGTGTGCAGACCAAAACAAACCTTTCTTTAGATAAAGCAATAATTTCGTATCAAAGATGATTAAAATTGCACGTTAATGATCCTGAGACACTTAATACGTACTTCTCGTAAGAATGCTATGATATGCAGAAAATGGTTATATATTTAAGATTAAATTATATATTGGTAATGGATAAAACTTGAATGATCTTGTCATTAACCTCCTAAATAGCAGTGAAAATATATGACACCACGTTTAAATGGACATTTTATAGCAATCTCAAATTCATAGAATAGTTACTTAAAAATAGAATTACACGATGCAGTCGGAAAGTTCAAAAGTTGTGAAAACGAAAGATGGTTTTCGTCGAAAAGGAAAGTATTTGGAAAGATAAAAGAGATGATAATGATAGTACATAAAGCTAACACGATTAAAGATGAAACAATTGCTGATATGATAGTGAAACAGGAAAGTATTTTTGAGTAACATAAATATATCAAATGTGCTGATTAATATCTTTCATAAAGGTAGGCAGGCGTTCATAAAGGCAGGCTCAACAAGAGCTTTACAACAACTTTCAAAAGAATCGATCAAATCTGAAGACACTATCTTACCATGTGATCCAGCAGGCTCAACAAACTTTCCAAAATCTGCACGAAAAATAATATTCGAAGATCGGCATGTTTTATATGCAAATATTGCAAAATTCTTTTATGTGGAAGAAAATGGTCATAAAAAAATTCTCGGATAGATAAAGATCAACGGCTTATCCACTCAAAGTAAAATTTCAGAAATTGTTATTTCAAAGTTTTCGCTCGACAGTTATGATTTAAAAATATAGAAGTTTTATGATTACGGTTGCAGGGAAAATATTTCGAAGTGCTCAAATGGCAAAATTTTTCTTGTCAACGCAGTGAAGAAACAAAATGGGGTTGAAACGATAAATATATGACTAAATTTGACGACGTTTGGATGTACCGGAAACAACAATCCTTAAGATTCTGTGCTTTGTACTGCGCATATCCCTCTATCGATTCCAGCACAACCTCCATGTTGTAATTTGGAGATTAGCAACAACATGTGGACTTTAAGAATTTTTTATTCATCGGATATGATAAAAATAGCAGGTGGCTGCTGCGGATATTATGGACGGATAAGGTGTACTTTCCAACTGGGAACATAGAACTTCGTTCATTGGGCTGACGAAAATTCTTACGATGTGGCACCAGAGCTTTTACACGAAGCTAAAGTGACTATATGGTGTTGCATCTCAAGCATATTCGTTCTCTGACCGTGCGCCTTTGAAGAGGCCAGTTGTTCGTTTTTTTTTAATCTGGTATTTTTTTATGAGGAAATGCCTAAAAATTCGCAGAGTAGACAAAATTTGTAGCAAAATATGTCTTGACATTTTGCAAGAGAAGACGAATTGTAAGGCGATTTGTGATGAAGTCAAAGATTTGAATTCAGTGACCCATAAAACAAAGATTAAGCCTAATTCCAGAACTGCCATTAATTTTGCCAGGTAAGATCTCTATATGATCTCTGTTGCTGATGCCAGGCCTTATTCATTTGTTTATTTTTATCATAGTTCTCAAATTTTTATACCTTAAATTTTTAATCTTTGATAGGAGACCAAAAACATACTTCCTAATGGAAAAACATGTTTTATCATCTTTCCTCTCAGATGAGTTGAAGAACAACTATGCTCTAGGAAAAACTTGATCCTACTTTTGTCATGTAGCAAACTGAAACTGAAAACATTACTTAATACGATTTATTATTCTGGAAAGATACACGTAATGGCTCAGGGATTAACCTATTCAGAACCAAACTTTATTTTATTGATGTTCAGTAAATGAATAATTTCAGTAGTCAGCGTTAACTCTTTGTAAACCATAACGCCCGAGATTATGTTTCATTCAAACGACCACAACCGCCCGAAACAGCCAAAATTCCGATGTAGCATTCTTTCCTCTCCTAAGGTATGCAGTAACAGGTGCAGTTTCCCCAAATGCATTGTATCAGTTTATTAGAGACAGCTTGTCTTAAAAGGATTTATTTGTAGTTTCTTATCTTTATTTGTTAGAAGTAGCAATGATGTCATCTGAAATCTTCATTCTTCTTTGTTCGTTAATGGATGGGGAGGGGAGGAAATTGATGTGAATCTCGAAAGTCATTTCAGACGTTTCGGTATTTTAACATACAGGTTAGCGAAGGCTTCGGTTTCAAAAAGTTAAAATATTTAAACAGATCATCGTGTCTTAACTCAATTATAAATTTCCTTTCAGTTTTCATCCCACTTAAAATCGGGAAATGAGTTATAAGGGAGAGAGATGGCTTAATTTTTAGCGAAAAAACGTAATAAGCAATTTCATTTAAAAATTATGTAAAAAATTAGATTTTTCAAAATCATACTACTAATTTTAGAAGCACTTGTAAATTAATGAAACTCGGAAAGGTCACGTGGGGATAAAATTACTGATCTTAGCATCGTAGCCAATTAAAATGTTTATCTTTTAAAAACAATGATCATGTCTTTTTGTGACAGCCGTTGAAGTTTTGCTTGTACGAATTTATTAATAAATTAGTGTTCTTTTATATTGAAAGGATAACATTACATTTCTATTTTACTTTTTTATATTCACTTTTGTAGAATCTGGATAGGGATTCGGGTAATTCTTTCGGGAAAATAAATTTAAATATTAACCTGAAAAGACTAAGAGACCAGAAATTTTAGTGATATAATAATCTGAAAGAAACTGTATAAAATGTATTTTATAAGAATATGAAAAGATTTTAACGAATAATTCAACTTTTCATATTTTACATTAATGAGCCTTGGAAAAAAAATAAACTTAGTTAATTCGACTTCATACTTTTTCATTCCTAATTATATTATGAAATAAATTATTTATTAAATGTTAAGCTAAAATTATACTTACATTATGGAAATATAGTTGCGAGCAATTAATTTTGTTTCGGCATCACAGTTTAATTTTTGAAGCATAACACATCCAGATGGAAACTATTGTAAAATTACATTAGTAACAATGATAACATTAAAACACTTAATGAGAATTCTACGAGAACAAACATAATACATTTATTTTCCGATTTTGAAATGCTATGACTAGGTATTTTAGTGAAAGAAGTCATCCTGTTGTCAAGTTTTATCCATTTTGATTTTTAAATGGAATCGCTACCTTTATTATTTAGTGAAAAGTTTTGCAAATTTTTCTCCATTTAATTTGCTATTATTCGGATGAAATAACAAAAGGATAAAAAAAGAAAGCATCAAAAAGTGGTTTTGTAAAGTAAGTTTTCGTTTAAACCTTTTAAAAGATTTATTGAAATAAAAGGAAGAAAAGTAATTTATCATATAGTTTAATGGAAAGAAGACATTAAATAAATCTTTTTGAAAAATTTTTCTTCCGCAATTTTATATCGCGAATAGTAAAAAGCATGGGAAATGGGCCCCTGATAAATTAATAAAGATAACGGCTTGTACATTTAAAAATGCAATTAAATGATTAGAATTCATCATTTAGGCACCACGTTTTTACTATTTGTCGTATAAAATTGTATATGAATTTTGTAAAGGAAATTATTTAACATCATGTTGTTAACATCATCTTAATTTGAATTATATTTTTTTTCTCCTTTTAGTTCAATATAAACATATTCTTATTATTAAAAAAGTTTTTTAATTTATTTTACTTTCTTTCTCTAATTTCAACTGAACATTATCAATCAAATGATTCAAATGAAAAATCATTTCTCAACAATTAAACATTTTTCTTTTCTTCCAACAATGATGTTATTATTTACAGCCTTTCATTAAAATATATGGTTTTTAATTTAAGATAAAACTTATGCATTATTATCTGCTAGAAAAAATACGTATAAGATTTTACACTATCTTGGGCAGCTTACTCGTATCCTGCCCTTTTTCTATAACGCATCATCATTATTATGCGATTGATTAGCTTTCGGTTTGAAGAGTTGCACATACCAGTCCGATGCTTGGCGGCGCAAACAGCTAGTTTTAAAAAAGTCTAGGAAGTTTATGAGGTATTTTCTGCCTCTCTTTCGCATACCTTCGTGATGTAAGTTTACTCGCACGTATTTTGAAGGTCCGGGGTTCGAGTCCAGCTAAGGCAGTGCATATTTTTCACGTCACCTTCTTCAAAATAATGGAATGATTCCACAATTGGCGCTCGGACTATAAGGTGGTGGATGATAATTCGTCCTTACCAGGATTTGGAGGTTGGTCCACCAATCCCCAGTCGCTCATTTAAATGGGGAGTTTGTAAGGTATTTTTTCCCTTCCGCATGCATTCATGGTGTAAGAGGAAGAATACTCGACGCGTGTTTGAGGGAACCAGGGGTCGAGTCTCGGCTAGTCCATTGCATATTTTTCATGTCTCCTGCTTCAAATAAACCTAATGACTCTACGAGTTATCTAGTGGATATTTTTTATCATTCTCCTTTAAAAGATAGTGAAATGTTTGTTCATATGCTTTAAAATTTTTTAATTTTTGTAACAGATGAACATTTGGATGTTAAAATTTCGGCTCGCATAAATGAATACAATACTATGTTTCTGAATAAATTCAGAAATTCAGTCTTTAAAGTGAAATGTTGAGAAAAATGTGTATATATGTGTATATGTGCATGTGTAGAATCATAATGTGTATGTGTAGGAAGAAAAACACTAAAAATGGCACGAAAAACGTTATCGAAAATAATTTAAAAAACTAAACAGTCCTTAATTTTTTTTTCTTTAAGGATTAATAAAATTAAATGAAGAATAAATGCAAAATCTCTAAGACAGGAGGACGAAAAAAAGGTTCCAAGTCAACAATTATATCCCATGTTCAATTAGCAACGAACGTTTCTTAAATCTTGGTTTATTTTAGACAGTTTGTAGCGTCATTAGGTTATTTGGAAGCACTGGATGTGAAAAATGAGCAATGCCCTCGCGGGGACTCGAACCACGGATCTCTCGAATACGCGTCGAGTGTGCTCCCATTACATCACGAAGGCATGCGAAGAAGGTGGGAGACATATGTTAATAAGAAAAAAAAAATAATTTAAATATAATAATAAGCTGGAATAACACAAAAATATGCATTAAAATACGAAATATATAGATAATGCTAGTGTGGTAATAAAGATTCATCCTAATTGAGCAAAACTTTACTTTTAGATCTTATTTATCCCTATTACATTTATATTTTGTTATGTGCAAAATGGCAAAACCTTTAAACTAAAGGAAGTTATTATAGACATAAAATCTTTAGTTTTATTCCTATTTCTTGACGAATTTTTCAATACGCTACGAACAAAGTCTGAGTAGAAATCTGATGCCTATATATTTATATAAAGAAAACCGTCATCGTATATTATGAGGGAAATCTTTAATACGGTCGTAAGGAGTAAAATGAAATGAAATATATAAAATGCTAAATTGCTAATTGTAAATTATGAGGTCTTAAAGTATGTTACGTTAAAGTAAAAACAATAGATGTTATGTAATGATATGTAGAAATTTATATGAATATTTCGAATATAATTTTTATTATTAATCTGGTTCATACATAAATTATATTTCTATGAAATATTTTTCTACAGTTATTTCTTACTGAGCATTAAAACAGTAAATTTTTTAATTAAAAAATAATATACAAACCTTTTATTCATTGACTTGAAAACAGTTAACGTTCAGGACAAGTGTATTTCATTTTATATGCATAAGCATTAAATGTAAAAAAATAACGAATCAATTAATACATAAATATTACAAAAATGAAACATAACTCTTCATCTGAAATTTAATTTTTTCTTCTGCTCCTAACTTTCTCTTCAATAAATTAAATAAAAAAATCTTTCGAAACATATTTCATCAACCTCTAGAAAGTGAAACTAAAGAAGAAACCACATATGACGAAATTGATTTCACAAGCTTCTGAGTAGAAAAATCTGTATTTTGCAAACAAATATCAAAAAATAAATATCATAATCCTCTGAAGCATTCAAGATACATAACTTTTCTTCAATAATAATGCAATCATTGCCCTCCACAAGAAAAGAAAAATAAAATAAAATAAAAAAAAAGCTGAAACAAATTGCAATTTTCCAACACGCAATGGCCAAGCTATTTCTTTCAAGACTCAGCAGTAAACTACGAAGTAGGAAATAACGATTTACTTGATAACGAACGAAGGACAACGATAATAAGATAAAGCCAAGACATGCACTGAAGAGCAAGAGAAAAAGATAAAAAAATTCAAAGAAGGATTAATCCCCTAAAGCTTCAACGTTTTCGCATGCTTTTATCTTTTGTAAGAGAGAAATAGAGAAGATGGCTATCAGTGATGAAGTTCGTTTCTGCATCCTAGTCATAACCTTTAAAATTCGTTGAATATTTATGAACTTGGAGAAGAGAAAGAAAGAAATGGAAGTTACCTAGATACGTCTTACTGAACATTTATTTATATTCGAACTTAATTTAGGAAGCCAGAAAGAAATCAGATTGGATTTGTATCAAGAGCCATTTTAGCAGGAAATAATCTTTTCTATATGTGCTGTGAGAATGTAAGTTGCATAATAAAAGGATTTAACAGAATATAAAGCTTTATCTCTTTGGGCATTCGCTTTTTATAGAAAGGAAGGAATGGTTACAATTATTGCAGAGCTGACTATGTTTTAAAGAAAATAGAGAATCATAAGCCGTTTCATGAATAATTAAAACCGATAATATTAAGATATTTTGGTATATAAATTATAAATTACTCTTTATAATCAGTACTACATTAGTACAGGTTCAAAATGATTCCAATTTTCCTCTTCATAAACAGTAATAACCATTTATTCCTGTAGAACTTTTCAACCCCGTGTAATACCTCCATGAACACCTCTTTAGTATTATTAGTACAGTTCATTATAACATGGTGTTCCCAGTATTTCTTACATTTACCTGCTACTTATTATGCAACATGTCTGTCATTTTTGTTACACTAAAGCAGATATTTAATTTAATTGGTGAATATCAAATTGTACTGAGCCTGCATTGTAACTTATTTATGTCCTATGCCATTAATTAACTTTAATAACTATTTTCAATAAAAATGCAAGAGGGTTTACGGTGGGATTGAAAGATGTACACTGAGAAAAAAAAGGGCAGTTGTATATTTCCCGTTCTACGAGACGATTGACAAAGTTCAAACTGGGTTTTTCATGGCTTGAAAGTACGATTGAGGATATATTAGATTTATATATAGCATTCTTCTAATATAGGTATTTCGACACAAAATCAGACTTTTTCGGAAATGACATGCCAATGTTTTTCCATATTTCGATTCTACGATTCAAATTATGCCTAAATATTAAATTTTGTAAAATTTGGTGCGAAATTTACAGAGAAATTCAAACATTTATCTTGGCGCACTTTTTTTCAGTTTGCTCCAAGAATAATTAACTTGGCCAACTTCTTCATTTAAAGCAAGCTATTTTCCTTTCCTTTTTTATCATTGCAAAAGTGTGGAAAATTGTCATCGTTCGTTATTTCAAATAATTTTAACGAAGTGCTTAAACTACATTTGGCATTATTAGCGCTTATAACAAATATGCCACATTTCAAAAAGGGCCAATAGTTAAATTCAGGTATATGGTAAATTATTTTGAATAAAAACTAATTTTTTGCATGCATGCATAGAAATACATCTATTTTAAGATTATGTTAAAAATTTTACTTTTTAAAATACAAAAAGTTTTTCGAAACATCTAGAAAAATATTTAAAAACGCAAATTTTAAAAATAAACCATAAAAAAATAAGCGAATTATATTTGGATTGAAGACAAAAATCTTCATAAATTTGGGATTTTTGCATTTTCAAATATTCTATAATTTTAGCTTTTTAAAAATATCATACTTTAATCTCTATGAAATTTAGAATCGTAAAAAATCTAATTGTATTTTATCGTCGAATGCTTTGATAAAAGAGGTTTTTACATTAAAAACGCGTTTTACTCCAATGGTGGGTTTTTTATACTTCCATGTACCTTTCCTCAGGAACTACTGCTCCCAGGTATCTAAAATTTTGATGGATTATTTATTACATTTTCTAATATTTACTGAAATGAGCATTTTGTGATAAACTAAGGAAAAAAATTCACAATTGTTTTTGCGTGAGAAAAGTGCTAAATTTTACGATGCCTAATAAAATATTCCATAATTAGTCTGACATTCAAAATATTTCAAAAGCTCATTTCAGTATAATCACATAGGTATACTTTAATTACAGAAAACATTTCAAGGGTTTTTTTCAGCAGATTTTGTGGAAAGGTACATCGAAAATGGCCAATTTAACATTGTCGGTACAGGCGGTTCTGACACCATTTAAGCCTAAATTTCGAATACTGGAAGATGGAATCAAATAAGTTTAATAAAAAAGGTATTAATAAACATATATCAATTCAATAACACTAAGGAGCTAAAATTTTGATAGATAATTTTTTTTAAAAACTGCTCTTGTAATTTTTACGAAACTTCTTAGCAGTTCGGCATAATTTGAGTCACAGAATCGAAATATAGAGAAAAAAACTGGCATGTCATTTCAGAGAAAGTCAGATTTTGTGTCAAAATACCTATATTAAACAATACTATATATAAATGTAATACATTACTAAGTCACGCTTTGGAGACATGGAAAACACAAGTTGAATTTCGTCAGCCGACTCAGTGGAACGGCAGAATATAAAACTGTCCTTCTCTTTCGATTGTTACTTCCTTGTATGAAGTACAAAGGGAGTATTGCAATAGCGAAAAATTTCGGGTATCCTTTTTTAACGAAAATATCTATTTTGACAGCTATCGAACGCAATTTAATGATGTTTTTGCGTGACATTCGTACGTAAGAACACAATAAAGGACTCTTTTTTCCCCAAAAAATCATAAAACTGATTTAAAATGGATTCTGAAGAGATTTTTTCGTGGCGTCTGCGCGGACGTACTTACGTACGTATGTGTGTATTTATCTTTCATAGCCTCAAAACAAGTAGCTTCAGAACGTTGAAATTTTGTATATAGGACTGCTATAACATGTCGCCGCAATCGGCCGCCCCAAAACTGCATACATTTATGAATATATATATATATATATATTCACTCTGTTACTGGCCTCAGTGAGCTCAGGTTTTATTTTTATATGTTGATAAATTGCGCATTTTTTGCCTTAAAAACGATTGATTTATGTTGTTCTTAGCTTTCGGCTAATTTTTTTATGCTTTTAGTAAATCTGCACGCAAGATTTGTAGAATTATGAACAATTTAAAAGTTGTTTAAGTGCGGCTAAGCCTAATCATTTTTCTCATGGCGCACATATTTGTTTACATTTGAAACTTAGGAAACTATTGGATTTGTAGCCAATCTAGAGAAACTAATCTTCGCAACAACAAAGATAACGCCTTCTTTTATTTTTGCGAATTAAGCCATGCTTAATGCATTCTGGATTACTTTGTATTTTTTAAGTAGATATTTTGAGATTTTATGTATTTTTGCCTTCTCGCGAAGTGAGAACTGAATTAATTGAATGAGAAAACGGAATCGTCTGTAAAAAACAATTTCTTTTTTTATATGTTTGTTTCTTTAATTTGTTTAACGCATCGCTTTGGATTTATTATAGTATTTGAATAAAACATGTGACAAAGATTAAGTAATTCTCCAGCTGATATACATAATTTTTGTGTATTCGCATGAGTTATAAAATGAATGAGATGTAATGCTGTTAAGTGAAGCTAGCGACAGAATGTCTCTATGATAAACAAATATAGTGAATTTTAAAGAGTGCATTTATTCTATTTTGGTTTATGCGCTATCGATGAAGTAGGTTTAATTCAATCCAATAAGTTTAAATGAAATGCAAAATGCGTATAATTTAATATTCCGTACAAGGAAGTTATGTGGCGTGCACATCAGATTTTGTTTTTAGCGGTGTACAATAATAGGCTAATCGACGTTAACAGGTTATTCTCTAGATCCTTTGGAAAGCTTCATTTGCTCATTTCTTGAAGCTTTCTTTGTAAATTCTTCCGA
>KK121156.1:37553-49089 GCA_000611955.2 Stegodyphus mimosarum
ACATTTTTAAACGTGGTTGGTTGTATAAATAAAAGAAGAATAAATAAAAATTAAAGAATAAAGTAATAAAGAAATAAATATACTTGAATTATGCTGTTCTTATCTTCCAATTCAAGTTTTTAAAATTTTAGTAAATCGGCATGCAAGATTTGTAGAATTATGAACAATTTAAAAGTTGTTTAAGTACGGGTAAGTTTAATCATTTTTCTCATGGCGACATATTTGATTACATTTGAAACTTAGGAGAATATTTGAATTATATTATTCTTATCTTCTGGTTCATGGTTTTATACTTTTAGTAAATCTGCATTTTTATCAGATTTATTTTATTTAGATTTTATCAGATTTATTTCATTTATTGTTATCTGTATGAGTTGGTTATCTATAAAGATACCAATTCGATCCGAAGGTGGTTGGTATCTTTATAGATAACCAACCACCTCATTGTGAGACGGTCCCTTTTATTCATTGCCATATAAATTTATCTTATGCTTATGATGTAATAATTTTTATGCAGCTTGTGATGAAATCGCTTGTCCTAAAATCGCCTGGTAAATCTTGAGTAATGAGGTATTTATGCGCGATAAACCGATAATTTTTCTATCCGTTTTATTACAGCCATATCCAAGCTAATTCAGCCTAGACGTTTAAATAAAAACATTGAAAATATGTTGTAAAATAAATTATCATCTATTGTTATATCAGTTTGTTTGTGTACTTTGGTCTTGACATTTTTTTTAATAATTGACATGTCGGATAAAAATTTAATGTATTAAAATAACTCAAGACTACTTTGATCATTTTAAAGAACAAATGTTTAAAATTATTTTCAACAGTGTTCTTCTTTTATTTATTCGTAACTGCCAGCTTCAAGCTGCCATAAGTGTACCACACTAGCCTTTTGAGATCGCAGATAAAAAGTATATTATGTATAATAACAATACATTTTTTATTCTCTCTGTTTTAATTAATAAAATTTGATGAAATTAAATTAGATGGTTTTATAAATATATTGCAGCTTCCGCATGCATTAACGTAAATTCTAAAAAAAAGCCAAAAGAACTGCAGAAATATCAGTTCTTTTCACTCAAAGATAAAAAGAATTTTCTGAAACTACTGAAGTGTCTGTCTGCCAAATTACATGTGTTTATTTTATTTACTTACCACTTGAATTCCAGGAACTGTTGCCACTACCGTATAAAATGTAGAAAGTAAAACTTAACTTTAAGGCAAAAAATTAGTTGGATCAATAAATACCTAATTATTCTATGAGGAATTCAAGTATTTGAAAAACTTATTTGGATGAAGATGTTAGTCATTATTCTTAGCAGGAAGATTTATTGATGTTAAGAGAAAAAAAAACATGAATATAAGAAAGAGATGCGTTTTTTAACTGTCTATTTCCATTCGATATAAAATAATGAAAAATATTCATGTTAGGCATATTTTCATCTAAAAATATTGTTACGAATTTCACATTTATTTGGTTATTTATTTAGAATTGTAATTAGATTTGTTTCATGTTGCCTTAGCAACGCAGACGATTTTTGATGAGAAAGCTACGTCAAAAAAAAATATAAATAAAAATAAAAGAGCGCGTGCATTTAATGCTTAATAAATAAATATCTCGTAATTACTGTTGCCATCCAGAAAAATCTAGAAAAATCATGGTTGTTCTACTGATAATTAAAAGCTTATAAAAGCCGAGGTGAAATATCTCATCTCAGTTAGTTGTTGTTGTTGTTGCTGTTATACTTGTAGCTGTAAAAAGGGAACCGCTGTTTGTTTACTTAATGCTGTATTGATTGTAGCGATTTCGCTGTGAGATAGAACTATTTTATCTGTTTTGAACTGAGTTTTTGCTAAACGTTTGAGATATTGTGATATTGTGCGAAGATTTGTGAAGAAATATTTCAGCATTTTAATTTATTTCTTGTGGAAAGAATAAATTTTTGTTAACTTTTTTTACGACTTGTGCATTCAATATATAACGAACCCGTACGCACGTAACAATATCATTAAAAATCTTGCTATATTTACAAAAATCCGTTCTTGCAGTCTTTGCTAAACGCTTACCTCTAATACCTTTAAACAAATTATTATATAACTAGAATTTGAGAATATATAAAAATTAATATTAGCTTTGAAATGTAATACATAATTTCCAGTCTGCCAGGAAATGTTAGGATCTTCATACGCAAAACTTTAGAGGTGTAAAAAAAGCTTAAAGCAAATAGCGAGGATATGAGAAGCTTCTACTATAAAATGTGAAATGTTTCAGGTCATATTGTGAGGCTTATTTCATGCACAAACTATTTATAATAACTGATTTCTGTGCTTTCTATGTTTTAGCAGTCTTCATCTGAATGCAAATGAATTTTAACTTAATCAGCAAGTAAAACCGGCAGTTCTCCATAACTACCACAAGTTTCCATTTTAGCCCACTGCTCAATACTCTGTTAAACTGTTGATGAGTGAAATGATTTATCTGCTTCCAAGTTAGCATTAGCCAATAATGAACTGTAGGGAATACCAAGCTTGATTGGCATAGTTTCAGAGATAACTTGTCAACTAAATATACACTAATTAGAAAGCCCGTTTTGTGTTCATCTGAAATAAAACTGGATAATTTTATTGCTTATTTTGTGACGACTATAAAAGTAATAAATAAACCTTTAAATGAATTTTTATTCTCTTGTGAGTTGCTAAAGACCACTTTAGACAACAGTAAATATGGGAAGATGATAATTCGTCTAAATAAATGAAGATTACTCATTTGAAGACTGTTATAATTGTCAGAAATTATCGTTTAATTTATTGAAAGTTTATTCAGGAGTTCCAACAAAGACCCAGCAGGTTTTAAATAACTTTGAACATTTTTTCAGACTCAATTTCACAGATTAATTGTAACATCACAAACTACCTCAGCCTTTCTCTGAAAAAAAAAAAATGTAAAAAGTCCTGACAGTATTTATTGTGACAAACAAACAATCCTGGTAGTATTTGATGGTGACAGACAAACGTCACTCAGCCAGTATAGTGGTTACCTTCGCTGACTGCCGCGCGAAAGGACCCGGGTTCGAATCACAGAGAAGGCATGGGTGTTGGTAAACTTATAGTGTTGGTGCGGCATGGCGTCACTTTAAAAATGCGGCTTGGGGGGCGGAACTGAGCAAAATCTGACTATCATCTGTAAGGTGCTCAAGACTGTTGCCAACGGCAGGCATATCTTACGATTTCCTTGCCACGAGGAATTTCGTGGGCTTCGGTTGATGTCAATGTCAGACAAGTAAGCACAAGTAACAACAACAACAACAAATGATAAAAACCTATGATTTTAAAATGTTCCAAGTATTTCTTTTATTATTAATATGCTCATACACATTGTGAAGTGCACACCCGTCAGATTACATAGTTATAGCGCTAATACTGTTCAAGTGGCATTATCAAGACTCAGGGTAGTAAACTTACTTTAAAATTAGCAGAAGTTGATGTCAGACTTGAGTCTTGAGCCACTTAGAACAGGCTCAAAGCTCGGAGCAATATATTTGCATTCAATTCGCAGCTGGCGCATAAAATTTACAGTGTTACACAGGATAGGTGATATATTACCTAAAGAAACATTTTAAGTAATCCTTAGCATTTAATAGTATCAGTACACACATAGAATTCCGAGTAAATTATCATTCTTTTTCTATTTTGGCACCTTCGTAACATGGAAACCCTGCAATTAATTGCATAATAGTGGGAATGCAATGTAATATACGAGGGAACTGCAAAATTCCTAGTCAATATTTATGGGCCTCATGGTTAACACAGCTCAAAAAACACAAAGCACAGATACTCGTAAACCAATAATTAATAACAAGAAATAAAGCAGAAAAAATATATATGTAGTTACAAACATCAAATTAAAATCCCAATACTTTTCTATTAGCATTTATATAACTCATAAACGGCTTTGAAATTTAAATTCTTTCTTGTGGCAATAGAATTCCTTTAAGTTGCCATGTTTTTCTCTAACATGCATAATAGTACTATAAAACTGTCAAAATTTATAGAGAAATAAATAATATTTTGCTTATTAAGAACTGTAGTGTAAATGTTTAGTTTTATAGAGCAAGTGAAAAACTTACAATATACTTTCCTGTGTTGTTTTAATCAAAATAATGACGAAATATATTTTAGGGGGTTTATTTTTGAGGGATGCTGTTGGCATGTGCAGCAAAGTATATGCTAACGGTTATAATTTTAAATAGCAAAATATTTGTCGAATTTGTAAAATAGCTTGACAAGTGTTAAAAAGCCAAATATAATGGAACAAAATTACTGCTACACACCCTGGAGTATATAACTCAATGTATTGCAAAATATAAAAGTAAAGTGTTTTCACAGTGTTGGGCCAATCAAACGCTTTTCCTTTCTAATTCTTAGAATCCTCTATTAATTTATGTAAACAAGCGTATTTTCTTCATATCATGGTTTCATATAAACTCTTGTCTTAAAGTGCAGTTTTAAAAATCACTCTTCGAAGTATCTAATATTCTTTTCCTTGGGAAAAATTAGATTCTTTATTTCCTGACACCAGTTGTTCAAATAAGCTCTCCTATCTTGAAAATATTAGTAAGGATCAATAGATATTTACGTTCATCATCTTCTGCGCTTAATGTTAATGCAGTAACAGTAATGTACTGAAAGAAATGGGAACATGCGGGTTTTTATCACTTTTGATTTTATTTTGTGTTAAGTAGCACTGCAAAATTTCGTTATACGTTTTTTTAAAGCTGGATTAATAGCTTTGAAAATTTACAGTACTAAAAACTGTTTCATGGTGCAGCCAGTTTTGCCTTTTGTTTTTCTGGTGATGTTGCACTAAGTAATATGTGTGAAGCATTTTAGTTTATGTTATTTGTTCCTTCATGGAGTTTAAACTCAGAGATTAAAACTGTTACTCTGAATGTATTATTTTGCACATTAATCATTATAATTCAAGTATTTTATTATAGAGAAGATAAGACACTTTTAAATGGCGAAAATAACAATGAAATATATTTTTTGCTTGGCATGATAAAAAGGTGTTCTTTGAAAATGATTTCAAGGCATTTTTACCACAAAATTATCCCACTGTTGTTATTTTAAGTATTAAACCTATTATGCAAAAAATATAGCAGACACTAACGACGTTTTCAAAGAATACTTAAAAACTGAAAAATGTCACATATGATTGATTATTATTAACAACGTGATATACTCATAACGTTTTAGCACATATGTAAAGTTTTAGTACATAAATTCAGTTTTGATGTGTTAGGAAAAATCAAGATGCTGAACAAATGGTAGTTACTGGTTTAGGTTTTTTAGTCAACAGAAAATACAAATTGCTGAATGTCATAGCTAAATTTATAAGCAAATAAATGTAAAAACAAATTTTATATTTCCAGCAAATGTGATTTATATTAAAATTATGGGGAAATATGTAAATTAGGTATTATCATAACTTGTTAAGATTTAACTTTCCTTGAGAAATATGTTTTTAAAAAATTCCATTTTCTGTCTCAATGTTCAAGTTGTGTTTCATCACGAGCTATTTTATTCAAAGCGTTATAAAAAGAATAATACCTTTAGCACAACTGTTCCAAATTTCAGCTGGAACTCATTTTTTCATTTTCTTCTTCTTTTACACTCGAGTACTTACGGAAATTATTTTAGTGAACTGTTTTCTATCCTTATATTTTCTAATAATCTAAGAGCATTTCTAGAGGAGTTTGGAACAAATTAATCTGGAATGTCTCTTAGTAAACATTTTCTAGTTAATTATGGCCGTCGTTTTTTACGATATGTTTACGCAATTTAGATTTCGATAAGTTTGTAGCGAAATTCATCATTATTCGGCTACACTCAATTGTTCCACTGATGAAGATTTATTCTTTCTTTGAGGATATTCTTTTTATTCTTTGAGAATGTGCAGTTTAGAATTACAAAGCTCTAGAAACTACATGTTGCGTCATCTATTGCGACTCAATAAATCAATCAATTCGTTTAATCAATTCAGATTGAACGAATTGATTGATTTCGAATTGAACGAATTGAACGAACGAATTGATTGAAACGAACTAACCAAGCGAATTGATTGAAACTGGATCAATTCGTTTCGTTAGCAATTCATTACAAGTTAGGAATCAATTCGTTACAGATTAGGAACTATAAGATAGACAAAACAGTCCTAAAATCACATTCATGATGATTGAAAGTAACCTGAATGTGTAAACCGCTACAATGTGTAGGTGCCTTATACTTTGATAAAGCAAAGTATGCTTAATCGTGTCTCCAGATGCTACTGTTTTATGAAAATAAAAGAGCTACTTTTTTGAAGGACCCTCATGACTTGAGACTCAATGTGGCTACTTTATAATAGCTTTACAAAAAAACTGTCATGACGTGAGTTAAACAAATCTTCCTCATTAACCTCCATTGGTGGAACTAAATGACGCCACAAAACTCTTTCCATGCTCTTTCCATGATAGAACTATAAAGAGATATTCTTTGTGAAATGTGGCCACATAATCGCACCATTATTTTAGAGAAATCTTGTCCTTTAATGTCAAATGTAAATCCCAAAATTTATGCCAAGCAAACAGAACTAAAAATCGTGGAGGTGTTACGTTCCGCCACCACAATGCCAGGATCTGTTTTTCAATGAATGTTTGGCAGAAATTTATTGATTACGGCTGACATATTTCGGTCCACCTGCCTTAAATATATATATATATATATATTCACCTTGTCATAGCAGATTTTCTTTATTGAAGTTACCTTTAATTTTTCTGAATGGTCTGTAATTCTTTTCTATGGATGCTGTCTAACATCTGAATAATAATCATGATAATAATCATAATCTCTTTATAATGATCATAATAATGACTTTTCAAGTAACTCTGTGAGCATTTTTCAAAATAGCTTTTCAGATACCAAACAGATAACAAAACAGAAGCAAATTATGCTTATGTTATTTAAAAAAAAATTCTTCCATTTCCGTACTGTTTTACCTTGATAAAACGCTAATGTTTGCACATGAGTTTTTAAGTAAGATTAACTATAAGCACATTTTTCAAGGTTAGGAGGAGGTATCCTGGAACAACAATAACAAAAGTAAATAAATAAAAAAGAAATATAAACAAATAAATGATCGATATATTATGCTCGAATAGCTTCGAAAAATCCTTTCTTATTTTTGTCATATTGTATTAGTTTTTATTATTAAATATATATTTTAAAAAGTAAAATATATACTTTGAGGAATAATTGTTTAAACTATAATATTTATTCCAAAGGGGTTTTGTCCCTGAAGGACTATTGTTTTCGTTTTACGATTTTGCGTTGGAAACATTGAAAGTCTGAATCACATTTCAAACTGTTGTCACAAAACATTGCTGACCTGTATTATATTTAAAGAAATTAAATAATGCAGAATATGCATACATGTATATATATTTCTCCAACTGTGATAAAGCAACGTACCTAGAGCCGTTCAATTTTGAATAACGTACTTCCCACCCGCATAAGGGCATCTGGAAGCCCAAATTTTGGAATATGTTTTATTATCTATTTCCTACTTTGTAAAACGTTAATGAATTTTTGATGAACAAACTCAAACGATTTAAAAGTGAGCAATGGCAACACTCTACGAAAAAAAAACCTTTTTTAGCTAAAGCGTGAGGAATTGTGTATCAGAAATTCTAAAGATATAATCATTTTAAAATTATGCAGCGATATTGCTGTTGAACTAGTTTAAGTGCGAAGAACATGATAATAAAGGTAACACACAAAAGGTTACAAAACGTCCCTTTGGACATAATTTTTTTTTAAATTCTAAATTTTTTATAAATATGTAGCACAAAAGCCTTTTTAGTCCAAAGGGGCAATTTGCGCAGAAGGACTATTAACTTCGTTTTGGCATTTTGCATTGTTCCACTTTTCAAATTGCTGCCACCAAATATTTTCCCTCTGTATTATATTTAAAGAAATTAAATAATGAAGAACCTGCATAACTGTATGTATGTTTCTTGCATTGTGATAAAACAGCGGTAACTAAAGCCATCCAATTTTGAATATTGAACGTTTCCACCCGAATATGGGCATCTGGAAGCCCAAATTTGAAATTTGGAATTTGTTTTATTGTCGATTTCATATTTTCAAAACTTTTTTTTATTAACAAACTCAAGCATTTCAAAGCGAGCAATGGGAACGTTGTTCAGAAAAAGAACCGTTTTTATGTCCAGCGCGTGAGACTGTGTATCGGAAATTCTAAATATATACAAATTTTGAAATTATTTTGCGGTGTTGCTCTTGAACTGAATTGTATGTTTTAAGTGCGAAGAACACGATATTTAATAAATAAAGGTAACACGCAAAATGTTAAAAAAGAACCACCTCTTTGTACGTAATTTAAAATCTGAAACCTTTAAGAAATCTCTTTTTTATTTATTTTATTTTATTTATTTATTTATTTTACAAAAACTTTTTACATACTTCATTTTTTATAGACTCACATTCACATTTTGCTAAGCCAAGATAATTAATCAGGAGAGTTTTATTTTAGAATTAAAAGAGCAAGGTTAGAAAGAGAGAAAAATTATTGTTCTAAAAAATATGAAGTTGAGAATTTTATCCTGATAATATGTTGTTCTGCTCGTAGATTTTATTATGCAAACCGAATGAGAAAAAAATCACCTTTTATAAGGAAAAACTTTTCTTTTTTCGAAAAAGAGATTTTTTGAAATGTCGCGTATGTACGAGAAACGTCATTCTTTAAGTTCTAAGAATAAAATCAAATTTTCTAGTCAACAGCACGACAGATAGCACTGAAAGAATATATTTCCATCATTTTCAAAACTTGTCGTGAAATCAGAACAGCCCATCTGTAAAATTCACCGACCCTCATCTGGAATTTCGATGCTCCGTAAACAGAAATGTTTTGTGAAAGATGTTTTGCCAGTCCTTCGGAGTCAGGTGTTTTTATTTGTCAGCTGGTAGAACATATTTTTCAAAAATCAATCTCATTCGAGATATATTCAAGAAAGTTTATTAATAACATTTCCGTTTTGGAGTCGGTGAAAGAAACTTGACTTCATATATGGTAATATTTTCATTTCTTCTGCTTTTCAAAATGCGTGAAGGGGAGTCCCCTACGCAGGGAATGAACAGTTTTGTAATACCTGACTGCAGTGTTTATTCAAATATTTTTTATTCTGTTATAATAAACAGTATGAAATATTTATTTGGATTAATTTAACATCTAAAACACTTACAGTGAGTGCAAGAAATTAAATATTACTACAATGTAATAACATTGAAGTTAATTTAGAATTCAAACAACAAAAATCAAACGCTGATATTTGTTGTTTGACTTCTAAATTAATCTTTGTTCGGTTTGTTATTTTAATCTAAATTAACAGTGAAGTTGTTTGAAATAGAGCACTGGAGTATAGCATTGATTGTAGTAATGTAGCAGTATTGATTACTTGATAATAATTTCAAAATGCTTAATAAAATGCTTTTTTAGCATTCTAGAACACGCTGCAAAAATTATGTGGTGGTAGAAATCTATGTAAACAAACACAAACTTTTAACGATATACACCCTCGACAATGAAATGGCAAAACCAAGAAGGAGTGGTCAGAAATTTATGGAAACTTTAGAGTAGACGCACGTCACTGAGTTATGCGAATGATGTGAAATGTGCAGCTCTCAGACGCACGTGAAGTAAGATATAAGGGAAGGAATGTGTAGAATGGGCAATATTCGTTTCGTTATTTCTGCCAGACGAATTATCGAAGAAAGTTGGTTTTTGTTCCGGAGGATACATGTAATAGGAAAGAATGCCAGGCCGCCGTCAACGAAGGCACTTCCTGCAGATAGACGATTTTACGAGGGATATGGTGATCGGACTGAGAAGGGCTGGTTGGTCCTTACGTCAATCGCAGCTGATACCCATATGGAGCTAGCACGGTACATCGGCTATGGCGAACATGGTTGGAACAAGGGAATGTGGGAAGAAGGAGGTGTGCAGGTGCATTCAGAGTGACGTCAGCACGCGTGGATCGACGCATCCGCCGACAAGCTATGGTGGTCCCGCAAGTCACTTGTCGAAACGTCGTGTTCTCAGATGAGTCACGCTTCTGTTTATAAAGTGACAGTCGCCGCATACGTGTCTGGCGTCGACGTGGAGATACATCTAATCCAGCAGTAACTGTGGAACGCCTCACCGTGCGACAACGTGGCATAATGGTTTGGGGCGCTATTGCCTACGATTCCAAGTCACCTCTAGTTCGTATTGAGGGCACTAAGACGGCCCAACGATACTTGGATAATGTGCAGCGCCGGTGGCAATCCCCCACTTTCAGGGGCTGCCTAATGCAATTTTTCAGCAATTGCCGACCACGCAGTGCACGCATCCGCCAACGTGCTCTGCAAGGTATACAGATGCTTCCCTGGCTACCGTACTCTGCTGACCTGTCACCAATCGAACATGTGTGGGATATGATTGGACTCCGTTTGCAGAACATAGAAATTGATTAAATAAGCATAATTTTGAAAGTAGTTTGAAAGAAAATGAATCACAAAATTGGAGATAGCAATTAAGAAAGTTTTAGTTCAAACCTTTATAAGATGTAACCCTTTTTTCTATCATACAAAGTGTCTAGATCTGAGAATGAAACCTGGAGACTTCTCTCACAGACGTGAAAATGAATACAGCAGGTAGAGGTTGTAAATAGCCCTTTTTGTTCACCTCAGCTCTTTAACAAAAAGGCACGCATTTATTCCTTTCCCTTGTGTTTTCATGGTCACAAAAAACACCCACTACTTGTGTGGTAAATTGGACAATAATTTCGAAAGGTAAAAACTAATGCTAGACTTCACAATTTAATCTAACATAATAGGCTGACTCAACAACTTACACCGGCGATAGACCAACTAAACAGCCAGAATGTGTAGCCGCTATTAAGATTAACAGCTGGAGGACAAAACAGTAGTAAACGTGCGGTATACAAACGAAATCACGCTCTTTCTACACTGCTCGTTTCACCCTTTTAAACACTCTCTTTCACCCTCTTAATTTGCATCCTCACAAGGAAGTACGAGGAAAAAAGGAAAATCCAGAAAAGGTACCAAAAATAAAATAACTGGTTAGTGAACTAAGGGAAATTCTACATCTTCCCTCGCTAGAATTTAATTGTCGTATAACAAGCCTGAAAAAGCCTGGATACGATATTTAAATTCCAAACCTAAAAGTGAGTTAACCTTTACAAATTTGAATCTTAGGTTTCTTAACCTAGTTTTACAGAGGAAACGCCTTCGCACTTCTATACAATTCTAAACTTTTTCGCGTCTTGGCTTCTCCCAGGGATCTGGAACGAAACTAGTTTAGAATGAGTTGCAACATTTAACATATTCATTTAGTTTGCAAGCTTTCAGACAATTAAATATATTTCATTCGGTATCATAGGGGGCTCATTTATTCATTACATTCTTTCCC
>KK121156.1:49099-69455 GCA_000611955.2 Stegodyphus mimosarum
CCCATGCTGTCAAGCAAGGTGTACTGTTATTGGAACATGTGTTCATGTAACAAGTGTACAACACTAGCAACTAACTTACATCCTACTTGTTAGACACTAAACCTTCTAAACCTCAGATATACATTCTACATTCGATTCTCAGGCCTGATGCATTACTTCTACTGAAAAGCAACTTAGTGTTGGCAATAGAGCCTTGTAGAGACATTAGGTTATTTTGAAGCAGGAGACGTAAAAAATAATGAATGCCCTTCCCGGGACTCGAACCTCGGACCTCTCGAATACGAGCCGAGTGCACTACAGTTGCACAACGAAGGCATGCAAAAAGGAGGGAGAAAATATCTTATAGCTTAACTTTAATTTCTTTCATTCTCAAGCTAGATTTTACTTTTAATGTACATTCTATTATTAGCTTGACTTAATTCTTTCATTTATACACAATTATTTCCGTTTAGAAGCCTGCAAAATACTTTTGTTTTAACACCAATCAAAAAAACTTTTAAATATACAATTTCTTTACTTGCCTTAACTGAAAATACTTTCAAATTAATTAAACGCAGCAGAATTTCTAGTTTAAGGAGTAACGAATTTCCTACGCTAAACTGAAAACGTGCAAACATTTTTTAACTCAGTCTAAGGGATTAAAAGAGAACACCCCGCTCTTATTTAAATCAAAATAACATGCTAACACGTACAGCTTCTTGCTTAGTACAAAAATAAAATAGATTTCAGGAAAGATACCAAAATCAAAATAACTGGAAATAATAAATCACCGATTTTAATTATTTAACATAACTTTGGAAACGATACTATACAGTTTATTTTCTGTCACGTACAATGAACAATTGCTTTAATGATCATTTCTTAAATGTGACACAATTGTTTTCAGTGATACTCTATCAATAATCATTATGATCGATGTTGTGCAACACTGTTGTAAGTGAGAGTTTCACTTAAATATTACTACTTCAAATGAATAATGCTTTTCTTCATTCAATTCTTTCAGCCCTGTTTTTAAGACACCATCAATAAATTACAAAAATATGAATAATGATAAATGAAATTAAAATTAAAATATTATATGAAAAAAATTACTAAATTAAATTTGAAATTAAAGAATTAATCCTAAAAAATTTTAACTGTCACCACAAAAAAACCTTTTAAAGTTTAATATGGCTTATAATTAGAGATTATTAACAGAAATGTTCTAGATGGATCCGAAAACATCTTACCAGGTACTAGGCGCATATACGTTTAGACATGCAAATGTTATGTACCATCGGTAACACTGAAAATGAAAATGTATATAACATTATTCTTTACAAATATTAGTGATTTTAATTAGGTAAATAAATTTAATGCGTTGTTATTTAAACTTGTCAGATTTAAAATGAATAAAAAAATGTGTGAAAGTGCATACATTATGGTTTTTAAATGGCTTCATTTATTTATTATTGTGTAACGATTCTAGCTTCAGGTTTACTTCTAGACACTGAGAATTCCTTGACAGGAAATGTCGAGAAAATACGGATGAGCGGTAGCGGTAAAACGAGGTGCCGCTAAGACTACACAATGGGATTGTGAATAAAGCATCCTTTTCGTCTTCTGTAGGTGTTGAGAGAGAGAATGCTTGCCGCCATCTTTGTGAGATGCTAGCTACAAAAGAACCGTGAAGATAGAATGTGCGCTTTAAACGAGACTTCTTTGTCTTAAAGCGTGGCCTTCTACGCTTATTAAAATAGTTTAAAAGAAGATTAAAATTTATGTCGTTGTAGGAAGTAAACGGATGTCTTAGCTTTGTGAAAAAGGGCTTCACTTGTAGCACGGGGCCATTTACGTTTAAACAGCCATTGGACTGTGGAAGAAACAGAAACGTAGAAAAATGTATTATTTGGAGAATGTTTAGTTGGGGCATGAAATTATCACATGAATTCCCAAGACGAATCCTATGAGAAACATACTTTACTCGGCTTTCTTGGGTTGCTTTAGAAAATATATGCGGGACTCAATTCTACTTGTTACGTGGTTCGGAAAAGGTTATGGCGGACTGTGCCTGCCCAATTAAGTTCAAGTGAGAGGTGATTGCATCAGAAGATGGCTTTGAATTAAAAATCACGTCTTGAGTTAAATAGCAGAATTTTATCAAAAAAAGGAAGAAGCTTTTTGGGAGTTTTGGGGAGTTTCAGGTTTAGTTACAGTTAGCTGTGTGTTTGTTAGTGCAAAGAAGAAAAAGGGAAAAAGGAAACAATTTTGAGGACGATAACCAGTAGAAGAGGGGGGAACTGGAGGAGAAAGACTAAAGTAATCCAATGATGGTTGTTCAGCATCTGCGAGATAAAATTAAATTATTGAAGACGCATCGGCTTCGTGGAATATGAACACTTGATCTGAATGATTTACGACTGATGAAGGACAAAAGTCCCCTGAGAAGAAAAGGAGATGATGTACTTGTGTTCTTGTCACAAGGTGAGGGAAAATGAAAACTCCCAGAGTGATCATATACCGAAATTATGTCTTCGGGACTATTAATGAGAGAAATAAGTAAAAAGTACCTGACAATTCAGATTTCTAATTTAGCGATTGAGAACATCGTCTTCGCACCGAATGATGGTATGCATTACCCGGGTGTTGTGTTCCTGCTTAGAAAGTATTATAAAGAAAGTCTTCTGAATGATTCCTAGCTAGTGACTTAGACCATTCATGGCAAGCACTTTTAAGGTTGGCTTATACAAATTCGGTAAAACCATAGATTAACACGGTACCTTTCCCATACTGAATCATCCAACTGCCATCCGTGTCATACGTCTGCCAAGAATGCACTCGAATGCACCCGTAAGCGCAGCACGTGTTGAAAATGACGAGGCCATAGCAAGAAACAAGAATATTTTTGTAATATGCATTTTTTGTATCCATGAACAGCTTTGGAAATGCGTGATTAGGGTCACGCAAATGTGTTCTCTTGTCATAAGTTCATCATAAATTGTCATAAGTTCACAGGCTTAGAATTTCAGCTTTTGATTGATGATGTGCAAGGAGCTGGTTGAGTGTTCCTGTCTGTGAAGTGTAATACTAATAGATACATAAAGTGATGAAGAAAACGGCCCCATTCTGCGAATAGTGAGCAGCGTTAAAATCTATACGTGATTGCATTGGATAGGGTTACATTCACTAATTCGCAGCTAAAACTTTCGCTTGTTTTACTTCAGCATAAGTTTCGTTTAGATACCAGATTCCTCAAGTCTGCACATGTAAGTGTTGTGTAGCGAAATTAAGATAATTAAGTAATTAATGAGTTTTGAAAATTAATCTTTTCATGCTACAAAACGTGAGTTTTTACTCAATAACTGTGATAATTTGTTTTACCTTAACTGGGGATTTTATAATTAAGTTTTTACGTTCTTAGCATTCGTTAATCGCTAAACTTGTAGGCGGCAAACAATGGAACTTGGTGTATTTTTCATGTAATATTTGAAGTTAAAAATACTTAAATTGAACTGACATATTTCTAATTTGTACTGCTGGAAGCAGAAAAATTTGCTCTTCAATTTAATATTACTTTCAAGTCAATAGCTAAATCGCTCTTTGAGTTATAGCAATTTATATAACAAATATTTCTACTTTCTTGGATTTTCGAATGAAGGGGATGAATTCAGTTTTGGGTAAGATGTTTAGCTGTCTTTTTCTACTGATAAGGAGAATTTCCGGTGCGAAGATAGGTTTGCCATTTTAGCTGTTGTCTCCAGGTGTTATTTGACAGACTTTTTGGAGAAAAAGAGGAAAAGTGGAGGAAAACTAACAATTTGAAAAGTGAGAAACTTTTATTGGGAGTAAGCTTATGAGTGGTTAAACAGGCTTTCTTTACCATTGCGGTGATTTGTGGTAAACTTTGTTAACAAAAACTCGTTACAAGAGTCTCTGGCTCTCTTTTTTCCTCTGCTTTAGGGCAGTCAACTACTCGTCAGGATTTTCGAAAGGTTGACTCGTTCCCTTGGAAAATGTTACGTTACATTTTGTTTCTTGCTTCTTTTGAGGTCTCCAGTATGTTACTCCAACTTCAGTACTAAAATGCAGTTCTTCTCATCCAAGGGCAATTTCTGCCCATTCAATTTCTACAAAGAATGATAATAAGATTGCTAAATAAGCTTAGTTAGTAATTTTTGCTTCACCTTTTTTTCCTTCAAGTCAGACGTCGAATTACCATTTTCCTCGAATCGCAAAATTTACTATCCAGCTGTTTCTCGGAGTTCTTGAATGTTGCATCGCATTCTCATGGGCAAGTCACCATCTTAATTGCCTATAGACTCAGAGTCGGGGAAAGGAATCTTCTGAAGAACTTCTTCCATCTAGCAGATCCCTCGATGTATCCGTTGGCTTTTATCATCTACTTCCCCAGAGGATTCTTCGTGCGGTCATCGCAAAGGCTTTGTTCACCTAAAACTGGTGAAAACAGCCTGCTCGAGGACGGACAGGTGTTCCAACATAGACAGATAAGAATCTATTTTTTTTTATTTTTTTTCATTTAGAGTAGATTAATTTTGAGAAAAGTAGAAAATTTGTTTTTGAAAATTCTACCCTTACTTAATTACTTACAAATTTTAGATTAGTGCTTAGAAGGGATGTTCTTTAAAAAAATATAAAATTTTACGAGTTGTGACAAGATTTTTTTAAAAAAAATTAAATAGCTGAGGCATTTAAGTTTAACTTTCTTGTTTAAGGGTTATCTTTAATAGCTGAGGATTTGAAGAAATTTGAATTTAAATTTGCTCGTTAAGGTTTTTTTATAGATGGTTGTTCTGCTTGAAATACCAGTAACTTACTTTTTAAATTGTTAAATATGTGCAATATATAAATTATCAAAACAGATACATAATGAATACAGATAACGAAATTTGTGAAACAAAATTTTAAGATTTTAAGAATAAATTCTAAGTGATTTTTATTGGATGCTAATTTAGTGCAATAACATGTTATGTGTTGACATTCATCCGGTAACTTGTTAAAAGAAAAAAAAATAGTTATTTTTAAATATTATTTTTGTGAATCATTTAGTAAATCAATATGATTGTAAAAGTCAGTTTCGTTCTTAATGTGTAAGAATTTTGATATTCACCTTCTGGGGAGTTCAGGTTTAAATTTAATATTTTATTTGATATGTTTTTTCCACCTGCTCAAATTGAAAATAACTTTGTAAAGCTATCTTTAAATTTAAAAAAAAGTTTGTGTTGCTTCGTGTATTTAGTTGCATGACTTTATTCTTTGAACAATGATATTTATGACTAGCATCAACGTTCGTAGGGTTATTCGGTTTCATTTACAATTTCCCTTGATTAGTTAGTTGAGAGGCAAATTTTAACTTGTTCGCGGTGCCATCTTAAAAGCACTACTAAACATTTGGGGATGCCTCAAAGGAGGCAAGAAGCAAGATTTAAGGCAACTTTTTTCAGAGGCGAGGGAGCGAATCAGCCGCTCTTCGAAAATAGACGAGTAGTTGACCGCCCTAAAGCAGAAGAAAAAAGAGAGCGAGAAACGCTTGCAACGAGTTTTTGTTAAGAACGTTTACCATAACTCACCAACCCACACCAGAATGTTCAGATACCTGTTCAAGCACTCATAACCGGACGCCCCTGTAAAGGTTTCTCACTTTTTAAATTGTTAGTTTAAACACTTTCCCTCTTTTTGCTAGAAAGCCGGCCAAATGACACCTGGGAAGGACAGCTGAAATGGCAAACCTAATCTTCCCACTGGAAATGCTCCTTATCAGTGAAAACAGACAGCTAAAAATCTTACCTAATTCTGAATTCATCCCCCTTCATTTGAAAAACCAAGAAAGAACAAAAAAAGTTATATAAATTGCTATAACTCAAAAACCATTTAGCTAATGACGTGAAAGTAATTTTAAATTGAAGAGCAAAATTTTCTGCTTCCAGTAGCATAAATTAAAAATATGTGAATTCTAATTAAGTATTTTTAACTTCAAATATTACGAGGAAAATATACCAAGTTCCATTGTCTGCCATCTACAAGTTTAGCGAATAATGAATGCTAAGAACATAAAAACGTAAGTAAAAAAACCCCCAAATTTAAGGTAAAACAAATTAGCAGGGATATTAAGTAAAACACATTTTGTGAAGCACAATATAGAATATGAAAAGTTTAGTTGTGATTAAGCATTTAATTACTTATTTATCTTAATTTCGCTACAAAACATAAGCCACCTTCACCTCCTTTTAGTTTTAGAGTTGATTATATAAATCTGAAATTTAAAATGCAAATATGTGTGTTTTTATTCAGGAGTTTAGTTCCAAGAAGAGGATGAAGTAATTATTTGTATCTATATTTAAATATATTGCAAGGAATGAGCCTTTTACTAAATTGTAACTTGTGGCTAGTCTTCAACAAGATTGTAAGCAACTTATCGCTGTGTCTTCAGAAATACCACAGAGACTTGAGAAGGGTGTAAAAGATCCGTTGCTGAAGTAAGATAACCTGAAGGCTCTCCTGGTGTTTTAAATCAGCTAGCATTAACGAGAACCCAAACAAAAATTCTCCGTGAAACTAAATCTAAACAGATACTAACCCTTAAACACAAAGGTGGTGTCTATATGACAGCGTCAATATTCTATAACTGCGAAACTGCTGAGTTATATAGCTATTCATCTCTTTTTCAGTACTTTCAAGATGACATAAAATATACTTATTCGTAACTTTTTATTAAAATCTATCCATTAGTTTTTTTTAATAATTTTTAAAATTGGATCGCGGTCATATAGACCTCACCTCTGCCTTGTTACTTTTTCTCAGATGAAGGGGAGGTACTTTATTACTACTTGAGTCATGTCAGCAGCTGGTCTGATAAGAGTTAGTTTATTTCACATATGACATTGCCAGTTCAAGAGGGGCTGAGTGGCCTTGGAGGTCAATTCCCCTTCTGCGAGGAGAAAACCTGAATTGCAGAATCCTCTTTTATTTTGATGATATTCGTTTCGTGGAAAGAACGTAGTATTTGTGAGCTCTTCCTGTGTAAGGATTTTTCCCCCCGGGGGTTGACTCAGGAGAACTCCTGGGAAGTACTGGATAGGATCTGTACTTAGACAGTCTCAACCACGGGGGCAAATAAGTTGTCTTTACAGGACTAGAGCCTGAGTTTATTCTCAGGTTAGTTCAGGCTTGGCAGGGACCGTACTGGTACTGTCGTGACTGTTCCTCTGTCTGGGGTGGAGCTAGATTGTAGATCACCGGCCGCTTCGTCGGAGGTTTGGCCCCCATAGTTCCGGCGTGGGGACTGCTTGTCCCATGCCTTGTATAGGGCCAGGTGGGGACTGTGGGGCCTGCATCGTCGGCGAAGGGGGTCTCAGGAGCTTGGACAAGCTCACCCCGAAAGGCAGCCCCAGGACGGGGGTCCAGTTCCTGCGTTCTGTGTATGGATTTTTGGAAAGAAATTATCTTAGGAAAATTAAATTATGGCTTCTATATCGGAAAAAAACGTTTGATATGGTGATCCAGATTTTTAAGAGGCTTTATTAGCTTGGCTAAAGAATGCAGACAGTGGTAGTGATGAAGATAATTGCGAAATAGATGGTTACGAAGAAAGTGATCAAAATAGTGAGTTTAATGTTTCATGCAGTGAGAATGAAGCAGATACCGAAGAATGAAGCACGGTTTCTGAAACCTCTAGCAGCAGTAAATTAGATGTGAAAATGAAATGTAGAACATTTTATTATAGAAAAAATCATTTTAAATGGTCTGTTTCTCCATTCCGCAGTCGTACGAGAACGCAGAAACACAATATTGTAACTCAGTTATCTGGTATAAAAAGATCTGCAAATTTAAGAAATTCTGCACGTGTAATAAACGTATGGAAATCTATGTTGACTTGTTGTTGGTTTGTTGTTGTTGGTTTGAACAAATTATAAATTATCTAGTGACAGAAGTAAATACAAGGACCATAATAAGACTGATTTGAAGGATGTTGACAAACTGCAACTTGAAACTTTAATAGGATTGTTGTTTTATTCATCTGTATTTAATTCAAATCATGAAAATATATTACGAATTTCTGCTACCGATGGTACTGGAAGGGATATTATTCGATACGTAATGAATAAGAATAAATTTGCTGTTTTATTGAATTGTTTACGATTTGATGATCCTCATGAAAAAATATAAGACGCTTAGAAAATTCAGAAGCTCCAATACATAATTTATTTCAAGAGTTTATAAAGAATACTTAAAATTTACTTACAGTTGGAGTTACAATTTGCATAGATGAAATGCCAGTTCCTTTTCGAGGAAAATGTAGATTTAAAGTCTACATACCAACAAACCAGCAAAAGATGGATTAAAAATCATGTGCTTAACAGATGCTTGAAATCACTTTTTGTACAATGTTTACATATATGCAGGTAAAGATTCAGACGGTAAAAATTTAAGTGATGAAGAAAAAATGCTTCTGAAGCCCACTCAGTGCGTATTGTGTCTATCTAAGCCTGTTCGGAATACTAATCGAAATATCACATCAGGTAATTAGTTCTCTAGGGTCGAACTAGTATAAAAACGTAACTCTAGAGGTTCGACATATGTCTGTGCTGTTAAAAAAATAAGAGAGAAATACCAGGTGAATGTTTGCCAAAGGAATGTTTGCCAAAGTCAAGGATCTTCCCTTTATGCATTCACAGATAGAATGACTCTCGTTTCATATGTGCCTCAAAAATTAAAAAAGTGTTATTCTCATTTCTTCAGTGCATCATTCGAAATCAGAAGAACTTGAAACTGGGAAACCAGAAATAATAACGTTTTACAATTTGACTAAAGGATGTGTAGATGGATTGGATGAAAAATGTTCTAAACATTCTACAAGCCGGAGAACAAGGCGATGGCCAATTGCCGTATTCTTTAGATTACTTGATGTAACTGGAATTAATCCACATGTAATACATCAATCACTTGTAACTGATTTCCTTCCCCCCGGGGTTTGACTCAGGAGAATTCCTGGGAAGTACTGGCTAGGGTCTGTACTTAGGCAGTCTCAACCACGGGGGTATATAAGTTGACTTCACAGAACTAGAGCCCGAGTTCATTCTCAGGACGGTTCAGGCTTTGCAGGGACCGTACTGGTACTGTCGTGTCTGTTCCTCTGTCTGTGGTGGAGCTATATTCTCAGATTTTGATGGTCGTCCGAGGGGAAACGCCCCTATTGGTGGAGTCGAGTGATGCTGCATGACGTGTTATTTTCCGACTTCGTTTAACTGACATTGATTTTCCTCGACTTTGTAGGGCTTGTCGGCTTCACCGGTTAGATTGCGGCCCCGAGGATTGCCTCTGGGGGCCAGGATGACATTCTATGTAGGACGATCCTTGTGATCGCTAGGTAATAGAGTCCTGGTTTTCCGTTGTTACTCTAACTGATACCCTTAAAAAGTAAAACACACTTTCTTTGTCCTCCTAGACTGAAATAAAAACTGCCTATTTATGTTACAGCTGCAAGAATCCGATATGTAATGAATGTGGCAAGAGAATTTGCAAAAATTGTGAAGAAAATGCTTAAAATAATGTAAGTTTTTTAATATTCTTTATATATTATCTTTATTTTTGCATTATTTTATATAATCCAGATTCTGTAGATGGAAAATTTATTAAATTATTTTGTTTGTACGCATTAGCAAATAAGTAGAGCTTATTTTATGTATTTGATTAAATGTTCTGTGCTTTTTCATATGGGATTTAAAAATTAATTTTTAATACTTTAATTTCAGAGTTTTAAAAAGAAATAATCACTTCAATATAACAAGCAAAGTATATTAATGCTTATAAAATAACACTAGTACATTATTTTAAAATTTGATATTTTTAAAATGCATGAAATAGAGCTCGGTCTGAGAGACCCCTCCTCTGTATTTACGTAACAGAAAATTAAAGTCTGTACTTAAGGGCTAACCAAAGTCTGTTCAGAGTATTTTAAACTCGAAGAGGCCTCCTAAGGCTTTATTAGTATGAAATACTATCGGCAACTATAATGCACAGCCGAAGATAAAACGTCTAATCTTAAAATAATCCACCTAGCAACGTGGATTTCACTAATCAAAACAAGTTCTGTGTAATCTCAAACCATCACTTAAATACATGCGATCTAGTTTGCATTCTGGCATGAAAACAGAAAGGGAGAAGAGATAGTAAGGATTCGAAACATAAAATTGCTACTTTAACGAATTAAAAAAATTCTACGAAGTAATGTGGTACTTAATTGGGAAAAAATATTTACTTAGTTGCGATTCTGTATAGGTATGCATTCACTACCATTATCTGTTCAAGACAGTACAATTAAGGAATTTTAAATTGTCTTATGTAAACGAACCTAAATTCTAGCGTTTGAGGAAGAAAGATAAAATTTTGTCTGTTTATCAGTTTTCGTACAAAATTATTGCATAAAGAAAACTCTTCAACACGACAAAAGTAATAACAAAAAGATTTAATTTGAAAGATTAAAGATATTTTGTATTTTGCTGAATGGCAACAGGCTCGAATAAAAGTGAAACAACGGATAATAGTAGAAAATATGTAAAATGCGTCAACGCAAAATCGAATTTCGGGAATAATAGCGCTTTTAAACTAATAAAAATAACAAAAATCCGACACTTTAATTTGATACTACAAATTAAATATTTGCCTTGTTTCTTACAACTTGTAACTGAACAGAACTTTTTTATAACTAAATTACACTTAAGCTCAGGTATTATCAAGAATTCGTTCCTATATTTAATGCCAAGGAGTTTATGTTCGATAAAAATGGGAATTCTTGCTAAGATTGCGATAAAACTCCTAGAAGATGTCCTCCGTGGAAAAACTGCTTCTGTACCACTTTCGCTCCTGTATTCTCTCTTTTATGAAGAGGATTTTCCAAAGGAATTAGTCTTATATTATACACTTGAAGGAAACGCCATAAATGTTCAAAGCTCATTTCACTGGCGAACAGAACCCCGCCTGGAACACTTAAAATTTTATTATGTTCTTTAATGGAGGTAATGCAAATAAAGAATTCTCCTTTTTTCACTCACGCAAACTCCTGCAGGCTCAATTATGTGAATTAGAGTAATTTGGATATAAAGAATGTGTTAAACTTGCGAATACTTTAAGAGGAAACTGTAGCAGACTACTATTTTATTTTAGCTTGAAATTAGCACTGATATTGCGAAGAAAATTTTGCGTTGATAATAATGAGTAGTTTAAATCATTATGGAAATGAATACTATTTTGAAAAAAAGTTATCATTTGTATCAAATAGACCAAAAGACTTGTAATTTGTTGCATATGAAAAGTAAACGACTTCCTTACATGCTGACAATAAAGTAATCATCCACCTTTCAGAATAACTCTACATTTCTATAGATACATTATTTGGTATTTTCGGCTACAGTAGGAGACGTATTTGTATTTGGAATTTCTAGAATAACAATTAAAAATTAGTTTTCTATTTTCAGAAAAACAATTGAAACTCAGTCTTTTTTTTAACTTAAGTGTGTTAATGTGGTGACATGAAATTTAAGACAGAAAAATCAAACACACATTTTAACTGAATAGCACATCGGTTGGAAACTTAATTAGGCTCTTAATAATTAATTTTTCATGATAATTTATAACGCTATTACTAGTATAAAACAAATAATTCGTATAGTGATTCAAACTGAATTAATACATGAAGCAACAAAGCGAAAGTGTTTCATTTTAAACAGAAGTGCAGAAGCAGAAGTGTTTCATTTTAAACAGAAGTGCGGAAGCAGATATATACTTTAAGCAGAAGTGTTTAAGCGGAAATGTTTCACTTCCTGTGAGACGTTTCTTTTATATACAGACTGTTGATCTTCCTTATAAATTTCAAATGCTACAATTGTGTACTTACTCAATAAAATTCAAATGTGTGAAATTACTTTCCTACATATATGAAGAAACTCAGATCGTTAAAACTTTTTTCTCACTATTAAAGGAGCCCTGGATGTTTGAATCTTCTTTTTCGTCTAATTTTTACTTACAAAAATTTTACCTAAATCGCCTAAGATCTTTTCGAGAGAAGATAATATACTTGCAAAGGGAATAATACACCAAAAACTTCACCTTTTGTTCCTTCGGAAGCAAAGCGTTTTCAACGAATTCATTTCTAACATTCAGCTTAGTGTATAACAGAGAAAATAAAGTACCCTGATGACATTAGTATTTTCATTATTGGAAAAAATCATAAATGTTTATTTTTTGCAAAACCAGAATGTTGACTATGCTAACTTATGAGCATATTAAAAGGGTTGGATTAAATTGAAAATGGCAAAAAACATCTCAGGCACCATCAGTAAATCAAGTGTACTAGTGCTTTAAATTCATATATTTGCAAATATTTTCAACTATCTCTAGATTCGCTGAATGAATTTTTAATGAAAAGTGATGCAGACATGGGCTGCTATAGTATATACAAAAGAATATACCACACAGGAATCATGTGTAAAGCTCTACGGTGAAGAAACTTATAAGACAGACACTTATTATATTGAGCAAAGAAGGATAATGTGATGTATCTCTCACAGACATACAGCAATTTATGAATGGTTATGGCAGTCAGTCGAACTTCTGTAGTAACACTAGTTTCAAGCCTGGATGGTTATAGGATAGAGAAGGCGAAGTTATGTTGCCCTCTCTAGAAAGTCTTAGGCTTCCTGGCTGGAGAAACCTTCCAGTCAATATCCTCACTTTCTTAGAAATCATACACCAGATTAACCCTGGACGAAAAATCGTTTTAATCTACAAAAATGATGTAAGGGCAAAGAAGCCTTCAAAAGGCGGCTAACATAAGGCTGTATAATTTCTTTATTTCGCAGCTGTCTCAAAGGCTTTTGCAAAAAGTATGAAGGTGTTTGTTGTCGGCATATGAAAATACGCCGCTAACCAGAGATTATGATGAATTATGACTCAGCTGTGTCGAGAACTAACTATTTCCATCCATGTTTGGTCTTCGATGTTATTTGTCCCATGCTAGACGGGATTTCTTGCGTGCAGAATTGAGAGGGATGCAAACAGCAGGTCTTCGTGCAAACTGATGTTCTTCAAGTAGCCTCTGGGAAAATTAACACATGAAAATTTGGATTCTTCTGGCCATATAAAAATTATGTGTGAGGTGAAAGCTGTTGCACTGATAATCCATCTCCAAAATGGAGAAATATCCATGTTCATTTGCCGCTTTACTTCGTGGATGAGTTTGTCTAGGTTTTCTGTCTGTGGGTGCAATACCCCTAGCCTATTTACACAAGGTGCACGCAGCACGAAGTGCTACATACCTGGCTGACCAATCCATCCCGTTAACATTTAAAACTTTTCTCAAGGACTAGAACATGTTTGTCTCACACGTTAAATAAGGATCAGCAATTAAGTGCTTTATGAAATTTAAAATTTGCTAAGCAGAACGTGACAAGCATTGCGTATTTTTGTTGATTGAATAAATGGCAAAATGGACAAAATGGCTTAAATACGGAAAACATTGTGTATATATCCCATGTGAAAAGGTTAATATAATCATTTGGAGAAGAATTACTGAGTAACGTCCCCATCAATGTCTGCTTCAAAGGCGTTGTTCGTTACACCACCACGAAGGGGTTTCTAAGAGTATTTGAAATTGGATTACTTCCAGCTTCTCGAAGATCCTTCACTTCTTTCCTAATCCTGACGTTGGTACTTATTATCTTAATAACATGTTTTTGAATTTCGCCAAATATTGCAAAGCAGCTCTACAAAAGAATAAGAGAATGAAATGCAACTTGCGGTTTTAACGAATTTTTTCTCTAAATACGCCATCCATACGCATGTCGACACTTGTTTATTTGACCTTAAATATTCCCATTTTTTATTCTGAAACATGAGCAATATGTTAGAGTCTCTTATGTTAGAGTCTTGAACATCTGTGTAATACGAACCACATGCGGTCTTTCATCTCCTGCAAGAATTTAACAGGAGAGTATTGCTAGCTGGTGTCAACCAGTTTTTCACAGAGAATGCAAATGCTACACATTCTGACCAGAACAGCTTCCAAAGGATTGAATTATGCATTAGCATGATCGAAATACACGAAATTACATTTTGTTGCGGCATTTCATTCTTCCGAAAACAAGTTCATTTGGGCTTCACATTGACATAGAAATGTGAAAAGATTCCATTCATTTTATGTGAGGAATGGAAAAGATCCATATTTTGATGTGACAGTATGATAGCGGAAAAACGAGACTTAGATTCGTCGACGTCAGTCATTTACAGACACTTATCAGTGAGGCACTTGTCGTTCGAACTTACTTATTGTGCCAATAGCGACTATGTAGTTGATTTCTCTAGAATACATATTTAACGTCTCCGAAAGGTTAAGAAAATTTAGGCATATGTTCAATCTACAAGTTAAGTCACTAACCGCAAATTCTAGCAAAGGCCAATGGAGCCAATATTCGAAGCTCAGTTTTACTTTAGGTAAATCTTTGATTCATATCCTTGCTTTCTTTCTGGAACTGTACAGCTACTGAATACTATGCTAACATTGATTTAAGGGGTCAGGTACCTTTTGAATGGTAAAATATGTCAAAAAATTACTCAAATTACAAGTGATGTATCTCCAAAACTAATAGCCCCATAAAAATAAAATTTCTAACACATATTGTGGTACCCTTAGTTATTTGTTTAAGATTACTAAATAAGTCATGTGCATTAGTAAAACTTTTAAATAAATATTTTAATGTAGAGCCAATTTTTTTATAGCCAATATTTTGAAATTCATTGCGCGCACCATTGCACCTATGTAAAGCATAAGAGGAACCAGATTTTTTTTTATATGGTAGAAAAATAATGTACCTTTAAAATGACGAAGAATTTTTTTATTTAAATGTTCCTTTCCTAGAAAAATAATTTTTTAAAAACAAAATTAAAATTTTTATCAAATTTTTTTGGCATAAATTAACTACAACTTTAAAAGTTTTTACATAAGAACCATTTTGGTTCGTCATATTAAGCATATCTAGCATATAAACATCCATGTAAAATTTGGTGCACTTTAGATTAGCCGTTTCAGAGAAATGCTGCGCGCAGTGAGTAAAATCATAGTTTTGAGAAAATTGACTTTAAAGATAAAAGTATGTTTTTATCAAACAAATGTGCATTATTTAAGAAAAATAAGTGTTCATATTTAATCAAATACATGATATAATTATTTATATATGGATACTTAAGTATAAAAACATATAAAAACAAAATAAGTTCACACAACTCGTGAAAATATGAAACGAAAACTTTAACGCACTGACGAGAAAATTTAAAATATTTACACGAATTGACTTTTTTTCAGGCTAGTCATTTGGAGATTAATTTTTTCATACTGAGTGGTACTTGAATAAAATTACTTAAAATTTTCTAAAATTATATAATACAGGTTGTAAAAATAGACAATATAAGTTATTTTCTAAAAACAAAAATAAAGCATATATATTTAAAATGCACCAGGTGAATATGTTTTGCCTTCACGTAACAATAAGTTCTCAGCAATAGCCTTTTGTTTATTTCTCTTTTTCTTACGCATTTCTTTTGTGCTTTGCAAAAGGCGTAATTCACTAGTTTTCACTCGTTGCTCGTCTAATTTACATAGACATGCTCGACTAAACGAACCAACTGACAGCCCAAGTTCTGCCATAACTTTTAATCTTCCCTGATTACCTTCATTGTAAAGTATTGTGGCCTCACTCGTTGCTATTTCAGCAATTCTTCTTCCTGAACCAAGGGTCTTTGGACACAATTTCCAAATCAAATTATTTAAAGATTCATTGCAGTTTTGTGTCTTTCCGCCAAGACATCTTCGCAATAGTGTCGGTTGCGATAAATCATTAAATATTGGTTTAATAACATCCATAACACAAAAAGGAAGTGTTGGTTTATGCCTGAATTCATGAACAGTTCCATTAGCTACAGCTTTCTGGTATTTACACCAAGTATTGGGACCTAGTGGACAAAAACTATGCAGCGGTTCGACATCAGTTGACCGTGTGTGAAAATAGATTGCCCATATAGCATTACGCATTTCTGCCAAAGAAGTTTTGTGTTCTCGAATCGCATTACCATGGTAAACGGTCAATTTGTCAATTTGTGTATCAGTCAAACGACCTTTTCCCCCAATAGATTTTCCATCTGCACATTTATTACCTTTCAGTTTCAACTTTCTGAGCCGCGTTCCCATTCTCTTCTGAATATGACCGACACATTCGATTTTTGAAACGGACACATCAGAACCATAGGGCTGGGCCTCCGTTATAGCCTGAAAAGTCTTGGAATCTCCATCGCCTATGTATCCAACATACTTCACATCATGCTTCGTTTCTGATCGCTGGAAAATTCGAACCATGCCGACAACCTCCATTTTACCCGCAGAACCACTGTGATTTATAAGACACTCTGTTTCATGTTTCTTTTGCCAGTTATCATAGTCTGATGTACCCTTCATTGAATTCCATGTATCACATGCCTTACAAAAGGATGAAAGAACCTCTGTGTCGATAACCTTACCACTTTTGTCCCCAATAACGGTACACACACCTATTCGTGATGTGTGACCCCTTGTTTTCCATGAACCATCGCCGCTAACCACAACATTTGAAGAACCCGTTTGCTGAACTTCTTCACAAGCAGCATTTTTCATCGATTGTTGTGCGACATTACTCGAGCACGACATAAACTTCTTTACAGTAGCATTGTATGCTTTTTTCGATACTGGGGGTGGAAGATCCATTATACCACAAAATAGTTTCATTGCGGAGTAGCCCATTCCAATTGCTCGCATGGCATAAGCATAACGTATGTTAATGTCAGCACAGTTGTTCTTCTTACCAGTCATTTTTGAACTTTTAAATGCACGCAGTTCTGTACAATTTTCACAATTCAAAGAAAATTTGGAACTTAGTCCACACACAACTTCTTCTTTGATAGTGACATCACTGCCACATGTTTTGCAGCACAATTCCTTTTCAAAAAAGGAAATCATTACTGTCAAGTCCAAGATTCTAAAACCTTTAAAATCATCGTTAGTTTCACTTTCTAACAGCTTTTTGGAAAGTTTTATTTTCTTCGCAGAAGCACTCACATTCCGTTGTGCAGTAGACAAGTCCAATTGCTTTGGCGTGTGGATATTACCAGTAAATTTTCTCTTTTTAATTCTACTGCCAGATGATCGTTTAGGCGTCGATTTACCTTCTATCCTATTCATATTAATATTAGAAATAAATTTTAATATAAATATTTAATTATGTTATTAAATGAACGAAAATATATCGAGAAATCTACGAAAATATATCGAGAAATCTGTCACAGAATACAGCACACGTTGTAGCGCTCGCAAGCAAAACAAACTGAATGAGCGAGTAAAAGTTAAAGTTAATATATTGCTTTCTTCTTCTAGAAAAAGCAGTGAGAATTAAATAATTATTAAATATATCTATTTCCAAGCCATTACAAGAAAACAAATGTTCGAAAGATGTTAGATTGTTTTTATAAACACAATTTATCACCACTCTTCATGAGCGCAGCTGTAAATATCCAGCTGTCAAAAAAGGTAAACAAACGCCTCCATCCTGACTTTTGAAAATTGGGCTTCGGTTCTTCCTCGATATCTTTCGTTCTAGTAGGAATATTTTTATGCGGTTTGTTTTAAAATGTTGCTATTAGTTACCTCTTTAATATAAAACAATAAAAAAAATTGATTTTTTTTTACCCTCAAAGGGTACCTGACCCCTTAACTGTCAGAAGCCCATATTGGAAATCAAAGAACACACAGCAGTAATCGAATCACTAAAACAGAAATGGAGCATTGTTTTAAATTGGGCAAGTGTGTTTATGCGTTTGTTTTGTTGCACATTTTTCAGGGATTTATCTTTATGGAAACATGAATGTTTCGTGAAGGGAATTTTCTTTATTCTCTGAAATTTCCGAAAGTTTTTAGCAACATTAAAAAAATATATAATTGTATGTCAAATAGTATATAACTTTTTATCTAACTCTCTATATAATTATTAAATAAAATTTTATACAAAAGAAGCAGCTCTGGGAGAAGGCGATATTTGAGATGATATTAATGATTCCAGAAGAATTACAGGGAGAAAGATGAAAGAAAATAGAATTGAAAAATGGGCTCGTGAATGGACTAATTCTAATACAAACAAAGGATATTTAAACATTTTAGAAATAAAACGAAAAATGAATATTATAAATAATATAGATACAATACAGTTTATAACAAACCATGGCAGATTCCCGGCCTATTTGAAACGATTTAATTGCCAGGTAAATGATCAATGTTTAATATGTGGAAAATAGGGGAATACAGCACATTTTATGGAAGAGTGTAAATTAACAGAAAGGGTTAGGAAGAAATTTGGTGTTATAAATGAGCGAAAAATAAAAGAAAGAAGTCGATGTTTGAATATATATGCATAAGAGGTAATGAGAACAGTAAATGAAAATAAGACTGATATAGGCATAGTGAACTGAAGATCTTTTCATTTTTTTTTGTTTATGTGTTGTATGAGTGAGTTAGTATTGTCTTTTTATTATTTTGCTAACCGTTTTTGATTATGGTTTTCCTAACTTCGTTTATGTGAGTGTGAGTTTTTAAGAGTTTAATGGTTTGCAATCATGATTTTTACTTGTTTGTTTGGTTTATTATGTTATCGTTTTTTTTTAAACTTTTTAAGTTACTTGGAGCTCGAGCCTGGTTTTCTGGAGGGTTTTTTAGGAAAGAATGAAAACTCAATTTATGCTAATGATTTAGTTTTGGATTTCAGGTAATTGGAACACGGACGGCTCGTTGGCTCTTTTTTATTGGTTGGAGGGGCCTGCTCATTATTGGTCATAAGGCTGGCTTTGTCAGCTAGGGGGATCTGGGCTGCGCCCTTGTCAAATATCAAACAACATCAAACATATTTACACATTTAATTTTTCATATATAATTTTATACAAAAATCCATAAGCAGATTTTCATGTGTAACTCAATATAAAATTTTTCAGCAACTATATGTAAAATAGCATAAGTTTATGGATTTCATCTTGCGGACTTCATAGTTAGTAGCCCCAAGTTTTTTCTTTCATTTTGACAAATATTTCCCTTATATTTATTTCCCATTATGTAAAGCAAAGAAATAGTCTAAATGTCTTCTATAGATTTGTTGTCAGTTCTATCTATCTACGTTTGTTCCTTCTCAAATATTAGAAAACATGTAAATTCGTAGATTCATTTTCTCACAAGTTATACGTACATTTTCCTCTCTCTGATTGAATCCACAAGCTGCATTCACGTTTGCAGTTTTTTCCCATATATATTTTTTGCCTACCAACTGTCGAGTGGTAAAGTCACTGAATACTGATATTTACGTTGGAGGCTCGAATCTCGCGAACGGACAAGGTGCATGAGCGTTTTCCCTATATGTAACGTGTATACGATTCACTTCTCTTAGAAAGTCTTCTACAAATGCATCCCTTCCCTTATGCAGATAGCCCTCAAATCTTTGCTGTAATCACATAAACTAAACCAAACAATCCACACATATTTCGCAACACAGTATCGTTGTTTTAAAAATAAAATTGGATTATTTTAAGTTTACAGTTCTTCCTTTAACTGTTCTCAAACTCATGCTTAATATCTAAATATAATTTATTAAAAGTATTAATGTGTACATTATTTTAATAAATGAGCATAATTTGAGCTTGAATTTAATTTGATTATGTTGGGATAGCTGTTAATATTGATTCGTATGTCTTCGACCAAATGGATTTAGTTTTATTCTTAAACATTCTTACAAGAGCGATCTTAACAACGGAAGTTCCATTGATTGAGAATGACGTCTACATTCATGAACAAAGAAAAACTTTGAATCAAATAACAGGAAATGAAACTAACTCACAAGTGAATCCTAATGATTATTTTCCCAAATCCTCTACTCAGCGACATATTTGAATCAGACAGTTTATGGTTTAGCAGTGACCTTTTTGAAATACGATTTCACACTGCAACATTTAAGGATATCTCTAACATTTTAGGATCTCTCTATCACATGTGAAGTTGCAATAAAAGAGAAAGATCGCATTGTCTATATATCAGTGAGCTCATTTGGAATTCTTGGCAGAGCAAAACCAAAAGCACCAAGTTACTAAAAACAATACATACTTCCCTTAAAACGACAGTACCATATTTTGTGGAGGCACACATCTTAGCTAAACTGCAATGGAAATATCAAATGCATCAGATAAACTACAAGCTGCACCTTTTTCGGACTACGTAGAGATTATGGAAGAACATGTTCCGAAAAAAAAA
>KK121156.1:69662-112715 GCA_000611955.2 Stegodyphus mimosarum
TTTTTTTTTTTTTTAACATTTCTGTGTTACTTTTATTTATTTTATAAGGTATATCTCCCACATTCTTAGCGTGCCTTCGTGGTGTAATGGTCAGCACACTGAGCCGGTATTTCAGAGGTCCGTGGTTCGATTCTCAGTGAAGGCGTTGCTTATTTTTCACCTCCCCTGCTTCGTTAAACCTAATGTCTGTACACTGGCGCCCGAACTAAAAATATGGTGGATGATGATTCTCCATCACCACGATTTGGCGATTGAGTCGCCCTTTAAAATGGGGGAGTATATAAGGTATTTCTCCCGCCTTCTTCGCATGCCTTCGTGGTGCAGTGGTCTGCATGCTCGACGCGTAACCGAGAGGTCCGTGGTTCGATTCCCGGCGAAGGAAGTGCATATTTTTCATCTCTCTTGTTCCAAAAAAATACCTAATGTCTCTACAGTGGCGCCCGAACTAAAAAGGTTGTGGATGATGACTCTCCACACCCAGGATTTGGCGACTAGGTCCCCTAAAACCCTAGTCGCCCTTTAAAAAGGGGAGTATATAAGGTATATCTCCCACATTCTTAGCGTGCCTTCGCGGTGTAATGGTCAACACACTGAGCCGGTATTTCAGAGGTCCGTGGTTCGATTCCCGGCGAAGGAGTTGCTTATTTTTCACCTCTCCTGCTTCGTTAAATCTAATGTCTCTACAATTTAATATCATGTTCTTCGCATTTAAACCATAAAATTCAGTTCAACAGCAATATCGCAGTATAGTTTTAAAATGACTGTATCTTTAGAATTTCTGATACACAGTTCCGCGCGCTTTAGATAAAAAAGGTTTTATTTTCTTCCCATAGAGTGTTGTAGTGAATAATTTTAAAATGAGCTTATCTTTAGAATTTCCGATACACAATCTAGCATACTGGAGATAAAAATGTTTTTTCTGTACAACGTTGCCATTGCTCGCTTTGAAATCTTTGAATTTGTTAATAAAAAAATCGTTAATGGTTTACAAAATATGAAACAGACAATAAAACAAATTCCAAATCATAAATTTGGGCTTCCAGATACCCATATTCTAGTGGAAACGTTCAATATTCAAAAGTTGATGGCTCTAGATACCGTTGTTTTATCAGAATGCGAGAAACATATATACATTTATGCAGATTCTTCATTATTTAATTTCGGTAAATATAATACGGGACCATAAAATTTGCTGGCAGCAATTTGAAAAATGAAACAACGCTTTTAGTAAATCCACGCAAAATGCCAAAACGAATGTCCTTTTATGCAAACTGCCCCTTTGGACTAAAAAAAAATTCTATCTCTTTTTGCATTAGTTCTTAAAATATCGCTTTTTAGGTTAGGAGCCACCACCAGCTAAGATATGAACCAATCAGAGGGTCACTTAAAAATTTTCAATTTAGTTCTAGCCAGTGTCTTATTATTTAAGCCCCTTGTAAGAACGTGGAAATTAAAAAATAACGTGCGCGCACGCTTGTAGAAATGCTTTATCCTAGAATCGAAAAACCTCACCTTGAATATTCAGTCTATTTTCAATTCTGACGAAGATATGGAAATGAAAAGTGACAGTAAAGATCCGAATGATAAAACCATTGGTTAATGAAAAATAATAGTACACTATACAAACTCAGCATTTGCGAATAATAATCTCATTTTTAAAATAATTCCAAGATTCTTAATTCAAAGTGTTTTCGTAAGAATAATTCAATATATATTTATTATTGTATTAAAATTTTATATCCCTCCCTAAATAAAGTATTTAAACTAGCTTTAAATTTCTTCTTTTAATTTATTAAAAATTATATTACTAATACCATAAAATTTTAGTATGATATTTTCATCAAACACTGCTTTATTACACTGCTTCGCTTCCACACTTCAAGGAAATTTCTAAATCTTGCTCAAATGCAAAGAATGTGACTTGATTTGTTTTGTGGCAGATCTGAATTAATACAGGTTAACACGATGACTGATTACCTTCAACGCACTGCATCTTTTAAACACTGGTTAAATCGCTTTATGATAAACTCTATGCTTGTTCTACGAAGAACTCGGTAAATCATTTGATGTTCCAAGCACAAATGCTTCTACATTTTTCATACATTAGTTTGAATTTAATACACTATAGCGTCTTAGTGTTAGCAAGGATAAAATAATGAGGTGCTAGTAGACTGTATTGGAATTATCCTTACGTTTTAAGTACGACAAATTCCAGTGAAGGATGTAAGCAACCCTTTATTAACTCAGTATCTTTCACAGATGGCACGGAATTGTGTTTGCAGAAAGCCAGCAATTCTGGCTTAACTCAAAAGGTAAGATGTCACTTAAAATAATATAGAATTAACTTAGCCAAACGGCTTCTGACAGATTACTTAAAGCGCGGTAGAAGCGAGCAACACCGCAGAAATCTTATCGCTAGTAAATAAAAGATAGCAACGTGGCTTTCAGACAGGCAGAACACGCTCTGCTCTCTTTCTGAATTCACCTTTTAAAACCTTTTCTGAAACACAAAGCTCTTTCCGTCTCATTTGAATACAAGCAAGCTAAATCATTAACATTCTGTTAAGAAAGCGTGGTTTGAAAAACGGGAGTAATAGGAAATGTTGCATAAAAATAAAATTAACTGTTAAATAAATTAAATGAAACCCCATAACGCAAGCTAGGATTTGAAGAGCATGCTAAAACCATATGCAGTCACAGCGTTAAAAACTTACTTTCAGATCATGTCACACCCAATTCTGTAAACAATCCAAATCTGCCGCAACTCCACAGACTAAGTAAAGGTGCAGAATATTTTGAACAAGGTAATTTTACCTGTAATTTACACTTACAGGAATTACTAAACATCAGCTGAAATAAGAGAAATTCTGTTTATTTGCTACAATTCAACGAATGGAAGTGCAGATGTGCATTATTAATTCCTGTAGCCTAAGTAAAGATGGGTGATTATTTGCTGATATGAAATAATCATCGCATGAATGATTATAAGCATTAAAACTGCTGCATCGCAGTACATAGGGATACCATTGAAAATTTCAACTGACCGTTACGGCAGTTCTAATCGAGATAAATCGAAACCGCTTCTACTGAAGATGTATCCCCAGGGGGTCTATGCGTAGCCGCAGTTTCATCGATGTATCTCAATTTTTAAAAAATTCGCAGTTAAGCGTATTTATCGCTGTACTTAGTTTTTTTACGAAGAAAAATATCTTGAAAACGCCGTAACTGGGGTCGATTTCGGCCTAAATACAAAAATTTTATATCCAGGCGATAGCGCTCGAGGAGAGGAAGACAATGGTGGTGGAATTTTTTTAATAGCGAAAAAATTTTTTTTGACCCCTGGTTTCAAGGTCGCACCGCCCCTCCCCAGGTCGACCCAGAGACCTCGTTCTTGCGCGTATCGACAGGTCTCGGTACACTCTATAACCGTATAAATTTTGGTGCAAATCGGTTCGGCGGTTCCAGAGATATGAATTTCGGGTTTTGGGGGGTTGGTGCCCCGGGGGGCCCCCCAAAACAGGGGGGCCCAATTTTTTTTATGGAAAAATCACAAAAAAATCAAGATTCACAAAAAACGAAACCGCATCGAAATCGGTCCCCCTGGCCCCGTCCAGGGGAGGCCGTAGGGTCCCACTTCGGGGGTCAATAGCTCCGCCCCCGATCGGAATTTTTTGAAACCAGATATATGGTTGTAATGTACTCCGCGAGACGAACAAATGGGTAGTCGAATCATCCAAATCGGATGAGTAGTTTCGGATTTATTCAAAATTACCCCAAAGTGTTTTTTAGCTCTAGAAAAGCATTTTGGGGAAACGTCAAAAGTTTCGTTACCAGAACTCCATTTCTAATTAAGATAGATGCAAACCGCTTTCACTGTAAGCATATCCCCAGGGGGTCTGTGCACCCCCGCAGTTTCATCGCTGTATGTCAATTAGAAAAAATTTCTCCCATAGAGCCTAATGTTAAGCTAATACACCTCTATTCATTATTGTCATGTGCGCCCAGTGAATGCTCTTTCATTACCTTCCACTCTCGTATAAAGCATTAGGGAAGATGCAAATGAATTGCATATATCAATAAGATAAAAGAGTACAGAGAAATGACAACTGGCGTCAAAAAATTCTTGAAATGCATAAATGAAATTTTGAAATTCCCTTTAATAATTTCAAAATGATGCAATCATGTTTAAAAACTCGTTCTTTGGTGAAGAGTTAAATTTTTCACTTCACAATGAAAAATACTTTCGCTTATTTTGCAAACAGCAAAGTAATAAGTAGTTCGATTTGCGTAATTTCACCAACTTTCTTAAAATAATTCATTGGAAAAATCAAAGTATTTTAGATATACTAAAGACAATTATGCTTCAAACTAATTAAAATTCAGAATCAGATGACATTAATTTTGCAGAAATTCTCCCTGTCCTTGTAAAAAGTTTTATTTAGGTGAATCGTGCTATAAAATTACAAACAGCTTGCTCTGTTATGCTTATATATAAGAAATTATGTATAAATTAAATATTTTCAAATTGTTGCGACTAAATATTATCGCTCTGTATTATTTTAAAAGAAATTAAATAAAGGAGAATGTGCATGAATGTAGGAATATGTCTCGCATTGGGTGAGAACGACGGTGTCTAGAGTCATCAAATTTTGAATAACGTAATCCTCCACCCGAACGTGGGCACCTGGAAGCTCGAATTTTGAATTTCGAAATTACTCTATTACTTATTTCACATTTTGTAAAGTTTTAACGAATTTTTGATAAACAAACTCAACTATTTCAAAGCGAACACTGGCAACACTGTATGGAAAAGAAACTTTTTATCTCCAATGAACAAGACAGTCTATCGGAAATTCTAAACATATGCTGTTTTTAAATACTTTGTGATATTGCTGTTGAATTCCATTTTATGCGCTTTCTTATCATTTTTAAACGAAAATATCCATTTGATTGCTATCGAATGCAACTTAAAGTTGTTTCTGCGTGACAACTGTACGTAAGGACGGAATAAAGGATTTCTTTTACCCAAAATGGATTATAAAATGGATTTAAAATGGATTCGGAAGAGACCTTTCTTCATGACATCTGTACGTACGTATGTATGCATCTCGCATAACACGAAAACAAAAAGACCTCAGAACATTGGAATTTTTTATATAAGACTGCCATAACACGCAGAACTGCACCTTCCATTTTGGTTCAAATCTGACTGAGAAGAAAAAAAGGAGAAAGAAAAACATATATATAAACATCTATATATATATATTCAAGAAAAATAAACACTATGTAAAAGATTAAATTAGCAACGTAAATTTCCCTTCTGAATTCTGAAAATAGTAATTTCTATATGCACTGCGTCATTTCTAGATTAATCCATGTTATATGACTTTTATATAATTCTGGTGATGTAAATGGAACTAAAATTCAAGCAGCTAATAATAAGTTTACAGAAGTATTAGCTGTACAATCAAAATGCATTGAGAACCAAAACTAACTCAGTCTGAATTAAGATTTCAGTCTGAACGTAATGCACTTGTTCGCTACTCTTCGGCCTAGTTGGTCTGCTGTCTGCTGCTTTCTTCTTCTTGCAAAGTTATCAAAAATACAAATCTCTTGAAATAAGCACAAATAATCTGCCAAGTTGTTTGTGGCCGCAATATGTTTACTAAAAATGCAGTGAAGAGTTAATCTGCCTTGACTGCCAAATTTCTTATTCAGTGTGGATCGGCAAATCAGCATTCGACGACATCAAAATTCCTGCAGGTCATTACTTCTAAATTTGTTTTTATTATTTCATATATATATATATGCATATATGTATAACCACTCTGTTAGCCGGCTCGGTAAGCTCGGTTTTCTCTTCTTATATGCTGGTAAGTTGCGCATTTTTTGCTTTAAAAGGGATAGAAATCTGTTGTTCTTATGTTCCAGTTAAGGTTTATGTGTTTTTAGTTAATCTGCATGCAATAGTTGTAGAATTATCAACTATTTAATCGTTGTTTATGTTCTAATAAGCCTAATGAACTACCACTTTTTTATAACTGAAATTCTTAGTAGAACAGTGAATTAAGTTAGTTTATGCACCAACTTACGTGTCTTTTTGCAGAGGAGAATCAAAAAGAAAATTTCAGTTTTGTGCACTGATAAATCTGTTTTTTGACCCGCTAGCCGGTTTGCTTGTTTTTGCGTCGAGTTCTAATTTCAATTCTATTTTTTAACCATTTTTAAGTGTGTAGAGACATTAGGTTATTTCCGAAGAAGGAGACGTGAAACATGACCAGAGTGTTCGCCGGAAATCGAACCTCTAGAAAAAGCGCCGAGCGTGCTGACAATTACACCACGAAGGCATGCTAGGAAGACGAGAGAAATACCTTATAGCTGCATTTGTTTCTTTATGGTTTCTTTGCATTTTACAATTAATGAAGATGTTTTGAGTTTTTATATATTTTTGCCTTGCTGCGAAGGGAAAACTGAATGAGAAATATATCTGTAATGAAATTCATGGAATACGTTTAAATGAAATCCGACAAGAAATATGTATAATTTAATAGGCAGTACAAATAAATCACGTGGAGTTCACATCAGGTTTATTTTTGTGGGTTTTGCCTTTACCTTTAGTGAAAAAATTGAAAATAATAGGTGAGTAACTAACAAGGTATATTAATTTCTGCTTTTCGGACTTTAAATTCGTACACTTGATATGAAACCTTTACAGCTAACAAGAAACGCAAAATTCCTGAAAACTTAAACTACAATGCAGAACTTTTAAAAAAAATGAGCTGTGAAATAAAAAAAAATGGAAAACGAGTGGATTTTTTAGCGAACGATTAAACAAAAGTTGAAATAAACGAATTTAAAAGGAAGTCACAGAAACGTTTTAACTACCAATGTGGGATGACAACAAAGTTATTATGCTAGATGAATCTCGTCATTCTAGTGAGATATTCATTATTCTCTTTCGTGTCTTGTGGAAGTCATTATTTTTTTTCGTTGCTAATTTTATAACAGAAATCATTACTTTTAAAATATTGGGTTTCAGAGGATTTTCTCTTATATATTTTTATTGTAAATAAAATTTACTATTTCAGATATCAGTACAACTTGCAATGTAAATTTTATTCTCCTACATACTTTTGTGTTTACTTCGTTTATGTTAATTTGTTTTTATTGCCTTTTTTGTTGTAATTAAAAAAATAAGCATTTGATAAAAATACTTGCATAAGTAACTGCTTCTCGTGAATTATTATCAATAATGCCTGATCGATAAAAAGGTTTCATTGACCCTTCCAGATAAAATAAAATACGAACAATGTGGAAATACTTTCTTGGCTAACACATGAATGGCAAATTGAAGGAAATGTAGAACATCACTTCAGAGTTCGTTATTTTTAGTTAATTAAAATAATACATCCAACTGCAGTATCCGTTTTGAATTCTTAAAAATTATAAGCTTTCATTGCAGTTAAACAAACATACACCAGAAAATTTTCAGTTACTGGTTTTTATTTAAAACTATAATGAATGAAAATATTATTTTATAACGAAATAATGCTGAAAGCTTTCTGAAGAGATAAGGACCTTGTTTTCAGAAATGTTTCCATAAGTTTTAATTAGCTTTCAATATCCATAAAATTTTTACCTTCATTTTTAGTCCAAAGGGGCTTTGTCCCTGAAGGACTATTGTTTTCGTTTCGGCATTTTGCGTCGGAAACATTAAATGTCGGTTCAATTTTCACACTGTTGCCACCAAGTATTGCAGCCCTGAATTATATGTAAAGAAATTAAATAATGAAGAATGTGCATAAATGTGTGCATGTTTCTCGCATTGTGATAAAACGACGGTACCTAGAACCACCGAATTCTGAATGACGTAATCCTACTGCGAATATGGGCATCTGAAGCCCAAATTTGAATTTTGGGATTTGTTTTATTATCAATTTCATATTTTATAAAACTTTAACGAATTTTTTATTAACAAACTGAAAGATTTCAAAGCGAGCAATGACAACCTTGTACAGAAAAACATTATTATCTCCAGGGCGTGAGACTGTGTATCGGAAATTCTAAAGATATGCTTAGTTTAAAATTATTTTGCGATATTTCTTTTGAACTGAATTTTGTGGTTTAAGTGCAAAGAACATGATATTTAATAAATAAAGGTAACACACGAAATGTTAAATAGAACGCCTCTTTGGACGTAATTTAAAATCTGAAACCTTTCAGATTTCCTTTTTTCTTTCCTTTCTTCAATTTTTTGCATCAAACTAGGTAGTATTCTTGTAAGCTGTTTGTATGAAGAAGGTTATTCACCTAATGTATCTCCATATAATGTTAGACGCAGTTTAATCACATGAAAGTATCTGTGGGTCTTCGGGATAGAATATATAAAATATTTAAACATTAAGACAAATGATCCAATAATCGACAAAAACAGTGCATAGTATTTGCGCTTTTAAGATGATATATAAAAAGGCTGATCTCGATAAATAAGGATTTGTAGCAAAGGACTGCAAACTTCTGCAGAGTTTAATGACCACTTACAGTCCGATTTGGTACACACTAGCAATAAATGAATACCAAATAGGTTGTATTATTGAGATGAAAATATAATATCTCTATAAATCTATTGCGTCAACATGATTGGTCCCTTGGCTTAGTATGCTGGATGCTGTATCGTTATCTCCGGTTTCGAATTTCGAAGAAGGCATGGATGTTTGTATATTGTCTGTGATGCATTGGGGCATTTTAAATATTGGACAGTAAGTGTTCTACCTGTATGTTTATTGCCTACAACATAGCAACTGAGCAAAATCGTCAGTATCAGGTCTCAGCTATGGAACCGAACAACGATATTGGTGCCAATAGTGCTCAGAAAGCACAAAACCACTTCCCAAACGCATAGGGTGGTTAGAGGGGCTAAAAATATCATGCTACAGCACTCATAAAAATTGAAGAAACGGCGCCGATTATGATATTTTTTTGCATTCAATGATCGTTTAATTCTATCCATAGGCATAGATGCTTCCATTGTGTTACGCGCTGATTTACGGAAGGCACTACGGTTCAAAAATGGTCTGTAATGATGTCTTTTCGGATCAGCCTGACAGAGGGTCCAAAGTGATTTCTTGAATTTTTTTATAAGATTCATTGTGCCCTTCGCGTTAAAGGCTTTCTTCTAAGTGTCTAAAGTTGGATAACGATATAATAGGAGTAGTTGTAGAACCTATCTTCTGCCCGCATCCGACAGGCCTATCTAGATAGTCAGGTTCGTAACAGTACATATCCTTGTCTTTCTTAACATTCCGCTGTTCTATGTCGAAATTTCGGAACCTGCTTTGCTAGCATTTTTATTAGAACAATAACAAAATATATATCTGGAATACCAATATAATTTTACACGGCTAAACTAGCTCAAAATGTAGTCATTTTAATTTGGACATTCTTTTAACCCTTAGAAAACCGAAGCCTTCGCTAACCTGTACGCTTAAAATACCGCTAAATTATATGCTTAAAATACAGCTTACTTGTATGCTTAAAATAAAGCCCGTTCCATGCGTTTTCTTCCTTCCCCGTCCACTAACGCATAAAGAGGTGAGGAGATTTCAGATGACATCCTTTCTACTTCCTAACAAAGAAGCTAGAAGGCATTTTCTCCTCTTTTCTGCATGCCTTCGGGGTGTAATGGTAGCACATTCGGCGCGTATTCGAGAGTTCCATATTCGAGTCCCGGTCGAGGACATTACTCAAGTCTCTTTGTTTCGAAAAATTCTAAAATGATTCTACAGTGGCGCCCGAACTAAAATGTGGCAGATGATGATTCGTCACCCCCGAGATTTGGCGACTGAGTGCCTTAAGTCCAATTCCCTCTTTAAAAAAGGGTTGAAGCATATAAGTTATTTGGGAATATATAAAGTATTTTCTCCTCCTTTTCGCATGCCTTCGTGGTGTAAATGTAGAACACTCTGCACATATTGAAGAGGTCCACATTCGGAGTCACTGCTCATTTTTCATGCATTGCTCTTTTTTCATATTTCCAGTATCAAAAATACCTAATGATTGTACAGAGCTTCCATTATCCTTTAAGGATAAGCTGCTTGCAATGAACTGATACCATGCATTTGAGAAAACTGTATAAATTGGGGAAAGGGAAGGAAACAATATAGCAATATCGGCGATTTCAAGCGATTTTGGTTGTTTGAATGAAAGGCTGTCTCGGGCGTTTTGGTATTCAAAGGGTTAAAGTTAGCGTGATATTACGATCTCTTCTTAAATTCATCGACTGGAAAAGGAACGCTGTTAAGTCCAGCTCAGAACGGCGGACAAAATCAAGCGGCCTGTACTTTTAAATCTAAGGTTGAGGCAACTATAGGTGCATGCTTAAATTCGAACAAAAGGTTGTACTAATTGATTGATTACGGTCATTTGGTAATTACGCACGTGAGACCTATCTATCTAAGGGCAGAAATTCTTAGTGGAAGATCTTAAAAGGAATGTGGCTTGTATTCATTATACACAAAAGAACAACTAGAGGTAGTACAAGAGTATGTTACTTTTTTTCCCTCTGTAGCTGTGTCAATGAATGCATCTGTGTTGCCGTGATGAATTCGCATCTCATTGTCATCAAGTTTCTGTTCAAAATGCCGTAATTAATAGCATCATAAAAAAGTTCAAACACATTTTTTGACTACACCAAGAGAGAAAATTTACCGGCAGCAGTACAATTTAGAATATAAAAATAATAGAAATTAGAAATTGGCAAATTAATTGTTTCGCCCGATTAGTCTAGCTTATGTTGTGAAAACATCGTAAACTTAGGGAGAGTTTTAAATTCTCAAACTCTAATTTCCATCCTTTGAGGAACGAAGTTGATCAGCGCATCTAAAAAAATCTGTGCAATTATATTCACTGTTTTCTTCAAATGAGTCATCAGCACTAAGAAAACGCACCTGAATTCCTTTTTAAAATATTGTTGTGTGTATACGCGCACGTAATAGATTGAACGCACACATAACCGATGGTAGCTTGATAAAACTTTTTTACCAACAGACAAATCTTACAGTTTTGAACTTTTCCACATAAATTGTCGTACAGTGCGTCTCAATATCACACAGTACAGACAGTAGGTATATTTCAAACTTCTAAGAATGTTAAACACAGCCTAATGGAAAGGCGAAGCTAACACGTAGATCTCTCAATACTCCGTCTTAAACGCTCAACAAAACAACTGAAAAACTGATGCTGTAGCTGGTCTTATATGGTTCCACTCGACCACCAAGAAATCTCTGCTACTTTCCACTTCTTGGAATTCCTGTAAGACATATGATGTTACAGATCCATACAGCACCGGCGAATCATTTGAAGAAAACTGAATATAATTGCATGAATTTTTTAAATCAATTAAATATAATACCAATTACAGTTATACAGGGAACCGGACGAAATGTCGCCAAATGTTCGATGATTTTGGCGACTTTTAGCATTTTCTCCCCGAATTTGGAGACAAAAATTAGTCGCCAAAACCATTGACAACTTGGCGATATCTAGCCAATTTAGCGAGATAGCCATTTACTTCAATATTAAAGAGACTTGCCCTGTAATTCTATTTGGCCAGCAAAACATCCTTTCTTTCAAGCATTTAATGTTATATTATACAAAAAAAAAAAAAAAAAAAAATTTTTAATAAACAAAAAAAAAAAAAAAAAAACAGTTTCACATATAATTTCACTAAAGTTATTTACATATATATAAAATTCGTAACGATATTAATTTTTTTATTTTCCCCAAATTATACATAAAATATTCAAATAGTATATAAAGTACGAATTTAGTGCATTTTACGTTCTTAAACATTTATCGTTCGTCTTAATATTTTTGCTATAGCAATAACTTTTAAAAGATAGGAAAAGGAGCAAAAAATAGATATAAGACGTAATGAGTATCATATTATATATCACCTAAATCTATATAATGTTTTTCAAAGACACGTGTGCTTCAACTTAATATATTTTCGAAATTCTAGATCAGACATTTATTGCTTATATAATTTTCTTTGCACTCGTTCCGCACGATTTCTATCCTCAAAATTGATTTGCAACATCTGTAAAAGTGCTCCATTCTGGCAGTATTTGTTGAAATTTTATTTCTTCCTACGAAGCGGAATATCTAATAAAATATTTATATGATTTCGCATTCGCTGGTAACATAATTTTTACCTACGTTAGCTGCATTTATGAAAGTGTCCAGTACTGCTCCGTTATTATCCTCTCGAATATACGCTGCCCTTTACAGCAATAAAACATAATTTATCGCTGATATAAAACTTTATGGGTAAGAATCTCCATACAAAGGTAACGCATTTGTAGTAATCGAAGATAAGGATGGAACTTTTATTTCTGGACCTAGTTGGAAAATTTCATATGATTGAACCCATTCATTGTGTGGCATGCATAATTTCAACGAAATTACGAGTTGCGCACGAATAGGCTTAACTTAAATAATCCTCTTGAGTTCAGATTTTTTCACTGTAAATAGAATGTAGGAGCTTTTCTGAAGCATCAATTTGGATGGGTTTTAAACCATAAATAGAATCACTGATTAAGCTTAAGGAATAACCTGAATGGAGAATATTCATGTCTTCTATACCGAATCCTCATTCGTTTGGATCAATTTCGCGTTCTGTTCTTCTCTGGAGGCAGAGAAATCAATATGGTGATATCCATTACGGTGCTTCTAAGATTCCATTACTGAGGCTTCCATCGAAATTCTTCAGTCATTCTACCAATATATGCTAGGCAATTCAAACGATTTGTTCTTGATTTATTTATCCGAAAAATATGGGAGAGAATGCTATTTATATATGCGATTTGTCTCTACATTATTTCATATTATACATAAAAATTTAAAATAATAAAGTGCAAAATAAAATCAGATTCTCAGAAAATCATAAATAATTATGCTCTTTGACATATTTTATTACCTAGAAATATCATAATTGAAAGAATACAATCCGGATATATCGTATATCTCTACGTTTACGGTTCACCAAATCGCCAATTTAACAAGCAGCATTATTTGCCTTTTAAATATTAAATTATGGTTACTTAGTAAACAACTAAACAATTAGTTGTTAGAAGATGCAAATAGCTCCCTTTCGAAGAAGATACTACGGGTAAGTCTTCCAAAACTAAAGCAATTTTATTGGTGGGGGCGGCGCATCATTAAATATTCTGAGTATCGAGAACTCTGAAATTATAAATATTTGTCAATATTTGTTTATAAACAATCTCAGTCTCTCAAAACAACTGTCTGTAAACTAGAAGAGATCTGAACTACATGATCAGCATTATGTGAACGTTAGCAATGGTTCTACATAACGCATAGCAAATAACGTTTCATAACTGCGAAAATTAATACAGCTCGAAGACTTTTGCACTTTGCACAAAGGATGCCAGATGGTTATAATTTAATAAAAGATTTCAAAAAAAGTATCCAAGATCTGTTTTCAGATTTTTCAAATTACTGAAGGACATATACTTAAGCCAATGCTAGAAAAAACCAGAACCAGAAGTTTTTAAACTTCTTAAAATTTCTTGCATTACAATATAAAATACTAACTGTGCATGCCTAAGAACACACGTTTACAAAATTTATAGTGTTATATACCACGTGGATTTACATGGTGTTTCAGTAAATCGGTTACAAACTTTCAGGAGAGATAGACTGTACCTAGACAATGAAAAAACTCGGAAGTGACGATACAAAACAAAAGAAAGGAGGTCACGGACAGGGTTACAATGTATGTTTATTACGCTTAGTGCAGCGGAAAAAGCAGACGATCAAGGAGGTTGATCAACGAAGGTGTTCGAAATTACGTTCGAAACTCATCCTCAACACTTGGCTGGAAGAGGTGGTGGGTGCACAGGCCAACAAGATTGCCAAACCTCACTTGCATCGACTACTTCCTCTGGAGGTACGCTAAGGTGTACGAAATTGCCGTTAGAATTGCTGGGGAACTTGTTGCACGCATCGTAGCAGCTGCTGTGGAAGTCCGGGACCCGCACAGTATTTTTCAAAACATTAGATCTTTTACGCGCCGGAGATGTGAGGCCTGCCACAGGGTTCGGGGTTTAATTTCTGACACTGTCTATTTTGATCTTAAGCTGCTGTATTAAGCATAATAAACATGTTTCCTCTCCATGTTCATGTTCTTCCTTTCTTGTGTTTGCTACTACCGCAGCAGAAAATCCTTTTAGGTCATACATTGCTGTGCGATTTTCCATCATCTAGATATGCACTATCTCTCCTGAAAGTTTGTAACCGATTTGCTGAAACACTCTGTATATGTAACACCTGCTGACACACCTGTGTTAAGTATCATATATAGATACACATTTGCATATATACATGTATATATTTATTTTTTTTGTAACTTTATTAATGACAAAGTTCTCAAACCAGCTATTAACAAAGGTTTGGAGGAAGCAAAACAAGTAATGAAAAGTAAAAGAAAGTAAAACAATAAAGGTTTAATATATGCAAAACAGAGATTCCTTACTTGGCGAAAATTTTCATTGGCGAGAATTGGCGAGAATTTTCATTAATAATATGAAAATGAATCGTTAGAAATTTATTTTTTACGTGAATAGATGACCAACAAATTAGTGAAGAAAATCTAAGTGTATTTACATATCTCATAGTTAAAGTGAAAATAAAGTGCATGCATTTCGTTCGGTAATAAATGAATCAATTAAAATGTAATTTATAATTTCATTTCGGAACTCCTCACAACAGGAAAAAACTGAAAGTGTCATTTTTTAATTTATTGAAAGAAATAATTTAGTATTGTTAATACACAGGAATAAAATTATATAAGTAATTATTTGGAAAAATTATGAACATTTTAATCAAATGAAGTACATTTAAAAACAAAAATTTTATCTTGATTTTGATGTTTTTCATATTTGATCTGCAAAATCTCTTGTAGTTTATAACTTAATGTACAGAATCTAATAGTAGTTTTAAGCAAACGTGAAAACGCAGCAAGAACAAAGGGAAGCAATATTAAATATTAATTATATAGTAATGATAAGAAGCTAGAAATGACTTAAATTTATTTGTTAGTAAAGGTAACGGGGATAATTTTTTATTTCTTATTGTGGAATGCTGAAATAAGGTTTTTTAGTTATTCAGCGGGGATGAGTTTAATTATTCATTAGAGCTACCTAGGTTTTAACTATTTCCTTCATATGTATCAATAAGACATTAGTGTTTCCTGCATAAGTAATATTTGTATTGCATGCAAATTGTATTCAAGCTTATTTATTTATGAATTTAAGATTATATTATTACACATTACTATCTTATTTACATTATTTAATTACTTGAGGGAATTTATAGGTTTAATGCATATATTTGTTACAAAGATTGGTTCATATATTTTTTCTCAGTACACATAACTAATGTAACATTATTTATTTATTTTAAAGCTATTTAAATTCAAGTGAATAAATGTTAAAAATAAGTAACATAAGTTAGAAAAAATGTAAAAACCTTTTATTGAAAAGAAAGTGCATTTATGCAATAGTATTATACCCGTGTCTTCCGATTATTGATTTTGCTTCATTTCAGACGAATATAGTAAATGTAGCTTTCAGTTTAATTAAATTTAGAGATCTCAATAATCTGAATCAAAATCAGTAATCGAAATGATTCATAAATTTTGCGTAAAACTAAAGTACTAGATTAAAATAAAAATGCATTTTTTTTGTGAAAATGCCCTTAAGTATGTAATTTACTGCTGCACACGTTTAGCATTTGCATAATTCACTTACTGCTTTCTATCATTGGTTAATTTATGTTATTTTATATTTCTAAAGACGGAGACTAAATTAATGGAAACGAAATTCAAATATTTTCAGAAGCGCTTTTTTTCCCAATATCGAGGCCTAGCTATTATGGGTATTGGCAGCTACTAAGGCCGGAAGCGGTGGTCACTTTATTATGGAGGCACTTTAATACGTTGGCTACTGTTGCTTCCTATGAAGGGACAGATCATTTACATCCCTGCCCTTTCCAGGATTCTAAACTGGATCCTTTGATACGGCAGAGTCAGGAACCACTTCCTTGTCTAAGCGGTATTTTTGGGAAACATAATAGTCAGTATTTCCAGTTTTAGTTTACAGAAGGATATTTAATTTAACTGCGAAAATCGTTTAACTCAATCCGGGACGAGTAATGGCAGACCGCACATTCAGTTGAACAATGTTAAAGGAATTACGCACACTGCGCATGCCCAGAAGAGAATTTGGTGCAAATATGACTTCGCGTAATTTTAAAAGAAGATAAATATGGTATATGGTTGATGTTCTGTTATTTGGACGTAAACAGTTCGGGGTTTTAAAACTTGTTAGGTTGCACGTTGCTTCATTACTTAGGTATAAATGTCAATTGTAAACTCCCCAAATTTTCGTTTAAGAAAGGTTACAAAACCGGAAACATTACATGATGTTGTTTATTGATTGTACTTCTGAGGAATAAAAGCAATCGATTATTTACCATGCGTTCCATTCATAAATGCTTTAACAACTTTTGGAATATATCTAGTTTAAATTACTGAATTAAAGCCAAAGGAATTATTACAAATAACTGATATTAAATGTAATGTTTATGAGCAAAATAAACCAAAATGTTATGAAACAGATTAAAGTTCTTCAAAATCTCCACTAAACTTAAGGCTGCTTTTCTGCGTTATTTTAAATGGTTCAGTGAAATCGAAAACAAGCTCTTTGGCAACTTCGTCCATTACCAGATAATTGTCACTTTGTACATAACTTTTATACTTTTGACTTTATTTGGCAACTTTACTTTAGGTCGCAACTTTTTACATCAGGTTTTCACAGCGGTTATGTGGCGAGTGTTCAACATATTCCTAACTCATCGGAAGTGTCTGACTTGACTTGGGAGTCTTCTTTACATATGGAGCTCATTTTGTTCTCCTGAGCTATCATCTTCAAAATGATAGCCATGATATGTTATCAGCTTGCACATCTATTACACACAGGATCGGACTACTTCCTGGAGCCTGCAAAATGTGACTTTCTCACCTAAGTCACTTAACTTTATGTTATAAAATTTATTTTTATTATATCATGATGATATTAACGGAATTCTTTACCACAATAAGGGATGTATTTTCCGTGTTTTCGGATGCAAACGGGCGGGCTTTCAGCAATTCAATAATAGTATCGGAATAATAAAATTAATCGCGATCAATCCAAATGCAATTTCTGTTAGTAATGATATAGTTATGATGGCGTTAGTATGTAGGAGCCCATAACTATCATGAAAGCACATCGCAAATATGCAGAATGCTGTGATGAAGCTATGTACGAATTTCGTGGTATGTGGCACACGACTGTAAAAAGAGTGGTTTAAAAGTTCGAACAAACAATTTCCGTGACGGACAACAAAAGAACTGGCGTCCTCGTACTGGCGACTCCGCTGAAAACGTTGCCGCTAATTTCTCAAGAACGTCAGTTTGCAGTATATTTTTGCAGTCAGACATTTTCAGATATACTACAGGATTATTGCAAAAGACCTGTGTATGCATCTATACACGACTCAGATTACTCAACGGCTTCGATGTATAAAAAATACTTAGCATAGACCCATGAAAAAAATAACCTTGTGACTTGGGTCAGAGATACTACATATTGAAGCCATTTAGTCAATTACTAAATGCGTAAGTGTCAGAAAGAGCAAATCAACGAAATCCATCTTTGCACTAAGTAACAAATTTGAAATCCCAGTAAATTGTCCCCCTAAGCTTTGTAGACTGATTTAGTGCAACCGAAAGACCATGTGAAGCGACTCGATTCCACGTCAGGCATGGAGGACATTGACCGAATATTGATTTCCATAATTAATCAGAGTATTTACTTTGTCACGGTTTTTTCAATTCGTGTATAAATAAATGTTCGTTTTGCAAATTTCCGTCCTGCGTTGAAACTCGGTAACTCTGTAAATGCACTGATATTTATAGAGACAATATATAAATGCACTGATATTCAAAAGGCAAGCTTTGCTTATATAAAAGATGATATATTCATATATATTTTTCTAATAAAATAGTTTTAGATTTAAAATAATTGGATCAGATTCGATTGTAATATGATTTCAGTCATTTATAAGTACCAAATTCAGTGACAAATATTTTAGACTATTTCCATTAAAGAGATAAACATTTTATATCGAAAGCGATGGCGCAACCAGACAACAATGGACGTAGTGCCATCAGGAGAGGAGAAAAGCAATGAAACACACAAAAAACAAGATAATATTTATTCTGCTCTCTTAATTGCTGTAGTCCTCATTAAGTGACGTTAGGTACTTATCTTGAATAACTTATTAACAATTTTCTTATTTAAGCAATACGATTTCATCAAAATGCTCAGCAAAAACATTTTATTTGTTTAAGAAGAGAAATATAAATGCATTTAGATTCTTAAGAAATGCATAAATTATTTTTTCAAATTCTATTTGAAACCGAAATTAAGCCTTGTTTAATTTTAAAATTCATTTACCGTGCCTTTGCTTTACTTGTTAAATCTTACACTATATAAAACGCTTATTTAGTGAATCCGTGTACCTGGAGATGATATTTTGGCCCTGTAAAAGGTATTTCTTTCGAATGACTGAGTGTCATTTTCGTCTTCCCTATTGCATCAAATGTAATGCAGTCGCCTTTAAATTATTTTCTTTAAAAAGAAGCAATTTTAGTCATGGCCTTTATATTATCAAACGAAATGCGATTCACTGGCATGTGGTGTTGCCTCCATTCTGCAGACTTTTTTTTCGTTTCAATAAAGATAATCAGTATAAGAGAAAGATGACTCACTGTTTTAACTACAAAAATGTAATTAACTTACACGAAGTAGCGTAAATTTTTTAATTGACCATGAACCAATACAATGGCTCGAAATATGAGATTTGTAACGAAGTGCATCGAAGTAATTATGATTTTGACTTTGATCCTGATATTTTATGTCAGAATGATTGTTCAATCGGATGGCATGCACATTTATGTGGAAAATACAGAGATCTATATGGTTCAATGACAAATTCCATCTTTATATGTAAGTTTCGAAAGGATCGTCGGTTTGAAATTGCTCTTAAATTTCAGTGATGTTAGAATTTTGAAACATTCTTAAACATTTGTTGTCTCTTTTTGTCGATGAGGAAATATTGAAAATATTAGTAAAGTAGAAGATCATCATCTATAAAGGCAAATAACAATTCACATCAAAGACGAAATTTTGAAAAGACCACAAAAGTCATGTAAGGATTTTTTCCCTCTTTCCAGTATGCCTCCGGAATGTAACAGTAGTACACTCGGGGCTTATTCGAGGAGTCCAAGTTCGAAGCCCGGCGAGGACATTGGGCTCATTTTTCATGTTTCCTGCTTCAAAAAAAAAACGGAATGACCCTACAGTCGCTTTCAGTAGGTATCTTACCCTCATAATAAATCATTCCACATGAAAGCGAAGTGATTATTAGATGCAGAAAGTAGTGGTTTGGTAAATAAAGTAACTGTAATTAAAAGGTTAGAAGTATTATCCTTGGTTATGCGTCAGAAAAAAACTTTAACTGTACATTAAGGTATCTGCCTACCTTCGGAGCACTTTTTTTAAAAAACGTTGAACAGTTATTAAATATATATTTATCTAGCTGAAATTTGATATCAAATCATGAAAAAAAAATTTTGGGAACATTTTCATAAATTTTTGAAATAGATGCAATTTTCTGCAAATTTTTAGGAAAATTTAATACTTACAAGAGATATCATATATTTTTCTTATTTATACATATTTGAATTTCAGTTATACTGTATATTACTGCAACATTCATCTGTGTTGTTAGCTAAATGTTTTACGATATTTCTAAAATTTACTAAAAAAAGTGAAATTGCGTGGAAAAAAAACAGTTTTCTATAGAATATTTCTTATTATTTTATATAAAAAAGTGCTTATAAATCAACCAAATTAATAGATAGAACTTAGATTTTAGTTTAAAACCTAGTAAACAATATAGAAAATAATATACTGAAATTTGACCGAAATATTTTTAAAACATTTTGAATAGCTACATTTCTTGTATGTAAAAATACTAAAAAAAATCCGTTTTCCGGAAAACGCGTTTAAAGATTTCACATTGGCAGAAAAACTGTTCTGTTGTGTTTACACACTTAAGGTTCTCCACATTTGTAAATCAAACCCTCTATATCTTAATACTAAAGTAATTTTGTATTCCTATATGCTTTTAATAATTTTCTGGCTATTTTCGAAACGAGTGACGAATGACGTTTTGAGTTCTGTATTCCTTCGTTATCAATTCCAAAGTAATTTTTAATCATTTCCTGCTCAATTAATATATCACACTTTGGGTGATCACAACAGGGCTGGGTCCAACTGCGAGAAATGTTAACAACCACGATGCCATGGTTCCAAGTATTCAAACACAGCAAGTAATCCAAGACATCCTGAATTAAAAATTAAAATTGTTATATATGCACCAAGCATTTTACCTGTGTCAATAGAAATGACAGACACACAAACATTCAGGGATGTATGGCCACGTTGTTGCCAGGTACCATCCACATAAACTCCACAAGCTATACGTTTGTTTAAAGTTATAATTTGTTTGGCAGATTTTTTCATGTTCTAATAGATACATATTGTACAGCTTCTAACAATTTGCTTTCATGCCACCTAAATATTGCTTTTGATATGAATTGCAAGTTCGAAGTAACCAACGTTTTACCAGATGTGTAACCTTTTCCAATAAGTTTTAATCCAAGCACAAAGAAAGAATTTAAAATATTTTTATTTCCATTTCTGGAAGTTGAAGAAAATGCTTCTATAAATCCACATTTGCATTTCAAGCTAAAGTTTGAGCAAAGCCCAAAATTTGAATCTTCTACTATTGATTGTAAGCCAGTTTCGAAACACATTGGACAACAGAGAATAGAAAAGATAGAAGCTAATGTTGCAACATCAAATATTCTATTTCCGTTTAGGTCTTGAACTTTGTTTGCAGTCACACCAGCTGTAAGATCAAAAGTTTTTAATTTGGATGAGTTTGCAGTTGTCACATTACCGCAAACAGTTCGATTCCAATTGTATAGCGATTGCCATAAAAAGATCGCTTTTTACTTTTCTTAGCTCTTATTTTTGGCAGCTCAGAATAATTAAAATAATGTAAGAAATGCTCAAAGGAAAAAATACAAGAATTAAAGAGCTAAATATAAAAATTAAACAAAAACAAAGCGTGAATTTGAGGGTAGAAAACAAAGAGCAAGCGTAGAAGAAACGTGAACAAAAATCTCAATGTTGTTAGTCTCAGTTCGAAAAATTAAGCCAAAATAATATTCCTAGAAACAAGAAAAAATACCTAGCATTAAAATGAAATGGTTGAGCACAACTTACACACAAATAGATTTAAAAAAGTTTTAAAAACACGGATAACATCATTGTTTATATTTAAGTTGTGCCTTTTAAATGGCATTTCCGGTCTTTCTGTTTTCACTTCCAGTGCAGTTAATTGGTTATATCTTTTCTTCTAATTATCATAAACATAAAAATAAACCATTTTTAGAATCCTAGAAAGCTGCTCCTTCAAACTGAGCAATAAAAAAAAATTCGAATTTTTTTGGCTGAAATCGCCTTTTTAATATAGACATCTAAAGTTTTATTGGTGTGTCAGATTATCCATATACACGGACTCGTATCTAATAAGGCTGCAAACGTATGCGAGGATGAGAATAACATATTATGTAGAAATCTCGAATTTAGAGGTTTTTGTAACTGTGGATTCTCTTAGAAGAAATTGATTTGCAAAATATGGGGTTGGGATCAGAAGCAGGCATCGAAAACACAAGATAAGAGGTAAAGAGTAGGACTCTTCCGCCTTTTCTGTTGTTTTAGTAGTAGTGGAGTTTTTTTCGTTTTCCTTACTGAGAACCTGGTCCCTGGGCAATCTGCAGGAAGCAGAGTTTTCATAAAGACTTAAAAGGAAATTTAAAACTGCTTATATTGGCGCCAAAGGTTGCATGATCTGCGATGCAAACAGCGCGGCGACTACTCTAAGTTTCACAGAATTATAATTGGCTGGGATAAGGTCGTGGAGACTCCGATTCTTCAATTAATTGGAAATGAGGCGTAGTTACGTCGGTCGTTGTTGTGTAATTAATAATGAGGTGAGGATTGAAATGAGGGATGTCGTTGGAAAGGGAGACAGTTTTTCTCAGGCATTTGTTTTGAGCTGGATGCTCAGAATTTTCCTTCGGCTTCTGGTTTTTAGTTGGATGCGGAGATAAAAAAAATGAAGAAGTAGAAATGAAAAAAAAATGTGGATTGGGTCGAAGAAGAGAGGGTTTTCTTAATTTGTTTTCGAGTTTGGCTGGATTTGGTTTATGACGGTACTGGCTTGGAGTTTATACATAATTAAGAGAAACATTGTAGAAAAAGCAAGTTTATCCAGAGACGGAGAATGAGCTTATTTCAGCCAAGATGTCTTGGAAAGACAGGGCAAGTTTTCATTATTTTTCAGGCTTGGTGTCCTTAAGGGGAGAGACTGCAGTTTTTAGATGTAGATGAAGTTTTCCAGTTTCTGGATCTGAAGAAATGATTTCTACAATTTACAAATAGCAAGGGATCACTGGCTGAATAATGTGCTCGGGATGGAGAAAGAACGTAATTTAGTGAAGATGTCTTGAAAAGAGAAAGTGTTAAAGATTTCCTTTGTGCTTTGATGTAAAGGTTCCTGTTTGCGGTTTAAAAGATTAGGTGATGCTGGTACAGACCTTTAAGACAAAACCAAAAGTAAAGGGTTCCTCTCCTGCAGAGAAGCAGTGGCTATAGACACCGAAAGCAGTTCCGCTTATGAACTATGTCGAACTGTGTTCGTATGAACTATATCTAACAGTGGAAGACATTCCTTCTATGAACTGTGTCGAACCGTGTAAAGTCAGGGTACGTATAAAGAAAATTGGACTATAGGAAATTAATTTGAAGCCGCAAAATTCGTTACTACCTTTCACCTTTTTCATCCACGCATGAATGGTTATGTAAATTATGTGTAAATTAGAAATGGATAGTCAGAAGTTATTTTAAACTTAGGTACAAGTCTTTATGTATATGGTGTTTGTAAGTTTATATGTTAAAGATATAATTAATGACTAGTCTAAAAAAATGAAATTACATGGCTAAGAATACGCGATTCTTAATAGCGTGTTTCTGTCCGCTACAGTAAAATAAAGAAATCTAAATTAATCATTATGTAAATCGGACCTAGGTACGCATAATTGCAGGTGCATTTGCCCATCAATACGTAATATTCACTAAGGAAAATATTAAAAACTTGGTATTTAATTATCACAATGTGTGACATAATTACACTCACGTTTGTGAAAATTGCAACACCAAGAAGGAATCGTCATAATTGAATGCAATTTAATACACAGTTGAGTGGTAGTGGTACAAATAAATGATTAAATGTTCAAAGCAAACGAACAAGAACAAGAGATCAGAATCAGTATTTTGTGTGGCCAACACGCGCCGCAATAAGTGCTGCTAGACGACGTGGCATGGAGTCAAACAAAGTTTGAATGTCTGACTGAGGAAGAGCATTCCATATCGTTTGTACGCGTACCCAAAGTTCGTCTGCAGACGCAACAGGACGAGGATCACGAGCAAGACGCCGACCAATGACATCCCACACATGTTCAATTGGCGACATATCCGGGGAACACGCAGGCCAAGGAAGAAGCTGTACCTGCTGCGCTGCAAAGAAGGATTTAACAATCCGAGCAGTATGAGGGCGGGCATTGTCCTGTTGAAATACAGCGCCTGGCAAGCTTTGAAGGAAGGGAACAGCTTCGGGCTGTAGAACTTCACGGATATACCGGTTGCTGTTCAGATTGCCCACAATTCGTAGCAATTGAGATCGTCTATGATATGCTATGGCGCCCCAGACCATAACTCCGGGTGTTCGTCCACTGTGGCGTTCGATAATGCACTCCGGAAGGTGGCGTTCACCGGCATAGCGTCTGACACGAATGCGGCCATCATGGTACCACAAATTAAAGCGGGATTCGTCAGAAAACACGACATGCTGCCAATCAGCACGCCAGTCTCTATGCTGATTGGCCCATTGTAGCCGCAGGCGGCGATGGTCGTGCGTTAGGGGGATCCTGTATAAAGGAGTCCGTGCGCGCAGTCCACACTGCAGCAGACGTCTACGAATTGATGAAGCACACAATGAAACACCTGTAGCTATTGACCACAGTGCTGCCAATTGTCTAGAGGAAGCTGTACGGTCCGTCCGCGCCATGCGGACCAGGTGTCTATCATCGCGAGCTGACGTCACATTTCGGGGTCCACTCCCGGATTTCCGAGTTGTCCGACACTCGTCCGTCCACTGCTTCCAAACGCGCATCACTGTGCTGCTGTTACGCTGCACACGAGAGGCTACTGCACGATACGACAATCCAGCTTCACGAAGGCCGATGATTCTCCCTCGTTCAAACTCTGTAAGTTGTTCAAATCTCGCTCTCTTTCGTCGACGAGGCATAAGTACAGATTGAGTTAACGTTTACCACTAGCAGATAACCACCGATAACCATACACGCCTCGCTACAGCCGTCTATTTATTCGGATCCATCAGCCGTTCAGAGGGCGCTGCTCAGCATACGCATGCGCTACGGATTTGCAATTCTAATCATTTGCATATCATGCGCTACTTTGCATTTCCTGAAAATTTCAGCTCACTCGCGTAAGTCCTTCATGGTGTTGCAATTTTCACAAACGTGAGTGCATTAATTTCAAGTTTCTTAGTTTTTATTTTGCACTATACTATTCCCCAACAAAAGTGTTACAAATGAGTCCACTATCTAGTTCATCAATAGTTTCTAATACTCGTATAAATAAGTCCAGAACGGAAAACTAAGTAAGTTACACAGTTAAAAACATTAAATCCGTTAACGACTTTCTTTGAAATATTTTAAAATCATGTTATTTTATAATATTAAAGGTATGCCGTTATCTCTTTCCTCGAATAAATTTTATATCATCTGTGCATGAAACGACCAAAATATCTCGGCCGAATGTACTTTAGCATTCTCCAAAATTCAGATTTCTACTTAATCCTTTTCAGATTCGCATCACCAGTTCTTAAGCCCAACAGCTTAGCATAATAATTCCATCTTAATCTCCTTCTATGGTAGGAAAATATTTATCGCGACCTGTCCAGATTTTAAATCTAGTTAGTTATGCTCAAATGAGTGTAAAAAGCTGTCACTCCAATTTTAAATTTAAAACGAGCATCTCGTGGTGAATTCGGAATTAGATTGAAACTTGTTAGCAGTGACTACAAAAAAAAATGGGGCTTTTCATTTATTTCATCTTTATTTGTTTTTGATAAATTTTTATTATTTATATCTCCATTTGTTTGTCAGCTATAAATTCCCTTGAATGGTTTTGACTAGAGATGGAAAATTTTAGTGAATTAAAGTGTAAGTTGTAGTAATTGTAGCCTAGTAGGAGAATATGCAAACTATTTTATAGCAAAAATGCAAACTATTTTAGAGCATTTAGTGAAACTAGAAAAAGACGCAATTGAAGGCAATCTCATTTTGAAAATTATCAGCAGATCTTAATTACTTTTAAATCTGAACGTATTTAAAGAATTATAAATATGCAGTATATATGTTACGGTGAAACACCGAAACCTGAAGAATGTCGACTTTCACCGGTGAATGTCAACATTCACATAGTCGCTTGGTGTATGTCCGAAATAGTTTCCAAATACTCTTATTTGTGACTTACACCAGTGAATGTCGACATTCAACATGTACTAATGGTGAATGTTGAATATATGAGAATATTATATTTTCTTCTCCGTAATTCAGTCGCGATAAAACACACAAGTACTTAAAACACACAATACATTCAAAATGAGAAAGGAAACTAATAGAAGATAAAAAAACTTACTTAATTATACAGTACGTAGTAAATGAGAAAATAAAATAATAGTAATAAAAAATTGACTAAGTTATGTGATTCAAATCTGATTAATTGCAACGTAAACTATTATGAGACTTTGAACTGCACAAGAGGCCCTTGCTTTTATAACTGCATTTATGGGAAACAGCCAGTCGCCTCTACACCAGAGCATATCTGTGATTGTCGACATACACTGGTGAGGGTCCGAGTGTACAAGAATACAATGTTATATTCGATCTTTCACCGACGTATTTGGTGAATGTTGACATTCTCCGGTGAAAGTCGGCATTCTCCAATTTCGGTCTTTCATAGTAACATATATATTTCATAGCAAAAATACAGAATGAATTTTGTAAAAAATGCGGTACATTCCGATAAAAGAGTGATAAAGTCTATGAAATTGTATTCTTTCTAAATATTTATATCTAAATTCCTGTAAATCTATTTTTAAAATGAAAATCTACGTTTTAAATGGCAGAATAAAGCATTTTATTGCTCATTTCAGAAGTATGAATCTAGACAACAACGTACAGGAAACTTATTTCGAAACCATGAAGGAGGGCGTTCGTATCCTCTATTTGGCGAGAAAAAAATCACTTAAATAATTGTCAAATTAAAAAAATAATAATAAAGGAAATCTGAAGGCTTTCAGATTTTATATTACTCCCAAACGGCCGTTGTTTTTATTTACGCACACATACACGTTTCGAGAGTATTTTGGCTAACGTACCATTGGTCCAAAAGTATTTAAAAACAGCATACCTTTAGAATTTCTGATAGAGAGTCTCGTTCTCCGCAGATAAGAATATTTAATTCCGTACAGTGTTATCACTGCTCGCTTTGAAATCGTTGAAGTCCTTAATGAAATTTTCTTTAAAGTTAAAAAAAATTGTAAGAGGTAATAAAACAAATTTGAAATTGAACATTCGGGCTTCCAGGTGCCCATGTTCGGGTGGAGGACTATGGTATTCAAAATTTGATGGCCCTAGGTATCGTTTTTCTTACGTAGTCGTAAAAACATGCATTAATTCACGCAGATTCCTCGCTATTTGATTTCTTTAAATAAAATACAAGGCGTTAACATTTAGTGGCAACAATTTGTAAAGTGATACAGGCACTTACAGTTATTCAAAGCAAAATCCCGTTTCGAGATTAATAGCCCTTCTGGGTTTTTTCGGCTATTTAAAAAAATAAATATGTGAAAATCTGAATGGTTTCAGATTTTATTGGTCACACAGTTTTAAGTTTTACACAGAGTTAAGTTTTTGTTTACTCTTTCGTTAAGCTCGCAGTCTTTTGCCAATGTGAGCCTTTTGCAGTTACGCGTGCTTGCTTTTTTCTTTCTCTCCCACCCCCTTTTTTAGGTATTTTCTTCACACATACGTCACATATAGTTCAACAAAAAAATCATAAAAGTTTTAAAAACTGCATAGCAGCATGTGTTTAGAATTTCCAATATAGTGTTGGCATACATTTTTTTTATATATTTCATTCTTCTCTCTGTTCATCATATCAATATTCCGTTTTATTAGTAAGATGACTAATCAAAACTTTTTTCTTTTATCTTGCATTTTTTATGTGTTAACTTTATTTTGATATCTCGTGGCGCCACTAAAATGCAAATCAACCCCAGGAATTTAGATGTGTAGTTCTAGGTAAGTTAAATTAGAACTTGCAGTTTACTGGCTTTTATTATTATTTTTATATTTTGATACATCGTGTATAGTGTTTATGTTTACATGCATATTTAGTGTAGGGGGAGTTTTCAATACGCAAGAGTTTCTAAATTATTTTTGTTTACTTAAAAATAAAACGTTTCTAAATTACTTTTGTTTTGCTTTTAAATAATTTGGTTTTTTATCTATTGACCTTTAATCAGTATTCCAAGTCTTTTTGCTTGTTTAATTTCTCAAAATTCAAAATAGTTTAATTTCATTTTGAGTATTTCTCAACTTTTGATTTTACTTTTGGTTTTGAATTTTTACCCTTTCCTATTTGGATGGCGAAGTTTGGAGGCAACTTCCCCTTGATAAGTCTGTCTCCTGCCTGCTCAACAATTATTCACGTATGCTAATTTGTCTTTGATTTAAAAAAAATATTTGAGATTAATTTTTAGGATTAAGTTTTTTTATTATTTATTTATTTATTTATTTATTTTTCTCATGGTTTAAAATACGTACACTTAATTTATCTATGCTCTTAGAATTTAAATGATATTGTAAATTGACTCGCAGCAATAATTTATTTTATTTTTGCAATTATAATTAATTTTGAATTTATATTTGCTTTTTAAAAATACAGAATATTTGTTAAATTCAAAAATATTAAAAACATCATGTCTATAAAATTGCTGACGTGTTAATGGTGGTCATACATGTTTTCATTACAGGTACAGTATTTCTTTAAAATCTAGCTTCTCAGTGGCTCAAATGCCTAAAATACCTATCACAAAAAATGAAAATTTAATGATTTTTTAATGTAATTTCATAAAGCTTATGAATAATTTTAGCCAGATAGCTGATGAATTAAATCAATCACTTTAAAAAAGTAGAAAATAATGTTTTTAAGATCTATGTTTATTGCTTTTTATTATTCACTAACTTTATTATTCAGTAATCTTCCAGATTAAATTTGAAAATATCTTACGCTTCTCTGAAAGGAAACACATTAGCGAGTGGAAGAGAAAAACCTTTTCTCCGGTGGCAGCAACACATTGCTTTCATAGGACGAGTTTGTTAATTAAAACTGAAAGATAAATCTTAACGTTTTTCTGAAGAATAATGAATAAATTTAGTTTTAATGTTAGCTGCTTGTTACCTGAAATGTCTGGCCTTAGAGAAACGTAAAAACAATGCATGTCTATGATCTTAAAATTTTGAAGCACGAAATAGTAAGAAGTGACACGAAATAATGGGGAATTTTATGGAAGGAGGAGATTAGTTATTTTATACAGGAAGACTGGAGATTAGAATTGCAACTCTGTCTTCAAGATTGAAGCATTTGAAGGAACTGGGTGTAAGAAATGACTGAATTTACTGAAAGCTTGATTTATATATAAATCTGATTGCATTTCTTTCGACCCATGTTCTTCACGTGCAATTTGTGTATTGTAACAAATTTACAGTCAGCATACTTACGCAACAGATTGCATTATATTGTTATATACGATTATCGCTTTATTTAATGAAGTTTAAAATAATTCATTAAACACTGATGTTTCAGATTTCTTACGTATGTAGAATTGCCCGATCAATTAGACATTTAAAACATGTCCTATTTGTATAAACATAATGGATTACATCTGGATCTATTTTCTCAGCGTAGCTGCGATGTAGACCTTGAAGCATATGTCTATTATAGCATAGTCGTCTTTAATTAATGCACTAAAGTAATTTTCCTAAAGGTATTAATAACTTCTGGATTATGAAGGATTTCGTTAAAGAGTTTGCGAGAAGAATAAAAACAAGTGCGAAAAGACGATAAAAAAATGGGTGAGTTTTAGACTCTTCACAAAAATAAACTGCTCCTCCAACTTTCATGCTGTTTATTAACCTCATGCTCTATGCTCACAAATTATTATTAGACTACTATATTACTACAAATCTTTTGCATCTTTAATTTGTTAGGTTACAGAGATATCAGGCATTTTTTGGAAGCAGGAATCAGGAGAAATGAACAATATCCTCTCCGCAACTAGAACCACGGACCTCTGGAATACGCGCGCGCCGAGCGTGCTGACCCCTACACCACGAAGGCCTGCTGAGAAGGCGGGAGAAATACCATATATAACCCCTTTTAAAAGGCGACTGAGGATTAGGGATTAGGGCACCCAATTGCCAAATCCTAGTGATGGAGAATCATCATCCACCACCTTTTTTAGATCGCGCGCCACTACAGAGTCATTAGGTATTTTTGATACCGGAGAGATGAAAAATAAGTAAAGCCCTCGCCGGGACTCGAACCACGGACCTCTTGAATGTTCGCAGAACTACACTACGAAAGCATGCTAGGAAGGCGGGAGAAATACCTTATAAGGTTTTTAGAAATATATATAATCGTGTTAAAACAAAGCCGTGTTGTTGCTGCTGTTGTGACTTACCTCACTGATGACAGTAACATCAGAACAAACCCACGATATTCATTCTGGCAAGAAGTGCAAGATTGCTCTTTTCATTGGCAAGAATCTTGAGCACCATACAGGTGTCAGTACGACTTAAGTCAGCTCTACTCCCAAATTTGATGGCGAGCACCCCGGGGCGACGGTTCGGAGGGTGTCCCTACCAATATCCACTCGAGAGGACTTTCGACTCGCCACATATTTACAGTGCCCCCCATGCCGCGCAGATTCTTTACATTTACAAACACACATGCTTTCTCCCAGCTTCGAACCTGCGCTCTTCGATACTGCAGTCAGCCTTGCTAACCACTATCTCAGTTGGGCGGCAAACAGGCTTTTTTCAGCTTATATCAGACGAAAATTATAACAATCAAGTAGCATAGAGAACAATAAGTAATAAAAAATTAGAATTCGTTGGAATCCTAAAATAATTCAGAATAGTATATCGAGACAATTCTGAGCACCCTGTACTAACAAAGGGTATCTTGGAACATCAAACTGTAAATTGGATTGAAAAACATCAAATTGTTTACATTCGAAATGAAGGATATCGATTAAAATTAGCTGTTAAATGTCTACAGATAATACAGAAAAATCCAACTATGAAATTTTTGATAGTCAAATTAACTTTTTGACACAAATATGAATTCCAGTGAATCTTGTGCGTTGCACGAATTAGACAAACCAAAGCGTCATTGCCATTATTTTGTCAGTTACCATATAAGGTATTTCTCCCGCGTTCTTAGCATGCCTTCGCGGTGTAGTGGTAAGCACGTTGGGCACATAATCGAGAGGTTCGTGGTTTGAGTCCCGGCGAAGGCATTGTTCTTTTTTTATCACTCCTGCTTCCGAAATAACCTAATATCTCTGCAACCATATACACATACTCTCAGGCATTAATTCTGAAGTATTTTGCAACAACAATTTCAGATGTTGATTTCATCAGAATAAGCAGAATTGTTTGCAAAATGTGCATAGTTTACCGATTTATCCAATATTCTAATTTTTGTTTATTATAAATTATCGTTTGAAATGTCTCACGATGTTTTCAGACACTTGCATTTGTTTTAATTTAAATAAAATAAATGCAAGTGTCTAAAAATACTTTTTAATTAAAATAAAAAAAATTAAATTTAAATTAAACAAAAAAATTAAAATAATATTTACAAATTTAAATTTAAATTAATAATTTTTTTTGAAAAAATATTTTAAATAACAAAAAAACGAATTCTAAATTTTTATTTACAAATACTAGTTGCTAAATAACAATGAAATGACTTTTATTTATTCAGTCATATAGTACTGGTCATCGTTTTTGAAACCTGTCTGTTTTGAAAAGAATTATTCAAAGTTATTTATTCGGAAAGTTGTGAAAATAAACTCGCATAAGTAAGTATTAGGGCACAGAAGGAATAGTTTAGATTAATTAAATGATGAAAAAATAAAGGGACATTCAGCTAAAATTGCAGTTTTTATGCGCTTTAGCATGTATTCAACTGTTATTTTTCATAGAAGTATATTTCATTTTGTTCAATTTGCTTAGCCGCACTTACACAGCTTTTAAATTGTTGATAATTTTGTAACTTTTGCATGCAGATTTACTAACTAATAAATACTTTAACCGGAAGGTAAGAACAAGACAGTCCAATCATTTTAAATATGCGCAAAATATGAGCAATTTGCAAACATCTTTATTATATGCGGCTTAAGTATCTGTTTTTCGCCGATAGTTTATTGGTTGCTTGCGTAACTGTACTAGCGAATATGGTGAAGTTGCCACAGCATTCAAATAGTCCATACACACTGATACCACACATGCAGTTATCATTGTTTTAATTAAATTATCATGGAGTTTAAGAACATTTAAATATGTTTATTTCATACAATTGTTGCTTATTATGTATGCATTTAACTATATTTACATATGAATTACCTAGAAACTTGCAAACGTTGAGAAATTATAGCAGACGAATCCAACTAACGAGTTGTGTGTAGTACATCTCCTCAGATAGGTTTATCCAAACTCATACGCTACATATCCTTTCGCATAAAGAGTTTACAATTTTGCCCGATTTTATCCCAACATTGTATTTTAAACTGAATTTTCAGCTGAACGCAAATTGAGTGTGTCAGGGGGGACGTGAACATTTGTTTGCATTAGCAATCACGAGCTTAAAAATGATGGAAAGATCTACACAAGAAATGTTGTGTACAAAGAGAGATCTTTGACATGTGAATTAACATTTTATTATTTAAATCCCCTTTATTTATTGAGGTAGCGGTGGCTCTTAAGAAATGTACCTCCAGTGGGTTCCTTCATTGCAATCTACTTTAAGCAATTAAGCAAGTGGAAGGGGGAAATCCCGTGGGGCAGTAAGCAAAGGGGCGACCTCGCCGCCTTCCCTCAGTAATTCAGTTTGAATTAGCAGACACCTTTGCACAAATACTTTTAATTACAATTTACAATATGTAGAACAGCGGTCATTTCGTATAACCGCCGGCCTTTCTAGTATAAGAATAAAGAAACTGAGATCATTCAGCCGAGTAACAGAGTGGATATAGCAAATATTCCCTATTCGTAAAAAGCAAATATAAATTTAAAATATTTGAATTGCAAAAAAAAAATTAATTATTGTTGCGAACCAATGTACAATATCGTTTAACTTCTAAGAACATAGTTAAATTAAGTGTACGTATTTAAAGCCATAATAAAAATATTAAAAAAATACATAAAATTACATAATTCCTAAAATTAATCTAATTTTTTAAATTCTGGAACCAAATAATTAACAAAAATGAATAATTGTTGAGCAAGCAGGAGACAGATTTATCAAGGGGAAGTTGCCTCCAAACCTAACTCTTCAATTACTCAATTCGTGTTTCGTCATCGATATAAGCAAGGGTAAAAAATTTAAAACCAAAGTAAAATCGAATGTTGTGAATTATTCAACATGAAATTAAAATGAAATTGAAGTAGAGAGAATTTTGAGAAATTAAGCAAGTAAAAGACTAGGAATTAATTAAAGGTCAATAGGTAGAAAAACAAATTATTTTAAAGTAAAACAAGGTGATTGCAACCTAAATAGGAGGTGCACAGTTATATGTCATAGCAGTCCCATACACAAAATTTCAACGCTCTGAGGCTACTCGTTTTTGAGTTATGTGAGATATACATACAGACGTCACGAAAAATATTTTCTCAAAATATTTACAATTCGTGTTTGGAAAAAGAGTCCTTTACTACGTCTGTAAGGAAAAATGTCATTCAAAAATAACGTTCAAATGGCTTCAAGAATGGTCAAAATGGATATTTTCGATGAAAAATGATACTCGAAATTTTTCTCGATTCCAATACTACCTTTGTTTCGTAGAATTAAAAAGAGATTTTTTAGAACTTTTTGAATTTTGGGTTGATTTTTCATGTCTTAAATATCTTCCTTAATCATACTAAATCACTTCGTGTTCATAGAATTTACGTATACTATATTCTTGCAAAAACTGTTATGTCCGAATATTGACTAAATATGTTATTCAATGTACCTTTGAATGAAACCCATGCAGGAATAATTATATGTAAGTTAAATTTCTGCATATTTCTATTCTTGTGCCAATTTACATTTTCGCTCCCTGAAGCAATCATCTATAGACTTGAAAATCAACGTTCTGAAATTTTGGAAAATCTCTACTAGTCTGCATCTATAAAATATCTTTTTAATTTACATATTTTTACTTGCTTATCAGTGGTATTTCGACAGCTAATACTTTTTATCACTACATCTTTTTACTTAAGAAGATTAATCAATATTTTGTAAAACATGCTAAGCATTCAAGATCGGTAAACTTTACTTGAAATTCTATTAGTATTCTCAATCAAACAAAGGCATACAGAGGCTGTTCGCACATTTTTTAGACGATTTTGGTAAGCGGTAATAAAAAATCGCTTGCTGCAAAAGAAGTAATTGCAATTGTACTATGTTTTTAAAAGTCAAAATTATCGTCTGTGGCTTGAAAGTTTTGTTTTTATTCAAAATGACGAATTTAACAAAGCAGTGGTTCGAAGGCTACATTTACGCTCTTTCCGAAGAGAAATATGCATACTCCGTTATTCAAACACGATGTGAGAGTCATGGGTTTGTGATATCTAAAGCGTCGATAGGTAATATCATGATTAAGAAAGGAAACAAATGTCAAATTGGAGCCTCAAGTGGGACAAAAATTCCAAACAAGTATCCAACGAAAAAACGGACATCTTCGACTCTTGCAAAGGTACGTTGTTTAATGTTAAAAGAAAATCCCCCTAGTCAAAGGACAGTTGCAAAATCATTAAAATGCTCAATGTCCATTGTAAACAAAATGATAAACGTTGCCCCAAAGTTCTTCACCCCTTATTAGATTGACAAGCGAGTTTCCTTTCTCTATATCATGGCGCTAGCTTAAGAAAGTTTTAAATAACCTTTTTATTTAATAATGAGCATAATTGGGTTAGACAGAGAGCTCCACTTACGCTTACAGTCAAAACATCGCCTCTTGCGAGTGTTGAAAGCAATAGAATTTTCACATTAAAGGTAACATAGTCGGAGACAACTCACGTTGGCCTATTTTTATTGACTCAGTATGTTAATGGCGCATCTTAACGTCGGCTAGTGAAATGACTAAAGCCAAGATATTTACTGACCGGACTAGCCCATATAACGTGAATTGCAGGCGACTAAAATATCTGACAGTGAAACATTAAAAATTCTCAGTTAAAATACTCAGTAAACTATTTTGACTCTCGAAGAAGACTACGGAAAAGAACAAGTTATAGTAAAGTTTTATATCATAATAATTACTTAATTTGCATAAAATATTTTACGTAGTCATGCTATTAGAAATCAAAACAAGTGGCAAACATTCTGTGTTTATTTCAGAGAGAACATTTCCTATGCTTACCACTAAACATCAGAAGGGATTATAGAAAATGATTTTTCCTGTGTTTGAGTATTAGTACCTATTTTAAAAATGAATTGTTTTTCAGCGTAAGAGCAACCAAATTATAAAGCAAAATAATAATTTATTGGTCATGCACACTCACTTTTCACTTATTTCCCATGCATTCTATACTTTTGCTTTATAACTTGAGATTAGATTAGGCTTACAAGTTTATTCCGGCATGATGGGTAAAAACAACGAGATAAAAAGCTTTCTTTTATATTTTTGTGAGCAAAGCGAGAAATATAGAATTCCTGTCACAAAATCCATTTTTAGTATAGATTTGAAAAAACTCTTCACTGGATGTCTGGTATAAGAATTCGAGCATACTCTAGCTTCAAAATAACATCACATCATGTAACTTTATAAAATTTTAGATCTAAGAATGGAATAAATAAACTATTGTGTTCCGGTATGTTTCTTTTTCATTCTACTTGAAATGCAACTGTTAACAAATACAGAAGAGGTGTCTGTCCTTTCCTCACGGAAATGTGAGATCGAATTTTTCATGCAATTGTTAGTTCTAGTGAAGATTAAAAAACAGCATTTTACATCTAGTAAATATTTGTATATTGTAATAGTTCCTGTCATTTATTAAAGCAATTGTTAATTTTATTGAAGATTAAAAAACGGTATTTTACATCTAGTAAATATTTGTATATCGTAATAATTCCTGTCATTTATTAAAACAATTATTAGTTTTATTAAAGAATAGAAAAGCAGTATTTGACATCTAGTAAATATTTGTATATTTTAAAAATTCCTGTACTTTTGTAAAGCCAGGAGGACTTTCGGATCATATGTAATTTTTGAATAATACAGCTGCAAGTTGCTTTATGTAACATGTAAGCAAATTTCAAGCTGTTCAGAAGGTTAAAGCCGAAAACGTCGCGCAGAAAACAGCGCAAGGCAAAAACGTCGTGATACAAAACATTGTGAGAGAAAATAAAGAAAAGAGAAAACATCACAGTTTTAAAACATCGTAGTACAAAATAAAGCGGTTCAAAAATTCGCAGTTTAAAAAAAATCATCGTCGAAAATATAGTGGTAAAAAATAAAGTAGCTACAAATGAGGATATCATCGCAGACATGCGTTTTTCGGGCTTTAATACACTCACGTTTGTGAAAATTGCAACACCAAGAAGGAATCGTCATAATTGAATGCAATTTAATACACAGTTGAGTGGTAGTGGTACAAATAAATGACTAAATGTTCAAAGCAAACAAACAAGAACAAGAGATCAGAATCAGTATTTTGTGTGGCCACCACGCGCCGCAATAAGTGCTGCTACACGACGTGGCATGGAGTCAAACAAAGTTTGAATGTCTGACTGAGGAAGAGCATTCCATATCGTTTGTACGCGTACCCAAAGTTCGTCTGCAGACGCAACAGGACGAGGATCACGAGCAAGACGCCGACCAATGACATCCCACACATGTTCAATTGGCGACATATCCGGGGAACACGCAGGCCAAGGAAGAAGCTGTACCTGCTGCGCTGCAAAGAAGGATTTAACAATCCGAGCAGTATGAGGGCGGGCATTGTCCTGTTGAAATACAGCGCCTGGCAAGCTTTGAAGGAAGGGAACAGCTTCGGGCTGTAGAACTTCACGGATATACCGGTTGCTGTTCAGATTGCCCACAATTCGTAGCAATTGAGATCGTCTATGATATGCTATGGCGCCCCAGACCATAACTCCGGGTGTTCGTCCACTGTGGCGTTCGATAATGCACTCCGGAAGGTGGCGTTCACCGGCATAGCGTCTGACACGAATGCGGCCATCATGGTACCACAAATTAAAGCGGGATTCGTCAGAAAACACGACATGCTGCCAATCAGCACGCCAGTCTCTATGCTGATTGGCCCATTGTAGCCGCAGGCGGCGATGGTCGTGCGTTAGGGGGATCCTGTATAAAGGAGTCCGTGCGCGCAGTCCACACTGCAGCAGACGTCTACGAATTGATGAAGCACACAATGAAACACCTGTAGCTATTGACCACAGTGCTGCCAATTGTCTAGAGGAAGCTGTACGGTCCGTCCGCGCCATGCGGACCAGGTGTCTATCATCGCGAGCTGACGTCACATTTCGGGGTCCACTCCCGGATTTCCGAGTTGTCCGACACTCGTCCGTCCACTGCTTCCAAACGCGCATCACTGTGCTGCTGTTACGCTGCACACGAGAGGCTACTGCACGATACGACAATCCAGCTTCACGAAGGCCGATGATTCTCCCTCGTTCAAACTCTGTAAGTTGTTCAAATCTCGCTCTCTTTCGTCGACGAGGCATAAGTACAGATTGAGTTAACGTTTACCACTAGCAGATAACCACCGATAACCATACACGCCTCGCTACAGCCGTCTATTTATTCGGATCCATCAGCCGTTCAGAGGGCGCTGCTCAGCATACGCATGCGCTACGGATTTGCAATTCTAATCATTTGCATATCATGCGCTACTTTGCATTTCCTGAAAATTTCAGCTCACTCGCGTAAGTCCTTCATGGTGTTGCAATTTTCACAAACGTGAGTGTAATTGTAAATGGATATTCACATAATGATTTGCGAATGCAAGATGGAAAGAAGGATAATTTTTACTTTCATATTTTTAACTAATAAATTTTAAACAAACGGATTAAAAAGTGAAGAAAATAATCTCATAATTAACTTGCCAAGTTTTTAAAGATAAGATCATGCAGTTACTTATCTTCCTAGTCTTTTTTAGATTATGCTTTTCATGAAAAATTACCGGTAAAACTTTATAAAAATATTTTATTAATGATCTTTGTTAGTTAACTATGTCAATTTCAAATTATATTAAACGCTATAAGTTGCATTAATTTTCTATGCTTAAGTCTCCATTTTACATTTTCAGCAAATATTTATGAGTTAATAAAAATATGAAAGTAAAGATTTCTTAATTATCCTTCTTTCCATCTTGCGCTCACAAATCATTGTGCGAGTATCCTTTTACAATTATGAAAGCCTGAAAAACGCAAGTCTGCGATGCTATCCTCATGCGATGATTTGTAGGAGTTTATTTTTTACCAAGATACTATCGACGATGATGCTTTTAAACTGCTAAGTTTTGAACCGCTTTATTTTCGGCGACGATATTTTGTACTACGATGTTTTATAACTTCGATGCTTTCTCTCTGTTTTATTTTCTCCCACGATGTTTTGTACCAAGACGAACGCCTTGCGTTATTTTCTCCGCGACGTTTTCGTCCGCGATGTTTTTGCTGAGATCTTTTCGGCGGACATCGTTCAGACATCATAAAAGCCTTTCTAACGCATATGATTCATATATTTATGTTATGTGTAGTAGAAAAAGGGAAAAAATACATCCTTTAACGTGGGTACCTCTTTAACACTTTATTTTGAAATTTATTCTTCAGAACTCTCAATATGTTAAAAAATCTGAAAGGAATTTCAAAGGTACACATTTCTTTATATTAGCATGAAATTAAATTGCTGATTGGTTTCGAGTACAGTACATATGAATTCCATGTAGGAGAGAAAATTAAATTAAAAATTCTGAAAGCTTTCAGATTTTATATTAAGCCCGAAGGGGTTATCATTTCATTTGCGCACACATAAAAGTTTCGAGAGCATTTGGGCTAGAAATATTTAAAAACAGCATAGCTTGAGAATTTCCAACAGACAGTCTCGTGCGTTGGAGTTAAAATAATTTTTTCGTTTAGTGTTGCCACTGTTTGTCTAGATATTGACCTAGCCAGACTGCTGAGATTGTCTCCAGTCGATCCCAATTCATGATTGCTATAAACTGAATGTAAAATGGAAAACTGTGTTCTGATTTGTTGTAACACGTACCTAAAGCTTAAACTAATCAAAACTAAGATATAAAGAAATTATCCAATTATTACCTAAAGTTCTTGGTTGAGTTTCCACACATAACGTAATTAAATTATAAAAATGTCTCAGATGGCGCTTTGAATTTGAAATTCTTTTAAATCATTAGTTGTATAGGTTAAACAAAATGTAGCCCAATAAAAAATTACCAGTCACCTGGACTTAGCAGCGTACGCGAAACTCGTTTCTAAAGCTTCTTGCCAGTACAAAATCTAATTAACTTCTAACAGAGGCATTAGTTTCCTCATTATTAACAACAAAATCTGAATTCACTGACCAAGTCTACACTGAATTTCGTCTTACGCGAGGTAGTGGCTGTTCCCTAAGAGATAAACTGGGTGGCAAAATTGTTTGTCACTTGCATAATCTCTGGAATGAGCGAACTTCTCCGTGAAATAAGACAATTGGAATAACGGAAATTAAAATCAACTTTGTTAGTGAATCTGTACTATAATTTCATAGCATATATTTACTATTTTATTCAGCCTTTTTTTGTTAAGCAGTGTCCAGAGGTTTGGTAGCAAATTTCATTCTTTTTGAATGTTGGATAAATTGCAGCTACAGATCTGTTTGGTGTACTGTCACGTGTGTTCCATTCAGTTCTGATAGGTGCTTTTCGAGTAAAGGTAAATTTGTGTACAATAACGGCGGCTTAAAATGTACCTTTATGTATTTTTATATATTTCAACGATTAAGCAATTCTTTTCTTTCGATGAATTTTCAATAGCCAAACATGTTTGCTACTCATAACTTGAATAGCTATCTGCTTTTTTAAAATATTAACATATATATAAAAAGACTTATGGGGCCTATAAAATTGAACAGAAACGTTTTTAAATGATTTAGATCGACTGAGCTAAATGTTAAATTTAAAATATCTGATGTGGACACCACATGACTTCCCTGTACGTTCTATTAAATTGTACGCATTTTAGCTGCATTTAATTTAAACTTACTTTCTCTTACTTCATTGGATATAGAGTTCTCATTCAATTAATCCCGTTTTCAATTCGCAGCAAGGCAAAAATACATGAAAGTTCAAAACATCTTCATTAAAAATTGTAAAATACAAAAACATCAAACGACAAATACAGTTGTAGAGACATTAGAATGTTTCGAAGTAGGAGTTGTGAAAAATGAGCAACGTCTTCGCCGCGATTCGAACCATGGACCTCTGGAATACGCGGCCAGCCTGATCACTACACCACGAAGGCATGCGAAGAAGGCGGAAGAAATACCTTATATATGCCCCTTTTAAAGGGTGACTGGGAATTAGGGGACCCAATCGCAAAATGATCATCCACCACCATTTTAATTCGGGCGCCACTGTAGAGACATTAGGTTATTTCGAAGTAGGACATGTGGAACATGAGCAAGGCCTTCGCCGAGTTTCGAAGCACTGACCTTTGGAATACTGTTGTGCATGGTGCCTTGTAGAAAAAACACCACTGAACAAAGTTAACAATTTGCCTATAAATTAAACTATCCAAAAGAACATGCGTTGTGTAAGATGCTAAGCAACCCGTGAACCTTGATGCTCGTGAACTCATGTAAATCATATATTTCAAAAGTGTAGCTTAAATATACCAAAAACACAAGAATCAATATCAAATTTAAAGAATACCTTTAGTATTTATTTTTCAATTTAATCAAATATGTCAGTTTCAAGCTGATAATTAAGTTAAATTAACCCCCCTCCCGGGGAGTGAAAAAAATAACCAGAGAAAATTCTAAAACATTTAACAGAGAACATTTATATTTGTTTCTAAAAAAATTTTATAAAATTCATAACAAACTATTTCTATTAACAAATTTAGTTATTTCTTCACCTTATTATTGCACTGTAAAAATAAAGAGTACTATTATTCCTAACAAACTTTAAATTTTATATCTTATTATTGCATAGTAAAAATAAGATCTTCTAGCATTCACATTCAATTAACAGAATTTCATCTATACCACACTTTTTAGGAAAGATAAGAATATTAACCCAGGCGCAGTTCTATTTCAGGTTATAACTATCGTTAACTCTGCGTGGAAGTAAACTCATCATATAAACAAAATTTAAACCTCCTTAGAATACAGACATTTTTGAAATGAAACCATAATTACATTTTTCTATTTTGTTTTGAATAAGTGAAAACCCCTCTTACTATGTACTTAATTATAAACTGGTAAATTGAAAGATAACAATATTAACCCAAGCGCAGTTCTATTTCAGTTTATAATTATCTTTAACTCTGCGTGGAAGTAAACTCATCATATAAACAAAATTTAAATATCCTTAGAATACAGGCATTTTTGAAATGAAACCATAATTACATTTTTCTATTTTGTTTTGAATAAGTGAAAACCTCTCTTACTATGTACTTAATTATAAACTGGTCAATTTTCAGATACTCATTTTTTTATTTTTTTTAACTTAAGCGCTAATCGAAAACAAAAAAAAATTTTTTTTCTTATCTGAGCATCTTCTTGACATCCAGACCCTCGGTAGAAATTTGCCTGTAAACTGTACCGTCACGAAAACTTTAGAGCCACGTTAAAATCTCAGGTACGTTTGGATCCATCTTCTGATGTAGAAAGATGACGAGGAAAATCCTTTAGGTATAAAGATTTAATACGCAGTAGCAATGGAATATCTAATGTAAACTTATTTTTATAAATGAAAACTCTAACTACTATATACGCATAACCTATGCATTTTAAACTGCTCTACAATCACTTTAATGCGTTCTGGTCGCTACGTCAAAGAAGACTATCTAGTAATGCAACTTTCTTTAATAAGAGTTATCAGAGAGAAAATCCAAATTTTGAATTCAGATATAGGAATGTTTTAAAACTTATTGTTCGGTTAGGATGCCTTCATTTTATTTCAATTCGATCAAAATCGAAACCGTTAGTTTATTTATTTTCAGGTAAGAAATATATGCCACGCATAGTTATATCATTTTCAGATACTGTTTAATATTCACTTAACAATAGATTCACATTTCTTAAACATTCTGATTTTACTAATATTAGAATTTATGTTACCTAGTTAAAATTTAGCCCGTGGAATACAATTTAAGTTACTTCACCAAAGAGAATTTAACTTAATGGGTATAATTTGCTCTCTGGTTAAAAACCAAAAGACGTGACAAATTTGCTTTTTGAAATGAAACGACCTAACGGCCAGGAAGGAAAGATAAAAGGGATTAACAGTGTATAATGGAACAGAAACTCATTTTATTTCACTCCAATCTTGGCAATGCAGAACAACTAGTTGCTTGAGCAAAGAAGATTGCATTTTGTGTTTATTTTTATGTTTTGTTATCTATCTCTTCCTCTTCACTCTCTCCCATCTGATATTCGAGCGAAATCCTCTCATCCTAAGCGCATTGTATTACGGACAATAGCGAGGGATTTGGCTGAGTTCGTAGAACAAAGAAACTTCTTTCTTCTCCTTTCTGTTTTCGTCTAAACATTTATTTTTTTAAGCTTTGTTTTCAGCTAGCCCCTCACTTTAAGGTTTTATGTTGAATACTTACTTCAAGGGAAGAATGGTTTATAGGGGAAATTGCATTATATGCAGGAAAACATTTAACTTAAAAAAGAAGCTTATTTATAAAATGTGTTAATATGTTGCCATATGAAGTTAGAAAAAGGAATCTTTTAAAATATGGATCGAATAAAATTAATATTACTTTTTAAAATTTTTACACATGTTTTATGTACTATAGGGTTATTTTATCCATCGCTTAATACTAAAAACTTAAAGTTATGTGGAAAAAATATTATGAAATATTAATATTATTTCAAAACAAAATATTATCGAGCATACCTTGAAAGCACAGTCAATAATGTTTTAAAAAGTTTTAGAAATATTCCTTCTGTTTTTGTAAAGTATGTTTTTTATAATTATAATTATAAAATACATTTATAATAATTATAAAATTAATTTATAGTCATTGTAAAATTATGTTTTATAATTATAATTATAACACAATTATAATTAATAATGTTTTTGTAAAGTATGTTTTTATAATTATAATTATA
>KK121156.1:112873-143508 GCA_000611955.2 Stegodyphus mimosarum
TTGTAGAATTAATTTATAATAATTATAAAATTAATTTTTATAATTATAATTATAAGACAATTATAATTAATAATGTTTTTGTAAAGCATGTTTATCTCTAACAAGATAATCCACTTTCTAAATTTTACTGTCATCATAAAATATCTAAAAACATTATTATTCCATTATACATTATTTTGAAAGTCACGTAGAACCATAAGTTAATTTCCTAAGTCTGTTGAAGGATAAAAAATTTTCTTAGCTAACCTTACAGATGCTTAATACTACAATATCAAATATTTTAATTTTAAGTAGAAAGTGAAAATAACCATCCCTGATTTAAAAGTGTAAAGTTGTAAGTGCATGTAAAAAATAAGTGATACTACATAATTAGATGAAAGTTGAAAAAGGGTATTTAAAATGCTTTAATATGATTAAAATTTAATATCCTTAAAGCAAAATGTTTATTTAAAAATCACTCGCACTATATTTCTTTCTTCTGCATAACCAAATAGTTTATTAGAATTGTATTTGATATTGATATTAGTTATGGCCATAATTTTGTCGTTGGAAACAAATATTTGACATTTTTTTTGTGTCTGGAACTTTGTTTAGTTACTCTGCGTTCATTCAAATTTTTTTACATGGTTTTGAATTTGAGGAGTGAAAAACTTACTTTCAGTTGTTTCATTTGTGATCTTCCTTCATTAGAATCTATTACCAGTAGATTCGCCTCTTTCTCTTGAGGCAATCAATTTTCTCTCAAATTTTGAAATGCCTTTGAAAAACGTGTGTTTCTAACAGCTAGAAATGATTTCTCGTTTTTAATTTTCAAGTTGTGACCGTTAAAAACAATATATCATTATTCCACTGCTTAAAGAAGATCTGTTGATAAAAAAATAGTTTATAACTTTCATTTCACAGTATATATGACTAAAAAAGCTCCCACGAGACTATTATGTCTGAATCTTTAAGTATAAATAGTCGATCTTTTCCTGTGATTCACAGCTACGGAATTCTTCGTTCTTGAAAAAGAATTATCACTCAGAAGTTCAAAAACATCTTTTAAATGACATGAGAGGTGGATATAAAGTTAACTATTATAACTAATTAAGTTAACTATTCGAAATTTAGAAAATATTAATGTTGTTTAGAATATCTAAAATGACATTATTTTTATTGAAATGGTGGTATATCATTATTGAAGAAATGATAGGGGGATAAAAATACAGGGTATTTATAAAGTCCCGGAACCCTTTTGATGTTTAACAATTCATAAAATAATGAAGATATAAGCAAACTTATGGCATTTTATTGATGGAATAACTTATATGTTTTCCTTTTCAGGTTTGAATATCTTTACTTTTGTAAATATCGTCTGCGCGTGTGGTTAATTTCAGATAATTTAATTTTCCAGTCTAAATATCTGTATTTTTCTAAATATCGTCTGCTTATTAATTGCATTTTTCTCTCTTTTGTTTTTGGCAACTATTGCCTATTATTATAGGCCTAGTAGGATGGCCTTTGCAACAGATATGCTAAGGAGGATAGAAGATGCTGCTGAATTTCTGAAGGGCATAATGTTCTCCGACGAAGCATCCTTTCATCTTTCTGGTATTGTTAATCGCCATAATGTGCGCATATGGGGATCTGAAAACCCCCATGAATACCGTGAGGCACAAAGGGATTCCTCAAAGGTTAATATGTGGTGTGGACTAATGCACGACCGAGTCATTCTTTGAATGTCTATTTTACAGGAAGATGGACTGGGCGAGGAGGTTGAATTCCTTGGCCACCCAGATCACCTGATATAATGCCGCTGGACTTTTACCTTTGGGGATTTGTAAAAGACAACGTTTGCAGGAGGAGAGTGTCGAACATTGATGACCTAAAAGCCAGAATTGCAAACGCTAATAGCCTCTGTGGATGTCGACATGCTTCCCGGTACCTGGCTTGAAATTGAATATCGACTTGATATTCTCCATGCGACGAACGGGGCACACGTGGAAGTTCATTGACAAGGGTCATGAAACTTTTGAGTCTATCTAATCATTTATGTTATTATGCTTAATCTATCTTTATTATTTTATGAGTTATTAAGCATCAAAATGGGTCCGGAACTTTATAAACACTCTGTACTTCCATTGTTCTACAGAATGAATAGCAGTTAACCAAGATGAAATCATGTAATTACATGAGAAGGTAAAAAAGCTAACTTTAAGTTAACTATGTTTTAGTAGTTAATTTTTATTCTTTCTTAGTCTGCACTCTGTCATACCAGTTCAATAAAACAAGAATTTAAATGTATAAATTTTAGTTACATAGATGTTATTGATTTATTGACGTTATTGTTATTGATGCTATTGATTATAGTTACATAGATGTTATTAACAATGATTCTGAACTGCAGATTATTGTTAGTTAAGGTTGTTGCTTGTTTCAGACAAGTGCTTGTTGCTTTTAGATTTGCACATGTTACGCAGCTGTTGTACCGCCTGTTAAGATTCATTTGTAATGAATAATAGATTTGGAATTCCATGAGTTGTGTCAGATTGTTTAACCTGTCTGCTCGTTTAGGCAATTAAATTACAACTAGTAGGCTGCTTCAGATCTATTTTTACATCCTTCCGCAAGAGAGTAGCACTCCATCTTTCCTCGGTAAACATGAAACGTTCTATCTGAAATGAAGTTCTTTAACTGCTAGAAGTAACTGTAATCTTCGCCAAATTAAATTTTTGAATTCGTCCGTAAATTTCCAATTGCACAAAGCCGCCACTCGGTCTTGAACATAAAATAATATTAATTTAAACTAAAACTAGCTTAAACTATTTAAAAGCTATTTAAAAGATAAAGCTATTTAAAAGATAAAGCTATTTAATATATAAAGATATAGCCGAAGATATCAGAGATCTAACTAGTTGGCCCCTAAGTATTAATTAAATCGGCGAAGCTAAGCAAGTTCCTAAGGTATGGCCCAAGCGTAATAACAGCTAAGAGAGACGTAGCAGAAAGGCAAACGCGCGCTAGTCAGGGAATCAGACTCTCTCTCCGGAAGTCGGTGAAACATTGACTTATTACGTAGTACTCTTTCTCATTTGCGTTAACTGTGTTTCTGAATTTACATTCTGGCAGGAAATTGTAAGCTGAAATTAGAATAAGATAGGAAATACACAAAACTTAAGAATAACTGTTAATAAACTTAGGATAAATCTTACAAAGTAATTGCAGATTTTAAAATGCCGTCTCAAATGTCACAAAATCATGAAAATTTTATATGAAAATATGGCAAAAGCAGAGTTATCTGTTAAAAGACTTTGTCATAAAATGCTTTTGCTTTCTTTTGAATAAAGATTTAATGGTAAGTTTTTATCATTAATTCCCATCATACTATTTTAAAGCTTTATCCTAATCATCTACAAAATATGAGAAATTTGTATGATTGTCTTAACCAAAACGAATGTACAGTATTTTATGAAAGGGCATTAATATTAAAACATTTACCAATATTTATAATTTATAACAAAATTTTCAATAAATCTTTGATGCATTACTCATACATTCAATATTTTAATGCATTTTCTTGCAATTAATTAATTTACTGTGCATTGTATTTAAAAAAGAAAATTATATCACTGAAACTATTATTATACGAGGAAACGTTAGAATTTGGGGAAGATGAAAATGATGAAAAATGTTCCAGTTTAATTATGAATACAAAATTGAAAATGATCTTAAGAGCAATAAAAATGTTCAATGATATATGTTCCTTGCATGCGTCAAACAGAAGCGTAACATGAAGGCAATACGTAAATTTCTACCTAAATTTAATTTTCCCTTTATATTAAAAACATTATTAATGTTTATTTACTCCATTGGTAAAATATATTTAATTAGGTTTCACGTCATTTCCGTTGCATATATGAAGCATTATGTTACTGAACTTTAATTAAAATTACACAGACATATTCCTTAAAGTCATAATAACTGCTTTCATGGCTGGGAGGCATATTAGTAATTATCAGTTACAAAAAATGAACATAATGCAATATTTTATAAGCACAATAAATATTAACAGAATCACTTGAATAAGTTAGGAACAATTATTATTAATGAACTAATTTATTGCGAAAATGTTTTAGTCTCTGCAACTGATATTTGCCTTTCGATCTCATAACTGAAAATATGTAAAGTGAGTAATTAAGAAGTTAATAAAGGAATAATTAAGGAAAAGAAAGTCATTATACAAAAAAAATGTTATATTTAAAAACTTATTTTTAGATCCTAGATCTGTCGTACCATGACAAACAATATTAATGTTGGAACTTGTGCCCGAAAATGCGAACGGCTACCTCTAAAGGGCAATATTCAAATAAAATCTTCCAGAGACAGACCGACAGATAATCCACTTTCCAATGCTGATTTTGAGTTTTCTGAATTAATTTATGTTCTACAAAATACGGACATCAGCAAATCACCTGGCCCAAATGGCATCCATTGACATTCCTTGTCTCAACTTGGAACTTTGGGCAGAAAAAGAAGTTGACATATTTATAACTTGTCCTGGAAATAAGGTAGGCTTCCAAGACAGTGTAAATCAGCCATCATTATTCTTATTCTTAAACCCAATAAGAATGCAAACTGCCGTCTTGTCTCTCTCACCTGCAACACTTGAAAACTGATGGAGAACTTAGTCTTGAGGACAGTGATTCGCCTCTTGCTCAATGATTTGTTGCTTCTGATGAAATTTTCTTTCCGTAGAGATCACTCTACTATTGACCAAATATTGTATATAGAGATTCTCAGACTCACAAACCAACGAAGCACACCGTAGCGGTATTCTTTGAGTAGTCCAATGCCTCTGATAACGTGTGGACACTTTGGTGTACTTTAAAATTAAAGATAGAGCACTACCATGGATTTTAAACTTTCTGAATCATCGAACGTTTAGTGCCAATTTTCAATCTAATCTACAGAGCTATTACAAAATATTATCGAACTATTACGTATCAAGAAATCCCCCAGGGCTCCGTTTCGAGTTACGCTCTATTCTCGTTGTTTATTTTTGAGATTGAAAAATGCGTTAAACCTGTCAAATAGGACTGTTTTCTGATGATGATGTTATGTGATGCAGTGATTCTTATTAGTAAAATGAAATCCCAGTTGAATAGACCCTTTGTAGTCCAGGAATTTGCAGATTATCATAAAATCACCTTCTGTCATCTGCTTCTAAATTTACAGGTTGCTTCTTCATTACTAACAAACATCTCTGTAACTACTAACCCGAGTTTGTCGTAAGTAGTTCGAATTTAAAAATATCCTACATTTATCACTTGGACTGATATAAACTCCTTTATATCAGGTTTCCTATTGGATCATGAAATGAATTGCACCAAACATATTGAAAAATTATCCTATAAAGAAGAAATAGACTTAGGATCTTAAAATATGTTTCTGTCCTGTACTCTTAGAATTACTAATATTACCTTTCTCCGCCCTGTCCCTGAATTTTGCTTCCAAATTTTTCAAGTAGCATCTCCTACTAACTTGAACAAAACTGAAGAGAATACAACTCAGCGCTGCAAGAATCATTACGGGTCTTGGCATAGCTTCCCTAATAATGTGGTTCCTTAGGAGGCGGGCATACAGCCACTGACTATGAGATCTGAAGTCCATCAAATTAGAAACGTTGGTTCTTGTAACAGAACCTCTCCTTTCATCTTAAATTGAACAAGTAATCAACTTTTAAAGCTGGGGTATCCACTTAATTATGTATAGAAACGTCATTTTATTGATTTTAACTTTGAGACATACATCCTTTTAGTTGTATTAATTACCCTTATAACATCTTTTAAACATATTGATTTCCGGTAGGAATTGTTGTCTGACATTGACAAGCGTAGTTACCACCCGAAACTACTCAGACAGTTGTATCTTGAAGTCATTAACAATATTCCTGACCCGGCATTAGTTATCCATACAGATGGCAAGCCGATGGGATGCGGGTAGAGAAGGAAGTGCCATACCGTTTGAGCCTGAATTATACCTAACCCGTTTCTTCCTGAGGAAGTTACTTTGCGAAAAGAGATTTTGGCGTATGAGGCCTAGGTTAATGACGTGATCTCCACTTTCGACACTATGTATATATATTTATGTCGAATATATATCGAATGTATGTCGAATATACGCTCACTTCCAAAAGTTAAGCACGGAGAGAAAAATACTAATTTCTGAAAGCCATTCAGAATTGAAGAGGGTGCAATTCGCTGCAGAGGTAGATGGAAGTAGGAAAATATGTTAGGTAACAGCCAATCGCGCTTTCATGTCAAGAAATATGCAAAAAAGGCAGTCTTATAAGAAACCAGCTTTATGAAGGGTTACAGAAGTTGATTGTAAGAGCTCATAGAAGGTGATTAAAACTTTCGTACAATTTGTTTTCAAGACATACGTGTTTCTATGACTTCCAGAAGGCGAATGGAAGATTCTGAGCGCTGGCGTGCTGTAGGGCACATTGAAGCAGGACAGTCGATCACAGATGTTGCTCTTTTCTTAGGCGTTCATCATTCTTTAATTTCACGTTTATGGAAACAATTCCAAAACACACAGACAGTTGTCCGAAGGCCCGTAGCCGGTCGCCGAAGGGTTACAACCTCCGCGGAAGATCGATATATTGCTATTGCAGCCAAGTGGAATCGCAGAGCGATCTCTACACGTGTGACATCTATGGTTACAGCGTCTATTGGTAATGGGATATCTGCAGCTACTGCACGCCGAAGATTACATATAAGTGGACTGTACACCCTGATACCTTGAGTTTGTGTTCTTCTTTCCGTCCAATCAAGAGAGCACGATTACAGTGGTGGCGGGAACATGTCAATTGGAATGTGTCTGACTGGGGCAATGTCATGTTTACTGATGAGTCAAGATTTGCTCTGAAGTCAGATGACAAGCGTATAAGGATATGGCGTGAACAACGTACACGCAATCAGTCTCAAAATTACGCATTCGGAGGCGGAAGCATTATGGTGTGGGCAGGGATTTCATTAGGATACCGCACCGACCTGCAGATCTTTAAACGGGTTTCTTTGACGGCTGTCCAGTATCGAGATGAAGTCCTAGAACCCATTGTGAAGATTGTACGCCCGCAGCAGTTGGATCTACTTTTGTTTTAATGGACGATAACGCCCGTCTTCCTAGAGCTGACATCGTCGATAACTACCTGGAGAGTGAAGGGATTGCGCGTATGGCGTTGCCAGCATATTCGCCCGATCTTAATCCCATTGAAAATCTTTGGGATGCTCTCGGCCGTGCTGTATCTTCACGTTTCCCACCCCCAGCCAATCTTATTGAGCTGGAAACTGCTCTACAAGAAGAATGGCGATTGCTTAATTCTGCGGTGGTTGACCACCTAATTGAAAGCATGGTCACAAGGTGTAAACTTTGTATACAAATGAGGGGGATCACATACCCCATTAATGTCCTTTTTTTCTTTTTATGCTGTTTATTTTCACTTTATACATAATAAGTCTCCAGCATGTAATTATCTGATAACTTACAAAAATTTAATACTGTTTTCATTTCTGTATATAATTATTGATTTTGTTTTATGAATAAATATACATGCTACTTTCCTGCCGACTTTTGTGTCAAATAAAGCAGCGTTTGTTGATGTTTTTGCATTTTACATCTTCATGCTTAACTTTTGGAAGTGAGTGTATATCGAATATTATATATCTCTAGCTATAGCTATATCAATATATATATAATATTTTTATATATTTATTTCTTTCTTTTTAAATGTTATGCTTATTAGACCAAAATTAGCTATCAATATTTATTTTCTTTTTAAATGTTATGCTTATTAGACCAAAATTAGCTATCAGTCTCGAAATGCGATTCTGCGTTGGATCACTAAACGTTGTATCACTTTTAAAATTATTACACCAAGTATTAGCACCCTGTGTTATTTTTAAAGAAACTTAACAATGAAGAGTCTGCATGCATGTGTGAATGTGCTTCGCACTGTTAAGAAGGGACGGTACCTGGAACTATCAAATTTTGAAAGATGCAGTCCATCACCTGAACGTTGCACCTGAAAGCCCGAAATTTGAATTTCGAATTTGTTGTACTACTGTTAATATTATTTCATATTATGTTAACTTTATTTAATTTTGGTTAACAGACTCAAAGATTTGGATGAGAGCAATGGTAATGCTGTTCGAAATAAAACATTTTATCTCCAGCGCTCGAGACTGTTACAATCGGATAGACGCAATACACTGGTGTGCAAAAATTAAGGACGAGATGGTTTTTTCAATATAACGTTGTACAAAAGCTTTCCAAATCAACACATTAAATACCGTAAGTTCCCCAATTCGTAAGGACATGAGTAATGTAGGCAACACTTACTAAAAGAGAAATCAGAGGGATAAAAAGAAGCTTTATTGAAAAAGTAGCATGGAGCGCAATGCGACTGAAGGCCGAAACATCCCTGTGATGGGTGCCCAGCAAGAAACATCCGGTCTTTAATAGGGGATATGATCTCCCCTGACTGCTAGGCAGGTTTCACATCATTTGTGCCTGCTGGATAGGTGGTTGTTAATGAGCTGTTGAGACACTGCTGCTCGTTCCTCTTGTAGCACCAATCGCAGTTTCGGAATCGTTACTGGCGATAAGTTACGTGCTGCCACGGGTCTTCCTAGTAAGTTCCGTACATGCTTGACGGGATTTAGATCCAGAGACCTTGCCGACCAATCCATGTGTTCAATATCTTCACTCTCCAACATCTCTTCGACAGTAAATGTGCGATGAGGTGGAGCGTTGTCGTCCATGAAGAGGAACTGAGGACCCATAGCCCTTGTCAAAAGACGCATGTAAAGAAGAAGAACCTCGTTACAATGGCAGTCCCAGGTGACGAACCTCCTTGGAAAGTATGAAGGTCGGTCCGGCTACCAAGCATTATTTCTGCTCGAACGAGAACTCCGCGACCTCCAAAACAGTCCCTTTTGATGATGTTGAAGGTGTTATTGCGTGTTCCCCGCTCTGTTCAGATGTGTATGTGTCTAGAATCGCAACTCAGTCTAAATCTGCTCTCATCTGTAAAGAGTACTCGTCCCCATTCATTGTCTCTCCAATTCCGGTGTTCCCGGCACACCAGAGAGCGCCTTTTCCGATGGGCAGGCGTTAGAGTAACACACCGTACAGGGCGTCGAGCAAACAGACCACCACCGTGCAGTCTTCTAGCCACGATAAAACGCGATATCGTTCGTGCAGTCGCCTGCGTCGTGTGTCTAGCGATTTCTCCCGCTGTCTGCCGCCTGTTTCTTCTGGCCTGTAAGGCAATATACCGGTCATCTGTGGGTGTGGTTCCTCGTGGACGACAACTACTAAACCTCCGGATAGCTGTTCCTGTAGTTTGAAATTGTCTCCAAAATCTTGAAACGATGCTGTGAGCAATTCCGAACTCTGCAGCCACACTTGTCACACTGCGGCCTTCCTCCAACTTCCCAATGATTCGACCTCGGGTAAAAGCATCCAGATGTCGTCTAACAGATTGATTATTCGCCATTTCTCGCTGAGGCAGCAACTCGGTGTGATTTTAACTGCTATACGGCGTGCAATCTCTTTGCCGGAAATACTGATCTTACACCGACAACATGCTTTATACTACTCAGACACTCCCCCATTACGTCTACCTGCATATCTGCGCATGTGCTACCGTACATCACCTTACTTAATCTCCTGATTGGTCTTTCTATCCGCTCTGCCTCTTCGTTCAGCTGATATGCTAATTTTTCGACTTCGTCCTTAATTTTTGCACATCAGTGTATATTTTCTCTCTATTTAAATTAATATACTGAGCCATAAGCCATAGCAGCCAGCTTCTAAAGAAAGAATGCAGCGATTATAGAAAAATGCATGGCCGCCTGTAACGCTCTATCTAGAGATATACTGTTTTTAAATATTTTCTGACTTTGCTCATGAATTGAATTTTACGTGACATGGCATGATATTTAATAAATAAAGTTAACTCATAAAAAGATAATAATAAAAAAATATCAACCATCTTATTATAAATGCTGAATATTGATATGAAGTAATGGGAAAGAATGAAAATTATTAAAAAAATGTATGCCAGCTACTAACATTGCATCGGTAATTCTAAACATATGTTGCTATGCAGTTTTAAAAATTCTCTGATTTTGTTGTTAAAACTTTATATGGCACATGAAATGATGCTTTATAATACAGCTGAATATACAGTAAGAAAGAATGGGTTATGAGGAGTGACCGCAGAAGCAGGCTGGTAGACAGCGAGGTCACCGAGAGCGTAATATGCCTTAACAAACTGATTTGGAAGACCATTAAATCTGAAAACCTTTCAGATAGTTTTTATTTATTTTATTTATTTGTCCAGACGGGCTTTTTCCCTAAAGGACTATTGTTTTCGTATTGCCATTTTGCATTTATTCACTATAAATGTCCGTTTCACTTTTCAAATTGTTGCCACTAATCATTATCGCCCTGTATTATATTTAAAGAAATTTAATAATGAAGAATGTGCAATAGATGTGTATATGTTTCTCGTATTGCGATAAAACAACGATACCTAGAGTCATCCAGTATTGAATAACGTACGTTTCCACGCAAATACGGGCATCTAAAAGCCCAAATTTGGAATTTGTTTTATTATCTATTTCATATTTTGCCAGACATTAAAAATTTTTGATTAACAAACTCAATGATTTAAAAATTTAAAAGCGAGAAATAGCAACACTCTACGAGAGAAAAAAATAAAAAATAAATCTTTTTATCTTCCGCGCTGAATTTTTTTTAGAAATTCTAAAGATATGCTCATTTTAAAATTATTTCGCGATATTGCTGTTGAATTCAATTTTATGGTTTAAGTGTGAAGAGCATAATATTTAATAAATAAAGGTTAAAACTCGTTACAGAACGTTAAAACTCGCCCCTTTGAACGCAATTTAAAATCTGAAAAAATTTCAAATTAAAATTTTTTTTATTGATTTATTTTACTTAGAATTAAATGTGTGATAATTTCACAAGAGTAGTCATTTGCATCATCCTGAATCAGATACTGCGTTTTTTAATTATTTAATAGTCCAAAAGGACTATTAGTGTCGAAACACAATTTTGTGTTGTTTCACGTTTCATTCGTTTCTCTTGCTATTTGGCAAAAAGTAATATATTTATCTTTTAGAATATTATTTTCGTCCTTTTAAATCTGATTTGCGTTACAAAATGCTATTAATTCATAATATATCTAATTAGAACTTTTATGTATTTATATGTTAGTCTAAATGTATACACGTCTAATATCCTAAATAAAATATATCCTATATAAATGTGTCCTGTATAAATATTCTACACAGGGTGTCCCAGAACGACCGCATAAACTCTGTACAGCTAGATTGCTCGTTGGGAGTACATAAATGCTGCCCCAAGAAGCGTTCCTGTACGATCCATAGTTTACAGGAAAAAATACGAAAAACAAAGTATGACGTCACTGCCGGTGCAAGAAAAAACACTTTATTGGACATATGAACAACAGTATTGGCGTATCTTTCCTGATGATAACGTTTAAAACGTTCGCCGCGCATATCGCGTCATGCAAGCGCGCGCGCCGTTGAACTGGTATTTAAAAGGCTGCATCTTGGAGCTACCGGTAGTGTTCGTTTGGTGGCCATGCATTCTATTCGTGGCTACTGCGACATGTACGGCCGATGTAATGGAAGTGCTTTACGAACTGCTAGGGAGTATGCCCGTCGATATTCGTCTCGCCGTCCTTCCGATGTCAACGTCATCCGTAGGCTGGACGACATCTGCATGTTGCTTGTACTTCGGTGGACCTCGCGATGCAACCTGTGATGACAGCCATTCCACGGCGTGCTCAAGCCTGCCTTGACATGCACGGCGGACATTTTGAACATCTGATTTAAATTGTGCATATACTGCTGTTGATATGTTCAATAAAGTGTTTTACTTTCGTGACGTCATACTTTGTTTTTCGTATTTTTCTCGTAAATTATGGATCGTACAGGAACGTTTCTTTGGGCAGTTTTTATGTACTCCCAACGAGAAATCTAGCTGTGGAGAGTTTATACAGTCGTTTTCGAACACCCTGTATAATGAATAAACATAATAATCCTATACAATATCCTATATAAATGCGTCGGTATTCTATCTGGACAATCTCTGTTCAATACTATTGTCTACTGATAAACCATATTAAGCATAGGATGAGTATTTTTGAATGACCGCTAAAAAATGAAACTCTTCAGATTTACATTTTTAAATTTATATAAAAATTCTTTTAAATTAAAACAAACAATTAAACGCACTTACAAGCTCTATTTTTTCATTTGATTTCTTTGTTTGGTTAATTTTTTATGTGTGGAAAAAAATAATTTGAATTAACCTGCTAAATTCCTATATTCCTATATTAAGCATTTTTGCTTGAGTGAACAAAATCGGAATAGCAGAATGTATATATGCATGCAATAAAATTCAGCCTGTGTTTCATTAAAAACGTATTCTTACCCCATTCCTGTTCCAAATTATTTAATTATACTGTTTGTAAAATGTATATAGAAAATATGTATTGTTCCTGAAAATAATTTATTATTTTCTGGCATTAAATTGGGAGCATTAAATTCTCCTAAAATCTATTTCATTTGCGATACTTTAGCATGATATATGAAGTATATCGACCATTCTGTTTAAAAATCTTTGAAAATATTCAGATATCCTCGATGTTTTTTTAAGCATAAGGATGCATGAGTATCAGATAAAAACCCGTGCGTTTAACTGTATCTTTATTCTTGACACAAAGACAGGATTACGTAGTTTTGGTTACGAAAATATTTTCTTAGTAAATACTTTTTCTTCGCAAAAGCTCAGAGCATAGAATTACATAACGCTTTCAATGATATTATTCCAAACACCGATACAATCGTTTTCCTGAATAACAACGGAATTGTATTTGTAGAAGAAAATATCGCAAAGCTTGAGCTTCTAAGTGAAATTTTTTAAAATTATTTAAATATAAATGAAGCATTTAGCATTTTAAGGGAGGAAGTGCACTGTTATAGTACATATTTTCTTCTATTGTAATGTAAAAATGTTGGATTCAAATCAAACCTTGTGTCAGTATGTTCAGAAAGATATAGTCTCCCTAAATAATAAATAAATAACAGTTGAGGACATCATGTTGTTGTGATGTATCTCACTTTTCTGATAGTAACATCAGCGCAAGCTCACTAAATTCATCCAGACAAGGAGTGTAAGATTGCGCTTGTTGTTGGCAGTAGCGTTGAGTACCATGCAGGAAACAGTACAACTTAGCTCAGTTCAGTACTCTCTCGTAACCCCTATTGCCGGCAGAATATATCTAGGTGGCAGTTGAGAACGCCGCCACATTTTAATCAATTTTTAAAAGAAATGGGAGCAGTCGTTTCTTCGAATATGCGTGCATGAATGCGAATTTTAAAATTTGAGGCCAAGTTTCTGAATGTAAGAATGCCTCAATTTCTTTTTAACTTCCTTCTCCGTGTTTGAATTCAGTGACAGTGTGTAAACATAACCACGCGCTTTTAATTTGCCATATATAATGAAATCTGAAGGTAGAAATCAATAGCCATTGGGGCTTAAGTCCTTCTGAAATGAGAAGGTCAGCAGAAGTCTGAGAAAAACGGTATTGTATCTCATTCGATGGTGGTAAATTGTTAAATCCTATTGAAACCAGCAAAAGCACGTAGCAGCCTCGAGTAATGCAGTAATGATGAGGATATGCGCAGTTCTATTTAATATTTTACCCTCCAAAGAAAGATCCATTTATTTCTTCTCGAATCCATTGCACGAGACACCAGAAATGTTGCGATTTTTTTCGCTCCATATTCACATGTTATGGCTATTGACTTGAAAAAAACCGCGTTTCATCTCGTAAAAAAACACAAGATAAAGTTTTTTCTTTCAGAGTAAGTAAACAATCTGAGCTGCTGATAATAGCGCCACCACTTGAAGTGATCAAGCTCTTTCAGTTCTTAACATATAACAACTATAAGGATGATGATTAACCTTCTTCAGTACCTTTTTTGCACTACGATAGGTAAATTTCAATACCAGTTTTCTCACACTCTTTGTTGGTGACTGCAATCGTTTATTTCTGACTTTCTCTATTTTGGCAGACCTCAAAAGAGATGGACGACCGCTTTCTTTCTTGTGACGAACACTTCCCGATTTTCAAAATTGAATTATCAAGCGGAATACCGTTGTCTTCTTTCTGCATGCCTTCGTGGTGTAACGGTTAGCTCTTCCGGCGCGTATTCGAGAGGTCCAGGTTCCAGTCCCGGCGAGGGCATTGCTCAATTTTCGCTTCTCCCGCATCAAAATAACCTAATGTCTCTACAGTAACACCCGAACTAAACAGGTGGTGGATGATGATTCTTTAAAACCATGACTTGGCGACTGGTTCCTTAATCCCTAGACATCCTTTAAAAGGAGGAGTAGGAAAGGTATTTTTCCCCTCGTTTCTGCATGACTTCGTGGGATAACGGTTACTACACACAACGCGTATTCGAGAGGTTCAGGATTCGAGTCCCAGTTAAAACATTGCTCATTTTTCGCTTTTTAACTCAAAAAATCTTAATGACGCTACAGTGGCACCCGACCTAAAGGGTGGTGGATGGTGATTCTTCACCGGCAAGATTTGGCGGTTGGGTCACCTAATCCCCAGTCACCCTTTAAAAGGGGGAGTATATAAGGTATTTTGTCCTTACACTCTGCATGCCTTCGTAGTATAAAGGTTAGCACACTCGGCGCGTATTCGAGAGGTCCATGTTCGATTCCCGGCGAGGGTGTTGCTCATTTTTCAAGGCTCCTGCTTTAAAATAAAGTAATGGCTCTACAACGTGTACACAGATTATGAAAGATTGCCGAACATTAAGTACTTCACCAACTTTTGTTTATTTTGCTAAGTAATGCTTAATCATAAAAAAATATATTCTTCTGCTTTAGAAAATGGCCATCCTCATCTTTCAGTTAAATAATGTTTTTATTCAATCACAATTGAAATTAAAATTTCATAAGATATATTACATGCGGAGTAATTTATTGGAGCAATTTGGAATTAATGTCCATTTTCTAATTTCCACAATTATTTAAAGTTTGTTGTTCATTAATTTTCTGTCACCTGGTGCAAGTACTGACTAAGTGCATTATAGATTGCGTAAAAAAGATTCCTCACTTTTCTACTCGTCATTTACTGAAAACGGTCCCTTTTCATTTTGACTCAGGCTGACTGAAGAGCTATGAATAATGTATTGCTATTATTATTCCTTTGAATCTTTAACATTTATTCCAGTGTAATATGCCATTAGCTTTTACGCTCCAATTTCGATGCTCACATGTATGAAATGAGATTGCCTGAAAAAAGATAAGTACTTTTCATAGCGTAGAGGATTTGATAATTTTGTTTCTCATTTCAGCAAGGAAATTTTGTTTCAAAAGAAATTGAAAGATTTCATTAAACTAGAATTTTTCTCTTCTACAAATATTAAATTTTTTGGTTGATAAATTTATCCTGCGATTATCTTCATGCTCTCATGTAATTTCTACCTCTCCGATACTTGCAGCTTTATTTCCCATGTTTGTTATTACAGTTCTCAAATTCCTCCATGTTTATTTGGATGATAGAGCTGAGTATATAACTTACAATGTGATGCAACGCTTGTTTACAATTTAAAAAAAAATTTAAATAATTCTTACTTTTCTATCTTTAGTTTTGAGCATCGTTGACATGGAAGACTTTATAATCAGAGTTTCAAGATATAATCTGTAAAGTAAACGCAAATAACTTCTTGCGCGTAAATATCATGTTTGCGAAATGCACATTTACATGGCTACAAGTGAAAATAAGAAAATATGGATAATCTGGTATGTTAAAAGAAACGCAAACAATACAAAATTGGGAACATACAATGACACACGTATTGCACTTATTATTGCTTATTCACTTTCACAATCGAAATAACAATCTAAGATTTTTAGAGCTAACTAATTTGAGCATATTTAAAATTGAAATCACCGAAATAAAAAACTACGTTTTTAAAATCACTTGATTGCAACACGTTTTATACATCCTGCAGCACTAATGGAGGGTGTTCTAGTAGCAAAAATATCCTTTTAGAATGAAATAAAATAAAACCCGTGTCAGCTGGAGCCAAATAGTTTATACCATTATGAAGCAGAACTAACGGCATTATGTTTGAATAAAGCACCATAAACGCGTCTGTGTACAAGAGCTAATTCAATGAACCCGATTTCCGGGGACTGCATGTACTAACTCGGGTCTAATGCACGAATGTAGCGTTCGATGTTTATTCTTAATGCTTGAGGGGTATATTATTTGAAATCAGTAGCTTTAACCAGTGATGCCGAACCTTTAACTTGACTCTACTCAAGTTACAATTTTAAAAAGTTTGGTGTGCCACAGGTTATGTTTATTATTACTATGCTTTGTTATTAGAATTGTATAATTATATTATTATAATTGTATTGCTATTACTACTATTTCGAATGAAATGTATATATTATGTAGGTCACTCTGAAATTTTTGAGATACGCACAGATGATAAGTTTCAGAACAAAATTACAGTTAGATTTGAAATATGAATTACTTTATGATTTTCAATGATTTGCTATGGTTTTCTATAATTTTAAAGAGAGATTAAATCAAGAAGAATGCATTCAACATTTACGCTTAGCATGTGGAAATGAAGATCCATCCCGTGGTACTGTATTCAGGTGTTTATAGAATTTCATACAGGTCTCAACGCTCTTCAGGATGATGAACACACAGAGAGGCTGTTGTCAGCGGTAATCTAGAATAATGTGTCTGCAATGCGGAAAATATTAATCGACGATAATTGCTGCACCTACCTACCAAATGGTACAGAAGGAACTTAAATCCGCCACCATACATAAAATTTCTCGTAGGTAATTGCATAAGAGGAAAGTAGTTTGCCTTTGGGCTCACCATAATTTAACTGAGCACCAAAAGGAAGAACGTGTCAGAATTAGTAAAGAAACCCAAAAATTACTTAAAGATGGTGGACATCGCGTTATTTCTAAAATCGCAATAGGTGATGAAAACCAGATACCATTTATCGACGTTCTAACACATCAAGAAAGTAAAGTATTAAAGTATGGGTCTATGAAGACGGTCCTACGTCTGCAATGGTGAAAATACAACGTGCCGTGAAAAATTTAATGTATGTCGTATTCTTCAGATGTGCAGGTTGATCAAATTCATCAAGCGGAAAGGACAAAAGGCAGTTACAAATAACTGGTACACCACTATATGTCTTCCGTAAATTCTTCAAGAGGTAAATGTTAGGGGACTCATGCTCCAACATGAAAATGCATCTTCTCATCCCGCAAGATTAACATTTGAATGAGAAGGCTGGAGAAATACCTTAGATAATCCTCCTTCTAAAGGGCGACAGAGGATTAGGGGACTCAATCCTGGTGGTGAAGTATCGTCATCCACCACCTTTTAGTTCTAATGCCACTGTAGAGATATTAGGTTTTAATGAAGCAGGAGACTAAAAAAATTGGCAACGCTCTAGCCGGGACGCATATAAGCAAAATGTACATTGCTAGGACAACGGCTTGAATTTGGCCAATGACAGTCCAGATGAAGGTCACCATTAACTCCGCCCCCACGAGTGATGTCATATTTCTGACCTTTTTTTACATTCTATTGTTCGGCGTTACGAAGATCATTCTTTGAATGTACATTTAGTTTTTAGGAATGAAACTGTTTGTATATATGCGTATATATCTGTATATAACGATTTAATGTTTGTTTCGGAATATTAAGGATTACTCCGAGCTTAAATTGCTCCGGAACCCAGCTCCTGTACTTCATAGTTTTGGGAATATGTTCTAATTCTAGCAGGAGCGCACCGTTCTTAAATAAGAAGGTTCCGGCACTTCTTTTATGTAACTCAGCAACAATTTCAGTAGAAATTTGATATCGAAAATTTTATTTTTTCAATAAAATTACATTAAAAATCAGATTAAATTTTAATTTATCTCTTTACATTTTATTTATTTAATTTCTTTAATTATTTAAATAGATAATAAATTAATTACGAATTATTTAAATAATAATTATCAATTAAACAATAATTCATAAATATTAATATCAATTAAATAATCATTAATTAATTTGGTAATCATTAACTGTTTAATTTTTAAATTACTAATAATTTTAATAGTCATTTTGTTCATTTATTTACACTTCTTCCTCTTTCCTAACGGTCTTCCATAGGGCTCCGGCGCTTCTACTTTTAGAAATTTAGTTCTGGGATTACTCTACTGTTCCAATACAGAATTAGATCTAGTCAGATGGAAGGTACTCACGGCTGGAATATGCATGTGAAGTGTGGTTTACAAATTATTCTGCATACTGATAATCAGAAACTTTTAAGTAATGAAGAGTTAAATCATCTAATACATCAAATGTACCTGCGGGAATTAACTGAGTAAAATTATCTTTTCTTGGTTAAAAATGCTAATTTGTGTCGTAAAATTAAGAGAAAAAAGGCTTTATAGATTATTCGTTGGAAATCTGACATCCTGAAAAATGGCCAATGAAGAAAAATGACCAAAAGGGGAAATATATATATATATACGCATAAATACACACTCACACACACATATATATGCACACACACATATACTGATACATATAATTCACATATATATTGAATTCACATATATATTGAAAATATATGTATGTGTGCCCATACTCGCGCATATATATATATACACAAACATGCGTATAGAGAGAAATTTTATAAAGTTCGAGACATAAATTTGTATTCCTTCTCGAACAGTAAGGAAATAATACTTTAAAGAAAAATAAAAAAATAGCATCACCAGAGCAAGTTTAGATTGCAGAGTAAAAATGTTCATTCAAAGAACGCATTTCGTAACGCCCAATATAATGTAAACAAACGTCAGAAATATAACATCACTCATGTGGGCGGAGTTAATGGTGACGCTCATCTGAACTGTCATTGGCCAAACTCAAGCCGTTGTCCTAGCAGTGTACATTTTGCTTATATGCAGCCGGGACTGAAATCTTGGACCTCTCGAATACGCATCGAGTGTGCTGGAGGTTACACCAAGAAGGCATGCTAAGAAGGTGGGAGAAATACCTGATAAGTGGACGCCGTTTTCATTCCAAATATGCGAATGATAAGGCTGTAGATGCATTTTGTTCATCGATTTCAAGAACTTAATGGCTTGTGGGATTCAATCTTTGGAAAATTTGCCTACAGAAGTTCAATGAACACTTTTGAACACTCCTAAAATTTCCTAAGTATAACTTTAAAATCTATGTGTATCTTAAAAATTTCAGAGTAATCCACGTACACAAACTAAAAACATGTATTGTGTAATATTTTAGAGAAAAAGTGTAATTATATGCACTTTATGTTACTATTTATAAATATTCACGAAGAGGCAAACTAAATGCAGAAACATATTTCAACGTGAAACCTGACACTGCAGGCCTTCTACGAGTTTACTATGCAGTGATATATAATATATTATAAACCATTTTCGCAATGCTAAGTTGATTCAACTTTTGAAAAGTTTCTTTTAAGAGAAGATATATTTTCTCACCTATGAGAATCGGAATGGCTGTTTGTGATATTAATTGAACATCAGAATGAAAATTAATTATTTTATTTTCTGCATCAGTATAAGTTTTGTTCAATATATTTGCAATCTATTGCTATATATCTGAAATACTAGTATCAACAAAAGGATTTGAAATAAAGGAAGAAATGGGATGAATTTTACAAAAATCAGGGAATTCACTTTAGAATTTATTTTTAACTTTTCAGCATGCGCGTTTGCGAAAAATTTAAGACATATTCGGTTTTTAATGAAGATTTTTCGCATATCGAAGCCAAAACGTCTGAAGGTCATTTCTATTCCTCCTTTCTACCGTTCCCCACATCATGGAATGTGTGCAACATAAAGCCTTTCACTTTTTTTTTTTAATTGGGCTTTTGTGCTACATGGCAGCTTTTTCGTAAAAGTTACGACACGCGCGTGGTCGTGGCGTAAAGAAGCAAGAAAATAATGTTTTTTCTCAAATATTTTGTAATTTTATGTTATTAATTGCCTTGTATAATTTTAATTTGTGCACATTCGGTTCTCTAATTTTTACATCGGTTTTCATGGCAAAGAATTATGTACAACCAGCTGATTTTGCTCGCATTCTTCAAGAATTATCTGATAAAGAAATGGAAAACAAGGAAACCTTTGGATATGAGAACAATAGCGATTTGAACGAGGAAAATATAAAGATAAATAATATCGTCAGTGATTCTGAACAATACATTTCGGATTATGATGATAATAGAGATATAGAAAAAAGGAATGATGATGATATGATCTATATTGGTAAGGATAAATCTTCCAAGTGGCGAAAACAAAGTATGCAAACTGCTCAAAGACGAAAAAGATGAACATTTTAAAAGTGTTACCAGTCCTAAAACATCATGCCAAGGATATAGAGGATGAAATAGGATCGTTTTTGAAAATCATTGATATAAATAAATATGCTTAATGAAATTTTGGAATGTACAAATAAATATATAAGTTTGCTAAAAGGCAAATACTCAACAGCCAGAGACTACACTGTTACTTCAAGTCTGGAAATGATGGCATACTTTGGATTGTTATATATCATAGGAATAAAAAAAGGACACCATGTAAATGTAAAAGAATTGTTCTCAAGGGATGGCACTGGAAAATATAATAAAATATAATTATTAAATAATAGATTTAAAATTTTGTATAATGAAATACATCATTGCATTTCCATCTGACTAACGTAAGAACTTAAAAATAATTTAATTATATTTGAATGTGATATCATTTCTATTTTGCAATAATAAAGTTAATATTTTTATTATCAATATTCACTCATTTCTGTCGTCTTCCAGGAAAACGGTAAAATAACGGATGTGGTAAAAAATACGACGCTCGCGTTCTCGTGTATAGTTTCAAAGCCCGCGTGCTGGAAGGTTAAGTTCGACGAGATTTTCAGAATATTTAATTGTTTCTATTTTATTATATTTCTCGATGTTATTCTCCGAATTTACAAAACAGCAAAAGCTGCATTTCGTAACAATTAAAAGTTGCATTTAAAACTTAAAAAGCTTACAAATGTTATTCATTATTATTCAAACGTTACATTTCTTAATTTTAATTCAAATGAATTTATGGTTCCTATTAACTCAAAGATAGTTTTTTTCCCGTGAAATTTAAGATTTATTTGATTTGATTTGGTTGTTATTTTTGGTTGCTGTAAAAAACAAAGATAAATTAGATAACTATCTATCATCACTGAGTTCAAAAATTTCATTTAGACTAGAAATCATTACAGGATTATTCCCTTACTTAACCATCTAATTTTAGAAAGTAACATTAAAGTCCTATACTCAACATCACGTTCATCAGATATTACTTTCAACATTCTAATCGGAAGTGGTGTGGCACGAATAGAATTTGGAATTTTTCGACAAACTTTCAGCATGTGTTCATAACTTAAATATTTTGCACATAACGACAGCAAATGACAATGTAGTGGTAGTTAAAAAGTTTAAGAAAGTCAGCATCATTTCTTCTTCTTTCTGTCTCTTACATAATCCGACGAAATCAACAGCAGACACAAAAATGACAAACGCTTATTCTATTGATGTGCACACAAATTTTTGAAGCATGAGATTAAATTACGTTTTATGGCTTTTAATAGCTTGATATATGTCCGCTCCGAGTGTACTGTCTTTTAAAAGACAAATTAACACTGCATCTTCCATTACTAAGGAATCATTAACCATAATCTTCATTTTAACTAGAGCTACATTGCAGATTTCTGTTGATTTATCACACTGCAAGCTTATGAAAACACAGATTTGCAAATAATGTTTTATTTGGCCTCTGACATTTTCAAATATAGCTTCTATTCTACAAGTGACGGAATTTCTGCAACATTGGGCATCTTGGACAGCTGATTTAATTTTATTCTTATTTTTAGCTTTTTGAAATAAGATATTCAATGGGCTAAGCATTGCTTGTGTAATTTTGTTACCATTATTAAAGTCTTTTTGTGTGTGTGCGAATTGCAAATACATATGGAGCTTTAAATATCTGTACATGTATCGTAGCAAACTTAAATTTATTAGTGAAATTGGTAAACATTGATAGTTAGACAACGAATGTGTTTTTCTATTCTTTCATTTTCTATTTTCTTAAATTGCTATTGCTATCATATTTTTACGCTGTTGTAAAATATCTTTTCCGGTTGTTGTTTAATTCCAATAAAAACTGTTCAACTAAAAGAAATATATTTGTTCTTAAAATTTATGAAAACCTATGTCTCTTCCCATTCATCGTTAAAATTATAACTATAGTTTTTTTCTTTTTCCCGGGTAATATGATCATGATTAGGATAGCTACAAAATCATTAACATGTATTATTGATTAACATACATAAAAAAGGCAAACATTTCTAGCATCTATATAAAAACACTATATCAACTATTTATCAATTAACTCACAACATTGAAAATTTGTTCTGTATTCAGTGCTTCGTGTTTCATAAAGTTTACAGCAAGAGGCTGTAAAACAACTAGACGTTATCTGCCAAAAGCACTCACGAAGATCGGCTAATGAAAATGCAACATTAGTTCAATCTAAAGCAACAGGCTATTAAGTCGACGCTGAGAATATTGAGAACAATGTTGCCGTGCGACGTCTAGCGTAAAAAACGTATGTACGCATAAAGACCCTGAACATATATGTCCAGCTCAGTTGCGCCTTTAAATGTATGCAGTAACTGGAACTCTCCTTTTCTCTATTGGTACTCGCTTTCACAATAAAGAAATGATCAAAAGAGCAGTAAGATTAATATTAAAAAGGTGCGCAAGATACTTGGGGCTCGAGAGCTATGAGTTATGCACCTCTAGTCTATGTCACGGGCCATTGATTTTAAGTAACCATGCCAAAGGTAAAGAAGTAAGATAAAAACTTCTGAGGTTCAACTAATATTGCATTTCGTAAAATTATGCTGTCACCAATTTTTGTTTCAATAGGTCGATGGAAACGTTTAGCAGTGTGATGTGATACCGTCTTGTTGGAACCAAATATTCTCTAAATCAGTGCTCTCCAAATTTGGTTACAATATTTAATTATTATTAATTGTTATTCCTAACCATTCATTGTAATTGCATCTCGTCCCTCTTCTATAAAAAATATGGTCCGATGATGTCATTATGCCATAAATCACACCATACAGTGACCTTTTGAAAATGCTAGGGCTTCCGTGTTTCTGTTATTGATTGTTTTCGTGCTAAAAATGACAATTTGTCTCCTCAACATATCTGTCCATTCAAGCAGAAATGATCTTCATTTGCGAAGACCATTTTGTTGTTCAAAATATATCATATTTTAAGAATGAAGCATGTATTTAGTCATGTATTTGGCCGTATCAGACTAAACGCCAATAAAATTTAGTCTGAGTGATAAACTTTTAGACATAGTTGCTACTTCCGTTTAATATCACATCGCCCTTTTTGGAAAATTCTTTATTTTGCTTACATCAGCTGTGTAATAGTGCTTATTGTAAATGTATTTCACTGTATTTGATAAATTGACACTTCTTCTAAAACATCGCATAGTAGTGAATAATATACACTTTAGCCTGTGACCAATTATATGTCTGATGCCACGAAGTTAGTAGGTTTACTAATTTTCAATAAGCAATTATCTTCTCAAAGAATTAGAATAAAGTCCACTCAAATAGCAGCTGACATTACGAATTTATCCCGTTAACTCGACCAAACAACTTTTTTCTGCTCTCCTCAATTTCTTTTAACTGCGTGAAATATTTAACTCATTCGTCGGAATTTTATTAACTCCCGAATAACCAGTCATTATGATTTTGGTTATTATTCTTTTTCTTATCGCATTCCTTACTAGAATGCAAATTAATTTGGTACTAGAATGAGTCTGATAATATGCTATTTAACTCAATTTGAATCACTAGGAGGCAAATGTTTTTAATTTGCATTCTGTTCAATTGAATATAAGTGGAATTTATTTTTCTCTCTGGGGTGACCTTATTCCTTACCAGAATACAATTATTTAAGCTGAGGTTCTGGGATTTTAAGAGACAAAGCTAGTCCACGGTACTCTCGTAAATTTTTCAGATTTCTGCCAGAGCTAGCTGAACATAATTATACCGGCTTTGCGTTCTCCCGCAGCCGATATTTTAAACTTACGCGCCATTAAATTATTTAAACAAGCTTACAGCTTAGTATTTATTTATGTAGTCGTATACCAATGATCAATGTTTAAAGTTATTTGACTGTTCTTATTTAATTTGCATTGGCAATGGTTATCTGTAACATGATCAGTTCTCTGTTTTATTATAAGTTCTATGTAATAAGAGGATTAAGAATTTCGAAAATCTGTGTCGTACTATTTAAAGGTAGGTATAACACGCTATAGGTCTGGTAACGCTTTAGGACTAAAGTTCCAGTATCAGACTCCTTAAAATTTAAAGAATCTCGAATCAATTCCGAACCATGTTGCAAGAAGAAGCAACGTTTAGTTCCCTCCACGATTTCAAGCTCCTCCGGCACCAGGAAGTCCAGTGAAAGGCTTCGAGTTCCTTTTGGACACCCTGTGCGCATCAATGAAACCAGTCGTCATTTTCGATGGTAGAACCTCGGTAACGACTTTCTTGAAACAATTAGAAGATTATTTTTTACTTTCATTTATTACAGAGTTGCAGAGGGTCGCCATAGCAACCCCTGCGCTTCCAGGACAGCCACTGAGCTGGGGCAAATTCATTGGAAAATTTGTGTTAGGTAAATCATGCAGAGAAAATTATAAGTTCGAAGTCTTTAAAACCGGAATTTTGAAAGCATTTACCATGGCGAAAGATGAGGCGAAATTAGAAGCTGGAATGACAAGCCTTGTTTTAAGGAAGAAGTAGATCTTATTGTATTGCAAAAAATCTAATGCAAAGACTATTCAAATAATGTTTCTTACGCTATTTCCTCAGCTTCATAATTTGTTAAACTATGAAACCTGGAAATGCTACAGCAATTATTTGAAATAGCAGTGAAGTTTGAGTGACAATGAATACACGTATAGCGGGATATGAGGCAAATCTCAGCGGCCATTTTAGCAGACTTGTAGCGGAAGAAAGACCAAGGTTTCACACTAGTAGACGACTTTATAACCGAAAAAAACTTTCTCGCGCTAATGGCGATTGCCAAAATAAATCGCAAAAGAAGAAAATGGGGGAAGACAGGAAACCTTTAAAGTTGTCAGTAAGTGCTTTTTGTAATGCAGAGGGTATAGCCACCCTAGAGAGAAAAATAAATCCCTCATATTCAAATGTACACCATGCCAATTAAAAATTTTTTATTGACAGTGATTCAAATTGAGTTAAATAGTATATCATCAGACGGATTATTCGGTACGAGAGCGCAAAGTATTTTTGTTTTTGATAAAAAATTGTTTCAAGCAAAATTTAAACGCTACAGATTATTTGACATTTTAGAAACGAAGGTTATACCGGCACAGGGCAAGCGGTGTGAACGCTTGGGGAAAGTACCTTTGAATGTGCAGGTTACAAATGAGCAATGAAAAGTGTTTTTTTCTGTGTTGAGAAATTTACAGGTTAGTGCCATTCTTTAAAGCTTGCTGATGCGATAATTAATTTTCAGGAAGCTTTGGTGCGGTTGGAGATAACCAAGGTGGCGGATAAACAATTTCAGCCACTGGCCTTGCTCTTGAAGAAGAGAAACTAGATAAAAATGGAGCAGATAGGGAGAAATATCCTATGGTTAAAGAAGAGATCATAGAAAAGCTTGATTTAGAAGTGCTGAAACCTAAAATTATAATCCTCTTAAATAGCCCTTATGCTAGCCCTATACTACTACGCCAAAAGAAAAACAATTTCCAACACACTAATTTTAAAGCATGGAATTTAGATACTGACTATAGAAAACTAAATATCATAACAAAATATCCAGTTTACCCTTTACCAATAAGTGAGAAAATAATAAGAAAAATTAGGTGTATAAAATACATGACGACACTAGATCTCACCCTCACCTCTAGATATTACCAGATATGCGTGAAACTAGGGGATGTTCCAAAAACCGCATTTAATCCCAAATCACGCGTTTACGCTTTCCTTAGAATGATATTTCACTTATGAGGAGAATCTGCCACGTTTCAGAGATTTATAGATCTAAGACCATGTCTTCGGAAACTGTACTTTTATTTCTTTAAACGACATAATGGCCGATTGCAATACAATTTATGAATACATTCGGCATATGCACGACGGCGTTTTTCGCTTCTAAACGAAGCAACTTTAAAGCTGAATGCGACAAAATATAAATTCGCAGCTAAATAACTTTGATACATGGCCTATGACGTATTTCAGAGGAGAGTCGAAACGAGAGATTCTAAAATTAGAGAAATAAAAGAATTACCCACCATCTAACACGGAAGAGAAACTGGCTTCAGTTTTGGGCTTGTGTTTCTATTATAAGACTTTTTTCAAAGATTTCGCTAACACAGCAGAACTCCTATTAAATTTAAAAAGAAAAATGGCAAGATTCACTTGGTCGGCAGAAGCAAACACGGCGTTTGAAAAGCTCAAAGAGGAATTAGTCTAAGCTCCCGCCTTGAAATTTCCTTAAGCGGATGGTAAAATAAAAGTCGCCGCAGATACGTCAGATTTCACAGTAGGATCTGTGCTTATACAAACCGGATAACCGGTTGCCTGTTTTAATAAAATACGTAGTCCAACTCAACAAAATCTCTCTCACTGAGAGAGAAACCTTAGCAGACCTGTTGTCGGTATAGATATTTGTTGTTTATTTTGACAAAGAGCCAGTTAAAGATTATAGGAAATATGCGGTTATGTTACGTTTGCATTCAGTAAAGAATCTGCCATACAGACTCATACGACGGGCTCTTAATTTGCAAGAATACAATTTATTAACTACGCATGCTCGTGAGAAATAAATGTAATTGCGGATGCTCTATAACGAATTAAACAGATGACGAGGGAAAAAACGGGAAATGTATTACGCTATCTTCTTAAATTTTATATTTACGAGAAACTATTATCTCAGAACTACAAACAGATCGGTAATCTAAGAAATATTCCTCATATTTGAAAGATCCCCATTATGTTGAGCGCTTTGGCGGAACAGAGCTGAAAATTACGAAGTTATTGATATAGCTGAATATTACTGATATAGTAAGCCGAATATTTAGAAATAGAGCTGAAAATTAGGACATTATTGAATTCTCTTGCTTTATACTGAGACAGCAAATAACAGTAATAAACTAAGTCTGTTTGTAGCAGCGAGTTTAAGAGTTTATTATTATGTATTTTACATAACTGCATGATGCGCAATATCAGGCCATCTCGGAGTAAGAAAAAGAGAGCAGAAAAAAGGGGAAGCAGTTTAATTTCCATAGCTACAAAAATTTCTGACTTAATATGTCTAGTAACATTTGTCACTTAGATATCGATTTTATTATAACCCGGTTGAGTACCTAAACATCAAACTACTTTTCGTAATGCAAAAATAAAAATTGACCTGCTAGGTACTTACACATGTAGTAAAAATTTAATATAGATATTCGTAGCAGTTGATTATTTCTGCAAGAGAGTTGATATAATTCTCGCCAGCAAACTTCGGTAAAAATTGTTCCAGATTCGTTTTTAATTAAATTTTGAATAAAATGTGGAGCTCCAGTTAAAAATATCTCGAACAACAGAAGCGAATTGGTAAGCCACATGTTTTTTATGAAATGTGTACATGTCTTGGCATAAAACATTTTAAGATGGCTCCTTATTGACCGCAGTCGAATACTGCAGAGCGGGTGACAGAAAAGTAGTTAAAATTGTTTGCAGCTATGTGCGAAATTATTACCAAATACATTATTCAGAAAAGGATGGAAGTATGCCAAAGAAGCAAAAGAAAGGAAAAAATTACTTTATTTCTTTAATTATTCAGTTTATTCCATGCCTTAATGTAACCGCCACTGCTTCATTTTGAGTTTTAACTCAATCGAAGATATTTTAGTTTTTTCAGAAAAGAAGTTCTTATTTTAATGCATGCATTTATCTTGGAGTAATCTTATTTGGTGCAGAGTTTTGTGTTTTGTGCATATTTGTTGTTGAAAAGTGGTTATAAGGTATTTCTCCTGCCTTTTTGGTTTGCCTTTGTTGTGTAGTGGTCAGCACGCTCAACGCGTATTCCAGAGGTCAGTGGTTCGAGTACCGGCGAGGACATTTCTCACTTCTTCAGTTTCCTGACATTCAAAAAATACCTAATGTCTCTACAGTGGCTCCCAAACTAAAAATGTGGTGGATGATGGTTCTCCACCAACAGGATTTGGGTGTCCCGATTGAGTCTCCGAAACCACAGTCGCCCTTTAAAAGGGAGAGTATATAAGGTATTTCTGCCGTTGTTTTGGCATGACTTCGTGGTGTAGTGGACATCACGCTCCGCGCGTACTCGAGAGGTCCGTGGTTCGAGTCGCGGCGAAGGAATTACTCATTTTGTATCTGTCCTGCTTTAATAAAATACCTAATATCTTTACAAAGTCATCGGAATTTAAGATCTCAGCAGTTCAAAAATTAGTAGATGAGGCAAATACAATTTCGGCTATGGCACTGGCGAAACAAATGTTTTTTTATGGCAAGAGAAAGCAGGAAACTGATATTAAGATGAGAGAGGAAGTCTTGAAAATTAAGCGCTCTCTTTCGGGAGCACCAGAAGGAAACGTTAGAAAGTTTGGTGGTAAGTTAAAGGCACCTTATGAATTTAGAAATTTAGGGAAGCAGTAGTGTATTTGAAAGGTCAAAATGACGAATGTTATAACGCACACGTTTAAGCGGTATTATGAGTTCAATGATATGCCATTGTTAAGAGAATCACCTACATTGTGAAATGAAGCCCCATGAAGGAATGAGATGGAATCAACATTGATACCCAGATTTCATAATCCACAAAGGAAAGAAAGAATGCATGAAACGGGGAAGAAAAGAGAAGAATAAATTTAGACTTTAGCAGTCAACAAAGAGCAACGAGAGCTATAGAGAACGGAGGACAAGAATAAAGAAAAAAACAAGGACTTTATCGAAGGGTCAAGGAGAAGTTCAAGGATCCCTGAGATATAGTGATCAATCGATGGCTAAGCAACGACTGTTGGAAGGACTTTAAACGCAAAGGAACAGGTTGGAAGGCCAGGAGTCTTACAATCTACAATAGCAGCAAAATGACGGGTCATCTAAGCAAGACGCTACGTACGGCATCTAGAAGAGTATCCAGGTCAACGGTCGAAATTCAAGACGAACCAGAGGAGATCTACCATAGCAGATCGGCTCTCAGTGAAGTGACTAGGTACGCCGGTATTGCTGCAACACTAGCGGAAATCTATCCGGATAAGCAACCTTTCAACGAAACGCAAGTGACCAGAAAAATGATCAGAGAAACAATCGACCGAACAGGAAAATTCGAATTCCACACACCAATGCTTTTCCTTCGTGGGAGGAATTTATTCAGGAAAGGATGGAGAATTCCGAAGAAGTAAAAGATAAATGAAAAGTTACTCTATTTATTTAAGTGTTCAGTTTATGCCTAAGTTCAAATGTTGCTACCTTTGTTAAGTTCTGCCTCAGTCGAGAACATCATAGTTTTATTCACAATAAAGCTTGTTACTTAAATGTATATTTACATTCAACGATTCTATTAAGTGAATACAAACACGATTTTTCCGTTTTAGTCCAACAAATAGTATTCAGGAAAATTTCGGAATGATTGCACAGAAAATGTTAGTAGCTAATGTGTACCTTTAAAGAAAAGTTCAAAATGAGTAATCATTTGAATTATACCATGTGAATGATCTTCAATAGTTTATTTCCATTTTATTCCATTTATTTATTATGACATTTGCCTTGCAAACGTTAAAAGTGTTGGTTTGTTGTTTACTGTAAATTTATACAAAAAGCTAGGAAATGATAGTGGTTTGATGTAAAGTTAAACCAAGCATAGTGTAATTCAGATTAGTTTAAAGTTAGACTATCCAGCTAACTCTTAGAGAGTTAATGAAATATAAGCTTAGGATATTGAGGTACAGATGTTTTAAATAAAGTCTTTCTGAAGTTGACGAGTCTAATCTTTTAACAGTGAAGGAGGTCAGATTGTACTGAGTGGTTTTCACAAACTTACAGAAACTTTCACCCATTGCAAAACTAGACAGCAGTGTTTAGAAAATTGAATACTGGCAAAGTAAAGAGCTAAAAGTTTCTCTGATATTTTTTAGCCTAGTCTCTCTGTTTGACATCAGAGCAAGGCCATGAAAGCTATCGTGGCATGGAGGCAGGAATACGCCTGTCGTTGGCAAGAGCCTTTGGCACCATACGGTTGACAGTACGACTTAGCTCAGCTCCGCCCTTAATTTTGAAAGAGAGCATCCCATGGGGCGGGTCCGAGGGACTCCCA
>KK121156.1:143558-214780 GCA_000611955.2 Stegodyphus mimosarum
TACCACCAACCTCTGCAGAGGACTTTCGGCTCCCCGCATATTTACAGTACCTTCATGCTTCCCAGATACTACACATTTACAAACTTCAAAGCCTTCTCCGGCATTCGAACCCGGTCCTTTCGCTAGGGCAGTGAGCATAGCTAATCACATTCCAAGTTGGGCTGCAAAAGGTTCTCTGAAATTGTGAATAGCGATTTTAAAATCGTACATTTTAACATCTATTGAATATTTTTACTTTCAGGATACTGGAAGGAGGTGAGGAATGCGGTGAATAATGTTTAATGAAATGACCGAGGAAAATCCCAACTTTTGCAGCAGTAATTTAGATTTGTGTACATAACTAAATGAATGTAAATGTCGGCTCATATGGTAGGTTCAGGATTTATAATATCAGCCAAGATCTTTAAAGTCCTTCACTGCGATTAATTAAATTCTGTTTGGGAAACATATAAGGTTCATGTGTTAAACTAACCAATCATTATGATTTTGATCTGTAATTTAACTTTGCCTTTATTATTCCTCTATTATTATATTTATTTTCCTTTATTATTTAACTTTATTTATTCCTCAACAGACTGAGAGTAGCTTGTAGCGTATTAAGATGAGATTTTTGATTCATAGAAGCAAAGAGATTCTTGCATACGCAAAGCGTGGTTAGATTTCTGTCAGCTAAATTATAATTATGTCGGATTTGAGTTTTCCCGCAGCCAATATTTTAAACATAATACGCCGTAAAATTTGAGCCAGCTACAAGCTGGTTCAAGCACTATGTGTAGTCTTAGATTACTGATCAACGTTTAAAGTTCTTTTACTGTACTTATTTAATTTGGTTGGCCACAAGCAGTGAGTTGTTTAAGACCTTCCTAATTCTTTTTCATACTATTCTAGACATACCAGTAAATCGCTACCTGTCCAGTAAAGTTTTAAAGATATTAGGGTATTTCGAAGCAGAAGTCTTGAAATGTGAGCAACACCTTCGCCGGGACTCGAACCACGGACATGGGTTACAGCCTAAAACGTCGCGGCAAAACGCGGAGAAAACAACGCAAGGCGAAAATATCGTGATGCAAAACATCGCGGGAGAAAATAAAGCAAAGAGAAAACATCGCAGCTCTAAAACGTCGCGGTACAAAATATCGTCGTCGAAAATAAAGCGGCTCAAAAACTTCGTAGTTTAAAAACATCGTCCTCGAAAATGGGTCCGTGACACTTAGCCGACAACCACTTAGCCGACAGGACACTTAACCGACAAGACATTTAGCCGACACGGACACTTAGCCGACAGGTTATTTAGCCGACAGGTTATTTAGCCGACACGGACAGTTAGCCGACAGGACATTTAGCCGACACGGACAGTTAGCCGACAGGACATTTAGCCGACACGGACAGTTAGCCGAAACGGACAGTTCGACAGGACATTTAGCCGTCACGGACAGTTAGCCGACAGGGCATTTAGTCGACACGGAAAGTTAGCCGACAGGACATTTAGGTACGAGACACTGAACTGTCAAGCCATTTAGTCAACAGGACACTAAGCGGACAGTGACGTTTAGCTGGCACGTAGCCAAATTGAAAAAGTGTTGAAATTTCTCGTCAGGGAATATGATTTAATTTTCGAAAGGAAAAAATAATTTTTCACATACGTCACGACGGTCACTTAGTTGCATTTTAATATGGTATGTGCAGAAATTTTTCTAAAAGCTTCTTCATTTAATCAAGTGGGTTTCTTTGAACACTTTCACAACATTAATTTTTCACATCATTAATCACATCATTAATCATTTCATTAGGTAATTAATATGTGTAATTAATCATTAATTATTAATCATTTCATTAATTATTAATTATTGTATTAATTATTAATCATTAATTATTGTATTAATTTTTAATCGTTAATTATTAATTATTAATCATTTCATTAATTATTAATCATTTCATTAAGTAATTAATATGTGTAATTAATATCATTAAGTAAACAAGAAAAATTATTAATGATGTGAAAGTGTTCAAAAGGACCCCGTTGATTAAATGAAGAAGCTTTACGGATAATTTTTGAAGCTCCCATATTAAAATGTAATTAATTGACCGCCGTATTTAGGTAAAAAAATTTCTTTTTTCCTTTCGAAATTTAATTCATATTCCTTGACGAGAAATTTCAGCGCTTTTTTAATTTGGCCAATATACACCAAACAGCACGATAAATATCACACAATGCTAAATTAACACAATAATTATAAGCACATATGAGATCTTTAAGAATCGAAAAATGAATTTTACTGATAGTAAAAATATTACTTAAATATTGAATTTACGGATAAGTTGAGAAATTTCGTAATTCATAGTAAGATTAAATAATTAGTTCGTACGTGTGAGCTAAAACGTCACTGTCGGCTTAGTGTCCTGTTGACTAAATGTCTTGACAGTTAAATGTTCCGTAGCTAAATGTTCTGACGGGTAACTCTCTGTCTTGGACAAATGTCCTGTCGGCTAACTGTCCGTGTCGGCTAAATGTCCTGTCGGCTAACTGTCCGTGTCGGCTAAATGTCCTGTCGGCTAACTGTCCGTGTCGGCTAAATGACCTGTCGGCTAAGTGTCCATGTCGGCTAAATGTCCTGTCGGCTAAATGTCCATGTCGGCTAAGTGTCCCTGTCGGCTAAATGCCTTGTCGGCTAACTGGTGTCGGTTAAGTGTCCCGTCGGCTAAGTGGTTGTCGGCTAAGTGTCCGCGACCGCTCGAAAATATCGTGGTAAAAAATAAAGTACCTACAAATCATTGCATGACGATAACATCGTGGATATGCGTTTTTCAGGCTTTATTATGGATGACAAATGGATATTCGCTTGTGAGCGCAAGATGAAAAGATGGATAATTTTTACTTCCATTTTTTTATTACCTAATAAATTTTTAAAAAGGAGAACAAGAAATTTAAACAAAACAAGAAATAATTTTCAGTACAAGATTATCAGATTAACAAAAGTGAAGAAAATAGTCTCATAATTAGCAATATTTTATAGATAAAGTCTTGAAGTTACTTATCTTCCTTTTTCTTTTTTTTAGATTATAAGTTTCATGAAAAATTACCAGTAAAACTTTATAAAAAATAATTTACTAATGATCTTTGTTAGTTAATTATTTCAGTTTAAAATTCTATTAAGTCCTATAAGTTGCATTACTTTTACATGCTTAAGTTTAGATTTTATATTTTCAGCAAATATTTATTAGTTAATAAAAAATATTAAAGTAAAAATTATCCTTCTTTCCATCTTACTATCACAATTCATTGTGCGAGAATCCTGAAATTATAAAGCCTGAAAAATGCACGTCTGCGAAGTTATCGGCATACGATGATTTGTAGGTACTTTATTTTTTATCACGATATTTTCAACGACGATGTTCTTAAACTGCGAAGTTTTTGAACCACTTTTCGATGACGATATTTTGTACCACGATGTTTTAGATTTGCGATATTTTCTCTTTGCTATATTTTCTCCCACGATGTTTTGTTCCACGATGTTTCCGCCTTGCGTTGTTTTCTCAGCGATGTTTTCGACCGCGATGTTTTTGCCGAGACGTTTTCGGCGGACATCTAGACATGTGGAATACGCGTCCAGCGTGCTAACCACTTCACTACTAGGGCGTGCGAAGAAGGTGGGAGAAATACCTTATATACTCCCCCTTTTAAAGGGCGACTGGGGAGTAGGGATGCAGTAGCCAAATCCTTGTGATGAAGAATCATCATCCACAGGCTTTTATAGTCCGGGCACCACTGTAGAGACATTAGGTTATTTCAAAGCAGAAGTCATGAAAAATGAGCAACATCTTACCAGAACTCGAACCACGTACCTCTGGAAAACGCGCCCAGCGTGCGGACCGCTACACCACGAAGGCATGCGAAGAAGGTCGGAGAAATACCTTATAAGGTTGTAGGATTAAAGTTCGAGTATCAGACTGCCTATAATCTTATAATTCCAAACATTGCAGTAACTTGAACAGATCAAAAAGAAACCTTTAAGCAATTCAGGAATGTATTCAATCAGAAATGCCTTTCAAAAAAATATTTTACCTGAATTAAAATTAAATTTTTTTCAAAAAATAATATAAATGTAACTATTAAAAAACTGTTTACTGGAATGTTAGAAAAAGTAAATAAAATAAATCATGGTAGTTGATTATATTTGTTATTATATCAAAATTTATTTACACGACGAATCATTTTTCGGCCATTTTTTAGTTATTTATTCTGCACAACATGCAAATATACTTGCGGTATCTCAAAAATGGAATTTAAAATTACCTTCACCACACATTTAATATTTTTTCGCTACGTGTATTTCATGTATAAGAATTCTATAAAGCAAACTTTATTAACTATGTAACTTTCAAAAAACAATTTTAAAAGTTCTTTCCCCGAAATTATTACATTTTTTGGGTATAATTTCTCAAGAAGTTCATTCGATCTCTGTACAAATTATTTCCTTTTTTTGTAATAATATGTGAAAGCAGAAAATTTTAAATAAATTTTAAAATGGATTACTGAGTGATTTTACTTTTTTTATATGGTGAAGGAGAAAGAAGAAGGGGAGTCATTCGAAGAGGAAAAAACAAAAGTATAGGATACGTTTCGAAGAAAGTAAACAAATATTATTCTAAAAATGATGCTTGATTTTTAATTTTCAAAATGCAAGACCTTATTCTATATCATAAAATATATTATTTAATTTTTTCAGAAAATTTCATTTTATATTCATGCGAAATGTTTTCAAATTTAGCTTACATGTTTGTCATTTTGAATTAAGTATGTTTACCTATTTAATATTAAAATATTTCAGAGCACTGTCGAAGATAAAACAACTAGATACGACTTTGAAAATAGTGAAAATATGCATAATAGAAGAAATGCAACGACAGAATATGCAAAACTGAAGTTGAAAGACAAGAAAAAATGGAAACTAAATTCTCTTCTCCATAAGTAGAAATATCCGATTCCATTTTCCAAAGATCTAATATACGTCCTCGCTTAGGGTATGATTTCATGTTGCATTAGATAAGCTCAGAGATTTGAATTTGAAGCATCAAAAATCACAGACGGAATAAGAAACGTATAAGAAAAGAGGTAGAAATGGGGATTGATTTAACTGAAGATTTGGCTGGTTTCCAGGGGCAGCAGTTCAGAAAACTGTTGACCCTATTCGAAGATTTAATCAGAAAAAATGAAGCAGTTTTCTTTTCTACATGCTTAGAAGTGTAACAAATAATGCATTGCATAAAAAAGCAACAGTTATGATAAAGTTGCTTTCATCCTAGTGAATTTTTTTTAATATTTAAAATATGCAAATGTACCATTTTATTACAAAAGCACATAATGCGTAATATATATGTTGTACTGTATACAATAGACACATTTCTAATTCTGTTGTTAGACAGCATTATTTCCCAAACTCTGACCTTTGCAAGAATTTCGCTGTTTGTCCTCAATGGCATTTTTATGAATACAGGTAATAATGCAACATGTGTTTGCATCCTATGTTCGAAAGGCGCCCGGAAAATGCATTATACATCTCTTTTATCTTGTTCTGGGGAATATATAAAACATTATATAGGGCGTTTCAAAACTCTACGAACAAACTTCAATAGGAAGGAAAGAAAAGTAGGAAACATCAATAGGAAGTGGGTGGGAATTGTGGTTGACTGTTTGGTCAACCTACATTTGGAATTCACATCGTTAAATATGTGGATGGGAATCGTGATTGATAGTTTGGTCAGCCCACATTTGGAATCCACACTAAGAGGTATCTCAGTTTTCTGCAAGAGACCTTTCCGGATTTACTGACCGATTCGTTAAACGAGCATTAATGACAATGGATGGAATTTCGAAATCCACCAGTAATGCTTCTAACTATTGTACCATTATGTTTTGTGCGTAAAAAAAGATTAATACTGTGATCTTGCTTTATGGGAAGTAGGAAACATGAATAGGAATCAAAAACATATGGAGAAGCAGGGTCCCAGATGGACAAGTTGCTCTGTTAAGGAGCTCTCTAGGTCGGCACGCACAGTTTTTTCATTGTACCTGACGGCAAAGTGAGATGAACATGCATCGTTTTACTACGCTGAGTTTGCCGACACTCTCCTCGTTTACGGCCTAGCTAACTGAAATGGACACTCTGCTGTATGGCTGTATCTAGAAAGATTTCCAAGAAGAAGTGCCACATCACCAACTGTTCGCTTATGTGCATCAGATCCTGTGTGAATCTTTGAACCTCCGATATATGACTCAGAGCGGATTCGATCAAGACGAATGTCGAACTTGGAAGAGGGTTTGTTCTATGCAGTGCTCCGAAATCCAGGCACCAATATACTTGCGCTTGCAACAGCAACAGTTGCTTCCTCATCAACTGTGCGGCGTCTTCTGTACAACAAAGGCTTACATCATTTTCATCTTTAAAGCACAACAGGCGTAGATTATCCCAGATGTGTTCCGTCTGCGCTGTATAAAAATGTGTTCTCATGTTCTCTTTTTTCTCTGATGCAGCATCCTTTACACTTGAGGTAGAGTTCAATATTCACAACACGCAGATGTGGGTCATACACAATCCACAAGGAGCCAGACTAGGTGCCGTACAACGGTGCTTTGCTGTTAAATGTGTGGGTAGGAATCATGGTTGACAGTTTGGTCAGCCCACGCTTGGAATGCACTCTAGCAGGTACCTCAGTTTTCTGGAAGAGACCTTTCCGGATTTGCTGACCAATTCCTTATTCGAGCATTAATGACAATGGACTGAATTTGGAACACCACCAGTAATGCTTTTAACTATTGTACTATTATGTTTTGTGGGTAATAAAGGCTTAATAATGCTTTCTGTACTGTGATATTGCGTTTTTATCACTTGAGGGTGACGTCTGAGACCTTGCTTTTCTATATAATTCTGATTGCTTTTGGTGCTTCCTTCCTCCCTTCTAAGTTTGTACGTCGAGTTTTGAAACATCCTGTAATTTAATCCTGGAAATAAACTCTCATCCACTAATTGGACCGCTTCATTGGCGAAATAGAGTTAAATATGTGGTAGAGATTTTTCCGTTCTTATCTTTACTCAGTACATTTTCCTGCGCTCAAAGAGCTCAGATTTAAGGACCCAGAAGAGTAATGTTAAGGAATCTAAGATAATTTGCTGATCATCATTTCTAATTAACTGTTTTGTTACATTGAGTTTAATATTGTCCATTTACATATTTATTAATATATTGGTAAAATATTCGTGTTATCAGAGCTTAATTTTGCTACATATTAATATGCATAATTTTTATCATAAGTGCAATAAATAACTATTATGGTATATTAATTGTTATTATAATTATTGAATTATGACATTTTACTGTATAATTTTCATACCAATGAATTCTAAAATAATAATCATTATAATCAATAATTTAATTATAAGAAATGATTATTATAATAACACTATAATTAATAATTATTATGCATTTCTATTATCTTACATAATTATACATTGAAAAAAGAAATTTCTTAATTATTAATTAAAATAATTGTACTACAATATATGATTAATGTTGTAATTATTGTGTAATAATAAACAATTATTATATTTCTTTTTCATTTTTTGTTCTGATATCGCTATGCGTTATTATGCATATTTAGGGAAAACAATTGTGATACAATGACAAACATTCTTATATAAAAGGCTACAAGATCAGCTAATGTCACGTTAAATCAATTACGACCTGGGAAGATCAGAAACGAAAAGACAGAATGATCAATGATATTGTAATCCTAGAGAATATTACTAACTTAATAAACATTGAATCAGATAGGGAAAACAAAGACATTTATATAAGACCTTTTTTTCCAAGAAGGAAGCATTCTTAACGTTTTACTAGCCACAAATTTGAAAATGAAATGGCAACTTTTGTATTGTGTAGCATGCTCGAAAGGGATTTTGCATCACGTACTATGTCCACATGTCATGTTCTTGAAGTGCAGAGGAGAAGAGCGAAGAAGACACTAGAACTCTTAATAGCTTTCGATGTACGTCATGGCTGATGGTTAAGGCATGCCGATGAAGGCACCGAACACTGGATCTTTTATGAATCATCAAGCTTTGTTTTCTGGCTAATCAAATCATTTCTTAGTAGATATGATATTGTTAAATTATAATCAATTACAACATTTTTTATGTGCTCATTAGATCATCTTTGAATAAGAACAAAGGGGACCTAGCAGAATACATATGTCGGCAAGGCAGAAGCTAGGGAAAGGAATGCAGCAGAATAATGATATAATTAATCACCAGCGGTATTTATACCAAGTTTGATGTACAAGTACATCTAATATGTAATTCGTTAATTTTAGTTGCCCTTTTCAAGTAGCGTTAAATAACAATTGGAAGATCTTGAATGTGGGAGAACAAATGAATTTAGGGGGAGAGCAGCAAATTTAGAATGTTAATTTTGAGGTCGCCAATTATTTTTTGAAAGCAGCTATCGTATTTTATTATTTCTTACATACATATGCAACAAATACTGCTAGCAATTAAACCTGCAGGTCCAAAAATAACGCACATAACCTGAAACTTCTATGAAAAGAAGACCATATGAGGTTATACAAATGATTGGTAGCGTACCATGTGTGAGAAATACACTCATGTCCATAAATTAAGGATAATTCGGAGTCACGCGGAAATCGAACTCTAAAATAAATATATCACCTGTAAAATCACTACACGCATTGTCAAGAATCATAAGCAAATTTCAGGAAATAACCGGATGACACCGATGCTACGTCACAATGACGAGAGTGTAAGAGAGTGATATATAAGGAATACAGGCAAAGAAGTAAAATTGTTCGCAGGCGGTTTATAAGCATTTCAGTGCAAAAACCGAAAAATTATGACACAAAGGACGCATTTGGATGATTTTTTACGTAGTAGAATTATCGGCCGTCTGGAATGTAGGCGTACCCAACTGGAAGTATTAGACGAACTTGGAATTGCCCAGAGTGTCATCTCCAGGCTTTGGCAACAATTCCAAGATGATGGTAATGTGAGTAGACGTTACAGCACAGGTCACCCCAAAGTAACAACGCCGAATGAGGACCGGTATTCGGGAGTTACTGCCAAAAGAAACAGGCGGAGTACAGCCTCAAACCTGTCTCGTCAGCTCTCTTCAGCCACTGGTACTACAATTTCAAGGCAGACCATGTAGAGACGCTTAGGGCAGATTGGTCTATATGCTCGTAAACCTGTCAGATGTGTTCCACGTACTGCAACTCCCTGTCGCCTGCGGTTAGCCTGGAGTAGAGAGCATGTATTGTGGACACCGCAATAGTGGGCTTGTGTGATGTTTTCCGACGAGTACAGGATTAGCTTGCAGTCTGATTCTCGCCGAACTTTCATATGGAGAGCTCCAGGTACCCGTTACCACCAAGAAAACATCATTGAACGACACTTACGGTGGTGCAGGAGTGCTTGTTTGGTGTGGAATTATTCTTGGTTCCAGAACTGACCTGCATGTTCAAATTGGAACCATGACAAGCCAAATCTATCGGGACGTCATTCTGGAACAACGTGTACGTTTGTTTCGGGCGCCATGGGCGCACAATTTGTGTTTATGGATGACAACGCCCGTCCTCACCGTGCAAACATCGTAAGCGAATGCCTTCAATCGGAGGATATCACCCGTATGGACTGGCCAGCATTCTCACTGGACTTGAATCCAGTAGAGCACGTGTGGGACATGCTTGGCCGACGAGTTGCAGCCCGTCAACCTCCTCCTACATGTCTACCGGAACTTCAGAGAGCATTGCTTTTTGAGTGGTGTAATATCCCCCAAGATCAGATCGATAATTTGATACTCAGCATGCCTAGGCGTTGCACGGACTGTATTGCATCATCTGGGAAGACATACAATGTATTAACAATCCTACCAACCCTGTAATATTGGTTTTTTGTAAATAGGTTTTTTTTGTAATTTGCTCCAGGGAGAAAAAATCGCTAATTTTTTTAATAATATCGAACATATAGCATCTTTTTTTGCTCTTTATCTTTTGTTTAATAAATAAGCTTTACAAATATGTCAAATTTGTTTTGCTTCTAACTCTTCCTTTGCCTGATTTTGCATTATCCTTAATTTATGGACATGAGTGTATTTGAGCCAGCGACACTGTTCTACCAGATTTACAGTGAGGAGAAAAGAAAGGCTATAAATGCCGGATTCTTGTTTAGATACTTCTTAGCTTCAGTTTCATTGAAGGATCTGGAAACTATACCAACAGAATGTCTATTGTGAATCTTGAGACATCAAGACTACCCATTATCATTCAGGGGATATTTTCCAGAAATCTACAAATAATGAGGACCTATGAGATTATGGAGTTACTGATCCGATGTCAAAATAACTCTCAGCCCATTTAACTCCAGAAAGAAGCTTTGCGAATTCGTAATACCACGGAGGGACACAACAGAGGTATAAGACTCTCACCAACTCAATAACTACATTACAAATTAATTCCTGCTCAAAAAATAAGTATGTGTTCTTTTGTAGTCTTAGTACACATGTGTACAGCTTTCGACTTTATTTACAAAAGGTAGAAGCTTTTTTAAAGTTTTCAGTGCTTCAGCTTCCTAGGTTGCACGCCATAAGGTTATGGCTGCCCTAATGCGTAAAATATGTCAGCCTTAATTGCTTTTAAGGCGGATCTCTGTCATGTTCGTATTTAGCATGAATACCGGCCCTGCTTAAGGAAATATAATTTCATTTCCGAAGCTGAGCTGCTTGTTGTTCTTTATCTTTAAAGCCAGCTGTCTGTTACCTAAATGATAACGCGCCATTGCCGGTATAATGCAACATCTAGCTATTATGATATAGCTCTCATGTTCGATGATTGAATTGGACAGTCATTTCATAGTATCTATTGCAATTTGAACATACCTCTTCATGATTGCCTAACGAATGGCTTGAAGCAAATCATCAGAAATTACAGCAGAGGAGCTTTGTCAATATATCATAACCATACCCAATAATAATCAAGGACATATCAATCATTTTATTTTCTGTAAGCTGGACTGCATCACAGAGACCCGCCTCCAATCGAGTAATAAAATATGTGATAGATTGATCAGGCTGCGAGTCTCGGTAAACAAGCAGGTTGCATGAGACTTTTCGAGATTTCCACATATGTAATATGAATACGAACCAGTATCTTTTCAAAAATCCTCTATGAAGGCATCCAGACTTAGACAGATATACCTCGCATGCTTTACTTTAATTTGAATAATCCAGTTTAGTCCAGTCTGTGAAGCAGCAAATATTTATACCATTTGTAGCTACTTCTATCGCAAAACGTAATTGTTGTTCTTTATCTATTGCACCGAGGTTGAGTAATTACCTTATAAGATATTTCTCCTGCCTTTTCCGCATGCCATCTTGCATCAAAATACGTAATGTCTCTATAAGTTTATGCGCGATTAATGGTTTGTTGTTTTTTTTCGATTGTAAAAAATTACATATACTGAATGCACCTTTATTAACCTTTTTAGAGCATATATCTTTTTGTTGCTTGGTAATTTTCACCTTGATCCCCATTCAGTAATTTACATATTTGTACAAATTAATTGAAGAAAATTATAACGTAAAACCACTTGAATGTGCATAGAAATCTCAAAGGTTTTTCTGAAATATGAGGCGAAAGCCAAAAATAATGCTGTTTATCGAAACTCACTTCACTTTCCTCTTGATAAAATATATTTGAAAGGATCATGGCAAACAATAGCGGTTCATTGAAGCCCTACTGCTTGGTTGGAAGACGCTCTTTTGAAGAAAAATAATACATGCTCCTTCAGTACCGTTTATCGCTTCAGTTTCTTTCTTGCGTGAGGAATTTGAGTCTTTTCTCGAACAGCCTTTGATTTTCTTTCCTTAGCTTCCGCATATATTATGAGCATCTTTCCTAGAATCTTTCCTTTATCAGAGATTTCGAAGGAGACTAAGTAGAGTAACCTTTTAAATTAATACTTTTAGCTTCAAAGTGTGAAAAAGCTCCGCATCGCTATTATTCCTCGCTTTCTCAAAGAAAAAGATTGAGGGCACATTAAAGTATTTTCATTGCATATTGAAAGATTTAGATTTCTTTTGCGCAGTAGGGTTACTTTTTTTTTAATTAACCTGAAGAAATCTCATTTCAGGTAGAAATTGTATTTCCTGGAGCGTTAGTCACTTTGATTACACAGAAGCACGGTGAATGGATGCTCATTTTATCTTCTTTTATTAATAAAGAAATAAAACTTTCGCCCTCTTTCAGACCTTTGTTCTTTTTCATTTCTTCTTTTTTTGTCATTTATGTATATCCAAACATAATGAATTTTTAAAAATCTTAAATTTAGGAAGCTTTTACGCATAAGCACGCAAGCCGAAGTTTAGATGAGGATAATGAATATTTTAAATTGTGCTGCGAGTGGAAACTTTAGATGTCATTTCTGAATTTAAGCTGGAATAATTTAAATGAAATATGTCCATATGCGCAAAGCTAACTTTTTCTACCTTGCTTAAATGCGATTTTCAATTTTCAGGGCTAGTTCAGAAAACTGAGAGAAAAACCTTTTAATCTGGAAAGTCTAGAAAGAGAATTAAATAATGTGCAAGCTATGTAATAAGATATAGCTTACATGAAGTGCTATATTATTTATAGATAAAATGCTCTTTAATTACTTTGCAAACTTTAAAAAAAAGTGATTGAGACGTGTAATGGCATAAAACTAAGAAAAAAAATGGGGGCTTTAGTAAAAAAAGGCGAAGAAACAAAGCATATGTGGCGCGTGGACGTTCTCAAATGATCTGTGTTTACAGTCAGAGAGTCATATTCCTTCACAAATGTTATAAAAACTGTTAAGGGGACTAGTACATCTTAAAATCCTTAAGATCTTCGAATATGCTACTGTTGGAAAAATTTTGATAATTTTATTTAATTTAAAAGCAATTATTTGCAACCTTTTATAGCTCACTACATAATATATATGCTTTGGGAATTAGTAACCAGAGAATTTGTGTTGCCACAAATATTGTTATAACTTGACCTGGTTTGTGACAAAATTTTTTATGCGTATACGTCACGTTTCCACCTTGCGCGCATGATATTTTAAAACTGGCTAAATGTACATAATTGAAATTTGATGGAATTCTTTATATAGGCACTACTTTCTAACTGAACCAAAAATCTGATAAATATTTTAATATTAAAAATTTTTATACATGAAAGCATTATAGATTTTTTAATAAAATACATTTTATAAACTCAACTCCAGATAAACTAAAAATTTAACACGAAATTCTTAGGATTTTCGGTTCACAGTAGTTTTCAAATGTTTTAAAAGCTATATATTAAATATGGATTTAAATTATGCAACAGATTGTTTTAAACTGTGTAGAAACATGACGTGAAGGCATAAAAACGTTTGTCACAAAGCAGATTAAATTATAAAAATATTTTTGGCAACACAAACTTTCTGGTCTCTAGTTCCCAAAGCAGCTATATTATGCAGTCATCTGTAAAAAGTTGGAAATAATTGCTTTTAAAATAAATAAGTTATCCCGATTCTTGCAAGAGTAACGTATTCGAAGATCTTAAGGGTTTTAAGGTGTACAAGTCCCCTTAATTCAGTATTTGAAAACACTGGAAAGTATCAAAATGTTTTATTAATTATGCTTTGTTTTGAAGGTGAGAATACCAACAATTTATAAAGCAATTTAAAATGGAATCCGAAATTTAAGATTTTTGTTTCGAAAACACTTAATGTGTTATTTATATATTTCAAATTTTATTTTGATATCCAGCAAGTGAATCAAGAATGTGTTAGAAGCTTTCTTATTAAGATTTAATCTTATCATTTGCATTTTGCGATTTGTTTAGATGTTGATTATAAGATATTATAAGCTGAATGAGTTAGTGTTTACATTAATTACTGTTAGGACAAAGGAGCAATTTGCCCTGAAGGCCTATTAATTTCGCTTTGTTATTTTGCGTTGGTTCACTATAAAAGTCTGAATCACTTTTCAAATTGTTACCACTAAATATTAGAGCCCTCATTATACGTATTTAAAGAAATTAGATAGTGAAGAATCTGCATGAATGTATGTCTGTTTCTCTCACTGTAAAAAAACAAGGTACCTAGAGACATCAAATTTGGAATAACGTAACCGTACTCTCGAATATGGGAATGTGGAAGCCTAAATTTGGAATTCGAAATTTGTTTTATTATCTGTTTCATATTTTGTAAAACTTTAGCGAATTATTGATTAACAAACTCAACGATTTCAAAGCGTTCCGTTAACATTAACATCGCGTGCGTCTTCAAACACTGATATTTTATGCGCGAGGTTTCGTTACATTTCTTACTGGCATAATGTTGGTAACGTAGCAACGCACCGGCGTTACAATGTCTAATGGTATTTTACGTCGAATGAGTTCGAATGTCTGTATCACTTTTTAAATACCACTTTGAATCCCCCATGAAACCAAAAACTGCCTTCTGGGAGTAACATAAAATCTGAAAGTTTTCAGACTTTTTCAGATAATTTTTATTGCTACTTCGGCTAACATTTCCATCTTTAACAGCGACATCAGCATCTTCGCAGATAAAGTTTCACGCCTTCACTTATTGGAATCGTCAGACTGTTAGAGACTGTTAGAGGAGCTTACTAATGGTAATTTTAATGACACTGATCCAGTAGGAAATTCATTTGCATAATTTATTTTTAATTATATGACAAACAGACATATCACTAATACGCATAATACAAAAACGAGTCATAAAATATTATAAGAAATATTTGAAATGAAGTAACAGTTAAAAAACATTTTATGCAATTTGCCGAAAATTAGGATATAGATCCAGTTTGCATAATCAAAGAGCTGAAATAAAAATTCTTTATACAGATGTGTTTTTTTTAAATTATAAAGTACACTGCGTACGAATTAATTCACCAGCACTGAAAAGCTACTTAATAATAATAATAATGAATTATAATATAGAATATGACTTCTAAAAGGAAGTTTGCCGATTATGTTTTAAACTAACTACAAATTCAACATTTCAAAGTCATTTGAACAGTCATTGTTTTCAGATGTAGATTGAATTGTTTGAATTACAGCAAAGCACAAAAAGGCTACCTGCCTAAGCAAAGGGATGCCTTGGTGGACGAATTTTTAAAAGATACTGGCTCATACACTCACGTTTGTGAAAATTGCAACACCAAGAAGGAATCGTCATAATTGAATGCAATTTAATACACAGTTGAGTGGTAGTGGTACAAATAAATGACTAAATGTTCAAAGCAAACAAACAAGAACAAGAGATCAGAATCAGTATTTTGTGTGGCCACCACGCGCCGCAATAAGTGCCGCTACACGACGTGGCATGGAGTCAAACAAAGTTTGAATGTCTGACTGAGGAAGAGCATTCCATATCGTTTGTACGCGTACCCAAAGTTCGTCTGCAGACGCAACAGGACGAGGATCACGAGCAAGACGCCGACCAATGACATCCCACACATGTTCAATTGGCGACATATCCGGGGAACACGCAGGCCAAGGAAGAAGCTGTACCTGCTGCGCTGCAAAGAAGGATTTAACAATCCGAGCAGTATGAGGGCGGGCATTGTCCTGTTGAAATACAGCGCCTGGCAAGCTTTGAAGGAAGGGAACAGCTTCGGGCTGTAGAACTTCACGGATATACCGGTTGCTGTTCAGATTGCCCACAATTCGTAGCAATTGAGATCGTCTATGATATGCTATGGCGCCCCAGACCATAACTCCGGGTGTTCGTCCACTGTGGCGTTCGATAATGCACTCCGGAAGGTGGCGTTCACCGGCATAGCGTCTGACACGAATGCGGCCATCATGGTACCACAAATTAAAGCGGGATTCGTCAGAAAACACGACATGCTGCCAATCAGCACGCCAGTCTCTATGCTGATTGGCCCATTGTAGCCGCAGGCGGCGATGGTCGTGCGTTAGGGGGATCCTGTATAAAGGAGTCCGTGCGCGCAGTCCACACTGCAGCAGACGTCTACGAATTGATGAAGCACACAATGAAACACCTGTAGCTATTGACCACAGTGCTGCCAATTGTCTAGAGGAAGCTGTACGGTCCGTCCGCGCCATGCGGACCAGGTGTCTATCATCGCGAGCTGACGTCACATTTCGGGGTCCACTCCCGGATTTCCGAGTTGTCCGACACTCGTCCGTCCACTGCTTCCAAACGCGCATCACTGTGCTGCTGTTACGCTGCACACGAGAGGCTACTGCACGATACGACAATCCAGCTTCACGAAGGCCGATGATTCTCCCTCGTTCAAACTCTGTAAGTTGTTCAAATCTCGCTCTCTTTCGTCGACGAGGCATAAGTACAGATTGAGTTAACGTTTACCACTAGCAGATAACCACCGATAACCATACACGCCTCGCTACAGCCGTCTATTTATTCGGATCCATCAGCCGTTCAGAGGGCGCTGCTCAGCATACGCATGCGCTACGGATTTGCAATTCTAATCATTTGCATATCATGCGCTACTTTGCATTTCCTGAAAATTTCAGCTCACTCGCGTAAGTCCTTCATGGTGTTGCAATTTTCACAAACGTGAGTGTAATTGTAAATGGATATTCACATAATGATTTGCGAATGCAAGATGGAAAGAAGGATAATTTTTACTTTCATATTTTTAACTAATAAATTTTAAACAAACGGATTAAAAAGTGAAGAAAATAATCTCATAATTAACTTGCCAAGTTTTTAAAGATAAGATCATGCAGTTACTTATCTTCCTAGTCTTTTTTAGATTATGCTTTTCATGAAAAATTACCGGTAAAACTTTATAAAAATATTTTATTAATGATCTTTGTTAGTTAACTATGTCAATTTCAAATTATATTAAACGCTATAAGTTGCATTAATTTTCTATGCTTAAGTCTCCATTTTACATTTTCAGCAAATATTTATGAGTTAATAAAAATATGAAAGTAAAGATTTCTTAATTATCCTTCTTTCCATCTTGCGCTCACAAATCATTGTGCGAGTATCCTTTTACAATTATGAAAGCCTGAAAAACGCAAGTCTGCGATGCTATCCTCATGCGATGATTTGTAGGAGTTTATTTTTTACCAAGATACTATCGACGATGATGCTTTTAAACTGCTAAGTTTTGAACCGCTTTATTTTCGGCGACGATATTTTGTACTACGATGTTTTATAACTTCGATGCTTTCTCTCTGTTTTATTTTCTCCCACGATGTTTTGTACCAAGACGAACGCCTTGCATTATTTTCTCCGCGACGTTTTCGTCCGCGATGTTTTTGCTGAGATCTTTTGGAACAACATTTGCAAATGGAACAAGAAATGAACTACCCGAGTTTACTGATTTTAACTATTTGCTGTTGTTGGGCTTTAAAATATGTAATGAAATGAATGCGTTCAAAACGTTAATTCTCTCTCTCTCTATATATATATATGTAAGATATAACAAACACGATAGCTGCTTTTATTGGCGACCTCAAAATTAACTATCATAGATTTTCAAATAAATGTGGTGTAAGAGGTAACTCCTTACCTTCTGGGTTATGGGGAACATACGCCACAAAAGTTTAACGTAAAAGCTTTGGGAAAAAGAAAAGTCAGGATAGAAAAGGAGCCAGACTGAGAAAGGTTAAATCGAAAATATAATTTGTCATAATTAGGTTTTAAAGTCTTAATAGGGTTTTAGAATGTCATAATTTAATACGTAGAAGGAATCCGGGTACTTTAACAGCTGACAATCGTCATGACCGGGGGTTGAATATGTACTGACGAAGATAACGAAACTGGGTTTCGATATATCACGAATCTCTATTTTCAAGCATATCAAATCGTTTTCTTAGTGGATGAAATGTTTCTGGATAAGCAGTTACTATGATTTCTTATATATACTGGTTAACGGGGATGTAACGTCAATTTAGAATAAGAAGAAAAACACGCTCAGAACCATGTATTTTACAGCATGGCAGGAGCTAGGAAAAGAATGACGTAATTTCTTGCGAGTGGTACTTATACCGAAGTAAGTGGAATCGTAGAGACTATGATTGGTTTATTTTGGGTTTTAGTTTCATTCTTCAAACAATGTTATATAACATGGAAGGATCTTGAATTTGAACAGATGATTTTAGGGAGAGAGCACCAAATCTAGAATAGTTAATTTTGTAGTCGCTAATTGTGTGTGTGATAGAACTTCTATGCTAAACTTAATTGCTTATGATCTGGAAATATTTCATCCACTGAGAAAATGATTTGATACGCTTCAAAATAAAGAATAGTGATTTATCGAAATCCAGTTAAAAGATACTGGCTCATATAACGTCAAACTTGGCGAAACTAGGAAAGTTTCCCCGCAGCCTGCCTTTTTAAAATAAATGGAACAAGAAATGAACTACACGAGTTTACTGATTTAAACTATTGACTGTTGTTAGGCTTTAAATTATGAAATGAAATGAATGCCTTCAAAACGTTAATTCAAGAATATATATATATATATGTCATATATTCGGAACACAGTCGGGATGGCGGAGTGTTAAAGCGAGAGGAATGAGTTGATACCAAAGTAAATTCAGCCAATTAGCATCTTTATTTCCAGACTAGTATTAACAGAACAGGAGGTACATACTGTAAAACTGAAACAAAACTAAAATAAATTAACAAAATAGCACAATAAAAGAAATGTAACAAATTGTTGAAAATCCTTTCGTCTTTTTCAAAGAACAGACGAAGGATTATCAACAGAGCTATGTTTCTGAATTACATTTAGATAATAATAAATTGATGAAATTATTCGAAAGAAAACATCAAACAGAAACTAAACTGAAAATTAACATAAAAGTATAATAATGCGTGGGTACTTACGCATTAACCCAACCATCTTCGCACAATTTGGCGATTTTGTGCAAATGAAAAGATAAACGTTACTTTTCGGATGCAGGTTTGTATTTTTCGCGCATTTTTTAGACAGATTCCCAAAGTACTAATATTTATCGTAAGTCGGTGAACATTATTAGCGTATGAAAAGCAAACCTGCTTTAACAATTTAAAATACAAATTTAAATTATTAAAGAAGAATTAAATGATACATAGAAAAAAGAAAACACTTAGATTTTTCGTTTAATCGTTCTGTAATTTTTTGCGGTAATCTTCTCTCGAAGTGCAAAACGATCTGCTCTCGCTTAAAAAAATCGTCACGGAAATGCGGAGACTTAACTTTGTGGAATTCTCGGTACCAGCGGCTATCTTGGAAACATTTTTATTTGTTTTTTCCTTTAAAAATTTTCTGAAAAATCTAAATTCTTGCAGAAATTTTGCAACAGTTATTTCCATTGCTGGCAATTTCCACAAGCTCATATTTTAAAACAGAGTTTAAGGGAAAATAATATCGCGATTTGTTTATAAAAACCGTTGCATCTTACAATGCAAGAAAAAAGTGCATACTGCAATGACGGCGATTCTTGACTGAGGATTTTTATAACCATAGTTGCCTGAAGAATGTTTGTGTGCTTGGTTGACAGATTTTGGCACATTCTGAAAATTTTGCGACTTCTACTAAGCTGGTTGCGTTAATACGTAAATACTAATACGTGCGCGAAGTCATATAAATGACATAAAATAGAAAAGGTAAATTCTATGAAAATTGCAAAAATATCAGTTACTGCTTGACAATTCTCTAGTGACATTCTGTTTTTTTTTTTTTATTTTAGCAAAGATTCGCATTAATTAATTTCTTTTTTTTAAAAAGAAATACCGTTATTCTAGTAATCTATTTCCAGGCATAAAATAAAAGATAGAAATGGAATTAGAATTCTTATGACGACATAACAGCAGTTGACAGCCAATGTGAAAACCCATTTGGTGTATTATAAATGGATTTTAAGTGTTGCATAAATTTACACGATTCACGGTAATTTAACTTCAGAACTAGTAATTTATTACAGAAATTTCTTATTTTGACCTATGCTTTAAGAATGACTTTTCAGAGGATCACTTTTCCAAAGGATATTATTACTGATTGGACAAATGCTTGAAATAATCTACAGAAGCACCACATTCTGCACTAGGAAAGGGACGAAACTTGAGATAAAAATGCAGAATTTATTCAAAAGTCAACCACTCGGGTTACAGTGAACTTATTTAAAATGAATTGTCAATAATCAGGAAATAGGGAATAGAGGAAATCATATATACCCAAATAGAAAATAAATTAAATTAATTAATTACTGTTGAAGATATGAGAATTTTAGAGGTATTATTAATGGTATATTTCAGAACGGGGAAAGTAATGACATAAACTGCAGTGATAAATGCTAACTGAACACATCCGCTCTTCGGCTATGATAAGAATGGTGAAATTCTATAGATGATTGATTCGCCACAGAAATCGTATTTAGTTCTTAATATTTATTTGAAGTATAGCAGCTCATGGGAATTTAGAACTTCTTGAAATATAAAAAAACAAATAGTTATTCAAATTTAAAGCGTTGTTTTACTGCTTTCAAGGATACAGAAAATAACATCAAATAAAATAAAATTTTTCCAGACTGCACATAAAGAGATGTACGTGGCATTATGTTTATCGATTTGTTACATATATTGTTGAGGAATTCAATCAGTTTGCTTAGGTCTGCGAATAGGCTGAAACATTTCACTGTTTACTCCTTTTTAAAATGTGATTGCATTTTCGGATATTAAATTATAAAACCGAAAGCTAAAATTTCTGGTAATTTAGAACTACATAGATAGACATAATACTGTTCCGTGCTGGGTGACCAAACAAATTTGAACATTGCGTTGTGTATTAATTTTAAGTTTAGTTAGTGCCAACAACCCGAAGAACCTTGATACTGGTGAAACAATGTTGTGTTATCATAATTCTAAGTAAACACATAAATCAGTAATACTAAAACTACAGTTTATTATACTTTTCCTTAAACAAATATATCAACCAAATTGCTATTATACTTTTCTTTAAACATGTATACCAACCAAATTACTATTTTAAAAATTTATACTAGTCCCCGGGAACTATTAAAACCATTAATTAAGAAAATACAATTTTCACACATTTATATTGGTTTGCACAAATACAGTAACTTTTACGAGAACCACTTCAATTAAAAAATTATTAGTTAAAAATGACTATTTAATAACTAAGTTAAGATATAAAATTAATAACTTCTATTACATTTAACAGTTATAAGGTTCTTACACTTTATTCATCCAAGTAAATAAAAATTCTATAAATTAAGAATAGAGTTAAATATTTATAGTATTGTACCAAAAAAAATAAAACAAACTATTATCATGCTCATCCAACTGAGTTACACAAAAACCCCCTTATAAGAAAATTTAGAATTTAAAATGGAGCATTTTAAGACTGCTAACAAATTTTACCTCAATCTCTGCAAAAGCAGAAAATCATGAAAAGATATTAAAATTTAAATTCCTCTACATTTCAAAACCCTTTACAGCAGACGTTTAAACTAGAGAAAATATAATTTAAATTCTGATAATAATCGAATCTTTATTATTTTTAGGAAATAGCTAAATCAGTAAATTTTGAAGGAGATTTCCTTAAGAATTAAAGTTAAGAACTAAAATTTCAGAGAAAAAAAATCTTATCTGGCAAATGATGTAGACTGGAAGAATAGCATGTTTGACTTCTGCGATGCGTAGGAAGCATGATCGATGGACAGGAATAGACTCATCTTTGGACGGTTGGATGGAAAAGGACTGCCTGAAATTTAACCTGGAACACAAGAACCTGGACCAGCATCAAAGAGATGAGGGAAGCCAGTTGGAGATGGCCGTCATCGTGACGTTAGCAGAAAGGTAGGGCCTCAACAGGAACAGTTTCCTTTCAGATGCATCAGGAAAATTTTCTTTTCTTTTACATCCTTTTTTTTCTTAAATTGATGGGAGCAGACAGAACCCGAAGGGTAACAGAATTTTCAAAACGAAATTTCGTCAATTAATTGTAGTTTTCTCGATTGAAGAATATTTTCCTTTTTTTATCCATTAATTTAAGACTGAGTAGCCAATCCGTCGGACAAAGCCGAAAGAAGCCATAAGCTCCCAGCTACGAAGCAATCTCATCGAAGCTGCCCCACAGAAACAACGTGCTCAAGGCACACGAGGAAAAAAGTCAAGTCAGCCGAGGAAAAAGAGCGAAGAGTGTGTGAAATCTCATCTGCATCGCCTTTTTGTCAAGTCAGGAAATCAGATATCGCCAAATCCTGCCAAAAGGGTGAAAAAATCCTAAACTCTACACCTCGAACAAACCTCTGCTACAATCGTCCAAAAATCGAGTAGTAGAACTGGAACAAAATTCGAATCACGCCAAGCCGCCAAAGGAAAAAAAGAATTCGACGCAAGCGGGAGAAAACTAACAAACCCAAAGCAATCCACGCCTGACCGGACAAATTCCTAAGCAACGGCTTAGAATTCAACTGCAAAAGTGACCCTTTTTCACTCCTTTCCCCCCTAAATCAAAAATCTCACGAAGTGCAAAAATTTCATTAAATAATTAACTGTAATTTAAAAACTATTTAAGCTAGAAACTTGAAAGTACTCTTAAATTAAAAGGCTAATTTTTCTGCATCCAATGGTATAAGTTAAATGAGGATCAACCTAAGTTAAGTAATTTTAAATCAAGTTTATTACGTAGGAAAGCACCTAATTCCATTGCCTGTTTTCAACGCGTTTACGAGTAACCAGTGGAAGAGATGTACAAATCTTAAAGTACCAAAACCCCTAATTAAAATTAAACTAAAGAAAATATAAATACAAGATATTAAATAAAATAACGTTGTGTAGCATAAATTTAGAATAATGAAAATTAAATCTTAAGTCAAACTTTTAAATAATTAAGTGTTACGTGAAATTTGCTACACAACAATACTTTAAAACGAATCGTACATTTTTAATGCATATGTTATGTAGCGATTTTAGTTAGTTTAGAACTGGGGATTAATATGTAGTTAATTGCAGTTTATTTGTTAATTAATTATTGAGTAAAATTATATGCATTAATTTATTCTTATTCTAAATTTTTCTTCACTAGTTGTGTTGCTTACGTTAATGAATCAATTATTTTTATGCGAGTTAAACAGGGTTCTCATTCTTACGTTACGCGTTCGATAGTACTAGCTTTCGGGAAAAGGAGACAATGGGAAATCGGTTGCTTTCTGCGAAATATTTGAAATTTAAAAATACTTCCTTTTTATTTACACGGATGAAATTTATACCTCTTAGAGAGAAAAATTTAGCTTTCTTATGAATCTACTTTCATGACTATACGTCGCCCCGTTGGAGAATTATGCCCATTTAATTGTTAAAATTGTTGAATTTCGGGTCTAAAGTTTTATTCTGCTAAAAGGGTGTTTTTTCGAGCACTTTTCGTCCAAGGTCGTGTTCAGCGTCCGGTCGGTTGTAGGGTTGTTACATTCTTTCTCTCACCCCTCTTCCGTTGGCGAAGGTGGAACTTTTTTTGGTGTGTAGAGGGAAAAACTAGGTTTTCGCAGCACTGTTTTGTGTTTGGCGAGATTTGCATACTAATTCACCAAATTTGGTGATTTTCGAAAATTCTGGATTCTGGACGATTAAAAACTGTGCGCAAGGCCATTCTCGCTCTCTTTTGCCTCGGATTTGCAGCTGTAAGATGGACTTGCAATTTTCCTTCCTTTTTGAGAGCTGTCATGTTGACCCACAGAGACCGGTAATAGATGTCCAAGGCTTCTGACTGAAAAAGCCGTTTTCGGCTTAATTATCACTCCTATAAAGGGATGCACATCTAGGGAGATCTGATATGCTTCACAAATGCACCTTACCATCATCTGCATGCAGACGGAAAGGAATGTACGTCTAGGGAGACCTGATATGCTGCACAAATGCACCTTACCATCATTTGCATGCAGACGGAAGAGACTTGACGATCCTTGAACCCTTCCGAACTTATCATCTTCTTCCTCGCGGACTAAAGGTCCCGATGTCTCCTTGGAGTGCCCTGTTCAACATCTGCTAAGGATTCGTCGTCTGAAGAGCCTTGTTCAACATCTGCTAAGGATTAGTCGGATGGAAAAAAATTCCAGAGATAAGTCATCAGTTTTTGTCAATAGCAACGCTTAATTTAACTTCAAAAGTTTTTCCCTTCAAGTGAGTTCAACTTTTTGATTGTTCCTCTTTAAACCCGAAATTTTCGTACAGCATTCAACCTAAATTCTGTGAACATGTAATCTAAATAATAAGGCTAATTAAATTCTCACAAATATTGTAAGGGATTTGATTAACTGAAGGAAAATTTTCTAGTTATGATTTATTAAAGTAAATAGTAATAATATGTATATTTAATTTCTAATTAAATTCTATTTAACTTGTTTGTCAGAAGTTTTTCTGTTGGATCTTAAATCCAGGCGGTTTAATTAAGCAACTGCTGTGCTTTTACTCTATTTAGGACCTTTTAACTTGAATTGGGATGTAATTAATATTTATATAATGAATTAAGACAGAGATCTTAAAATTAGTTAACTTATCTAAATTTTTCTTTTTACTTTTTAAGTTGCTACTACTTTTGGTTGAGGATTAACTTTAACTCTTGCAAAATAAGGAACAAATAAAAATTTAAATTCTACTTTACCTTTAACTGAGTAATGGAATGAAGGAATAAAAGTACTCATTTTTCTCCAACGGGACTACATGAATATGAAATACTTTCTAACTGCCTAAGGGATTACTTAATTGATGTATGTAATTTTTTTTACCTGTGTAAATTAAAAAATTTCTTTTGAACGAAGTAATCTTTATCAATATTGGTAAACACTTAAGACACCATGCTCGGTGATTTATTAAATTTCCTGTGTATTTTTATGCTGGCCAGCAGAAATTGATAACTGCATATAAAAATTTAATATTTTTTACGGTGAAATATTTTTTTGATATCATCTCGGCGCATTTCTGAAAATATCAATATATATAATTAGTTCTAAATGCGTTATTTTTAAATAGTTGTCACCCCTGTACCATAGACGGAAATTAAGTTGTAAGATTGCGTGCCTTTTTTATAGTGCTGAAATAAATATCCTTGGCTATATATATATATATATATATATTTGATTCAGAGTATTTTCTTATGATGTCTTGTGTAATGTTCTTAACACCAGTACTCCTACTTGGTGTTAAGGGTTCTTCGAGTTAGTTCTTTGGGTAAAACTTAACACAACGCAAGTAACAGATTTGGTTTTTGATATTATTGTAGGCAAATTATTTAATTTCAGGTTTTAATTGTAACAGTTAGTAATTTTGTAGTATTTAACCTAGAATTTAACGTCTGGTACCATAAGGGCCAGAACACATACACTGCGCAAAAAAAAGAAAAAAAAAGGGGGGACTGTTCTATATTTCCCGTTCTACTAAATTCTACTGCGCCTTTTGTCTAAATTCCAATTTATATATTACGTTGTGATGATGTAGGTTCTTTTGGCACAAAATCCGACTTCCTCTGAAATGACACGTCATATTTTTTTTCCATATTCCGATTCTACGAATCAAATTATGCCTAAATATTAAATTTTGTAAAATGTGGTGAAAAATTCACAAATTTATATTGGTGCATTTTTTTTTTCAGTTTCGGCCATGAATAATTCATTTAGCGAACTTCTTAATATATGACAACCTATATTCTTTTCTGTTTTTACATTGTGCATGAGCGGAAAAATGTCACAATATTCCTACATTCAAATAATTTTAACAAAGTGCCTAAACCATATTAGATGTTATTATCACATTCAACAAATATGCCAAATTTCAAAACGCGCTAATATTTAAATTCACGTACATCTTCGGAAATCTTGAATTAAAAACTCTAGTTTTTTGCAGATATGCTTAGAAATACATCTACGTTAAGATAATGGTAAACGTTTTATGAATTATAGTTAAAATATTTTTTCGAAAAATTGATAAAAATTATTTAAAAGTACAAATTCAAAAAATAAATCATAAAAAATGGACGAATTTTATTTGGAATGAATCTAAATGGAAATGAACATAACATCTATAAAACTTGGTAATTTGGCATAATTTCAGTCGCAGAATGGAAATATGAAAAAAAATTGGCATATTATTTCAGGAAAAAGTCCGATTTTGTATAAAAATACCTATATTACAACAATGCTATATATAAATCTAATACATATGCTAAGTCTCGTTTTCGAGACATGAAAAACGCAATTTGAAGTTCGTCAATGAGCCCAGTAGAACAGGAGATATAGAACTGTTCCATTTTTTTTTCTTTTACGCAATGTACCATTTGAAGGATGCGATATAAAAAATTCTCAGGAAGCACTATTTAATGCCTGTTTAGCTGGAAGGTAACTGATGCCTATTTAGCAGGAATCATTAAATAATGGCTGCTTATCAAGAAGCACTAATTTATGCTTGTTTAGCAAGAATCACTGTTTATTACCTACACTTATTTAGCAGGAAGCACTAATTAATGCCTCCTACTAATTTAGCAGGAACCATTAATTAAATAATGCCTGTTATCACATGCTTCAGATTAAAATATAACACGAAAAGATATTATACAAAATAAAAAATATTAATTTTGATTTCCTTAATAGATGTTTCCTGCTTTAATAGAAAAATTTAGATTTAGATATTAAAGACTAAAGTCGTCAGAAAAATTATACAAGTTTCTTCATTAGAAAATGCAAAATACTACCTTACGAAAGCAAGGTAAAATCAGCAAGAACAGTACTACAATAGGCATAGCTTCATGTGATCACGTTTGTAAAAGATTATTTTGATGACATTTACCAAAGGATAATAATAAGCGATGATAAAAATATCCTACAGTCTGTTAATGAATTATAATTTAATATAAACGTAACTATAATATGTCAATATTTATTTTCGCAGTATTTTAATTAGGATGTAAAATCATGAATAGTGGATGATATGGAATCATTTTTTCCCAGGAAGGAATAGGCAGATATATTTCTATGTCAATGTTGCTGCTACTTGTGTTGTTTTAATAAACACCTTAGCGTTAAATCTACAAAATTCATGTTTGTTGGAGACGCTTTTAAATATTCAGCTTCTTTTATGTCTTCATTAAATGAAAGGATGGTATGCTTAAAACTGATTTTTATTATCTTTTTTGAGACGTGGGTCCATGTTTTCATCACTGTCTGAAGTTAGAATGAAGATTCTTGCTGACTTTCTTACTCAGCTACATCTCTTTGTCACTTGTGAGTTCAACTTTATTCAGACATTTTATTTTTTATTTGACGGCATTGTTTCAGCTAAAGGAATTCATTCCATAATATTTGTTGTTGTTGTTACTCATGCCCACTTGTCTGACAAAGTCAACCCAAGCCCAGGAGAATTCTGGGGTCAAGGAGCTCAAGATTACGCCAGTCGTTGGCAACAGCCCTGAGCACTAACAGGTGACAGTCCGATTAAACCCAGTTCCGCCCCTAATTTTGATGGAGAGCACCCCGGGAGGACGGGTCTGAGGATTTTCCACCCATCTCCCCTTTCACCAAACCATATGAGAAGACTTCCGGCTAGCCGCATACTTAAAGTGCCGCCATGCCGCACCGACAATATACATTTACAAACAACCATGCCTTTTCCGGGATTTGAACACAAGACCTTCGGCACGGCAGTCAGTGACGCTAACCACTATACACGTTGGGAGGCTATTCTATAATATTTTGTTAACATTAACCGATTAGTTGACCACGATGAGCGAAGTATATTTTATGTTTCTAAATTCAAACGGAAGAAACTTCTGCATTTTGATCATACTATCCGAAAGAAAACATTAACCGTGATCACATTAAAGGGCAAGCCCTCTCCCTACTGGGGCAGTGGTTAGCGTCGCTGACTGCCGTGCCGAAATTCTCGCATTTGAACCCCGGAGAAGGCATGGACGTTTGTAAATGCATAGTGCCCGTGTGGCATGGGGGTACTCTAAATATGCGTCGAGCCGAAGTTCTTCTCGAGAATTTGATGGTAGGGGAAGAACTGAAGAAAAGTGGGAGACATTCGGCCTCGTCCCCCCAGAGTGCTCTCCATCAAATTTGGGGGCGGAACTGAGTTAAATCGGGCTGTCATATGCAAGGTGGTCTAGGCTGTTGCCAACGACAGGCATTAGTTTGCGCTCCTTGTCACTAGGAGTTTCGTGAGCTTGGGCTGACTGTAGCTCAGCCAAGTGCGCATTACAAATAGCAACAATAACATTAAGCGGTGTCTAGATATCCATTAGAAGAGACGAAGCAATGATGCAACTAAACAATGCTCAAGAAATGTTAATCAAATGAACGCGTAAGTACGGTTTCATTAATTATTTATATATACCTCTCCCCCGAGTATATTCTAAAATAAATGCTTCTAGAACTAATAATCTTCAAATATAGGTACGAATAATGCTTCTTCTGTTATGAATACGGCACAGATATAAATATATTCTTGTGCACTTCTGTCCCTTACTGTAATAAGTACTAGTTTGTTAACGTCAGGGTTGATCTTAATAAATGATGACTATTTCTAAATCCTTCCCAATTGTCTTTTACTCGACCATTACAACCTCGAATGAAACTTGACAATAAAGGCAACTAGAGGAGTAAAAAATACTGAAGTTTATTCCAACGGTAACAAGACGCAATTGACGCTTTGCCTTTTACATCTTCAAATTTATTTCATGATGGGAAGAACTGAGCAAAATACAAAATGCTTTGAATTACGACGAATAAATTGATCAACCTTTCAAACGGGCGAAGATGATTTTTCACTATGAAAAATGTTAGTTTTTTATGTCATCTCACTGCGATACCTTTTTAACACCAGTGTAAACTGATATCCTTCTTGTTACTGTCTGCAGGATTTTATGGACCAATTTATTTGCTAACACCAAAGGATATTTTATATAAAACGAGAAAAAGGAGTTTTGAGAGCAACTAGATTTGTTGTCATTCGTCGGCCTGCTTCTATAACAAGCATTTAATGGTTGCCAGCTCATCATTTCCTATCCATCCCAACATTCAATTTTCAATCTTTAATTAAAAATAAGGGGTTTTAGGTAATATAATTAATCTGTCAAACAATAAAACAGCTGTCTGATGGCATATCTTTCATCTTGACAAATTTGTATTTCTAGAACTAATAATCCTCCGGGGGTATTTTGAAACTTTAATTCACTTACGGGGACTGTCTGGTCATGTAAAATTATACATCTATACTGTTTATAAGTTCTATTAATTACTATTAATTCCTACTTAAACTATTAATTATGCTAATTATACATATAATAATAAATAATTTTACTAATTATAACCATGCATACCTATAATAATGGTATAACAATATGCTAATTATACTAATCAAACTATTATTATGATATTATTATTGAAGTACGTATTGTTATAAGGAAATAACGTAAAATATTATTATTTACAGTATAAACTACTGTGAGGACTTATAAGGTATTTTTCCCACCTTCTTCGCATACCTTCGTGGTGTAATGGTCAAGGAGTCCGGGAGCGTATATTCCAGCGATCCGGGTTCGAGTCCCGCCGAAGGCGTTGCTCATTTTTCCCATCACCAGTACGAAATAAAATCCTAATGGCTCTGCAACTGGCGTCCGAACTAAAAAGGTGGTGTATGATGATTCTCCACCACCAGGATTTGGCGATTGGGTCCCCTAAACCCCAGTCGACCTTTAAAAGGTAGAGTATATAAGATATTTCCTTTGCCTTCTTCGCATGCCTTCGTGGTGTAGTGATCAGAACGCTCGACGCGTAACCGAGAGGTCCGTGGTTCGATTCCCGGCGAAGGCGTTGCTCATTTTTCATGTATTCTGCTTCAAAATAAACTTAATGACTCTACAAATGGGGCCCGAACTAAAAACGGTGGCGGATGATCATTCTCCTCCACCGGGATTTGGTGATTGGGTTTCGTACAATTTACGAAAAATAGAGCTTATCATTCTGGGATCAAAAGAACAAACACCATACGAAGCTCTTTTTTGCTGAAAACCTAAATTATGGCTTACAACGTCTTTTCTATCCGAAGATTTTTTGAAAGACATAAATACGGAAGAGCAGCGAAAAAGGGTAATAGAAAGAGTCCAAACAATGACAAAAAGCGAAACTAATCAGATTATGCAAGAAAAAGAGCCTGTTTCAAATAACATGCATAGCATTATAGTCGATAATGGACTAAACCAACATGATGAAGGCATGCTTACCGAAGAGATTTTTAGTTTCTGATACCTGTTGTGTGTGTTAAAGGAAACGAGTCACTTGCATGCAAAATGTGTCTTCAAAAAATTCATACCTTCTGTGACCATGCTAGTAAAAGTGATGAAATGGATATTTTGTGCAATATTTGTTACAAAACTGGAAAAGCTATCGAAAGTAAAATGAACTCTAAAATCAATCTCGAAATACAAGCCAAAAAATGAAAACTAATTCACTGCTTCTTTCGGAGCTACTGCGCGTTCCTACTCCTGACGTCGACAAGGGGCTAGGTGATTCGCGCAATATATTGGCAGCTGTAACGAGTGCGTCAGAGGATGGTATCTTTCGACGTGGGACTTCTCAAGAAATTTTAAAACAAGTATATGCGAGATCACAATTCACTTTATACCCTAAGAACTTGCTTAGAATTGAAAATATATCTGACTACGAAATTACTCTCCGATCAGTTGCAATTGCTGGGTCCAGTGGCAGCGGGGAAAAATTCGTCAAATGTATGTTGAAAAGAAAGTGTCAAAATATGAAATATCTTTGCATGAAAAATGAAATGAAATGTGGTTCAAAATGTCATTCAAGCCTGCCGTGCTGCAACAAGTAGGTTAATTTCTTATTTTTTATATGAAAATGTTGTTTCCGTTAATAACTAAGGCATCAATTATGTTTTGTACAACTTTCATTTTGCTTTACTCATTTTCGATAATTTTTAATGGCACGCTCATTATTTTTTCAGAACAATATTTGTACAGTGGTGAAATAAATTAAGAATAAGCATATTTTATAGAATTCCACAGAAAGATCTGAACTGAAAGAAAAACCACTGCTTCTAGATAAAAACGCTAATCTTGTATGGCAAATATGTAAGCGTACACGCGTGTGTAGGCTAAGCCAGTAGAAAAACAGGCTTTATAAGAGCGTGGATGGTAAGACGAATTCCGTTGGCTATCACACCTCGACGAATTTCTTAGTGCTATCTTGCAGCAATCTGTTAAATTCATATCGGGACAGTAAAAATGAGTAACCACCAAGGTTTAGATGATGGAAAGAGGTGGCGAATTGTGGGGAGGTTAGAGGCAGGCTAATCGCAAGTCCAGATATGCACAGAGTTTAATTGAACTCCCAGCGTTGTGTATAACCTATGGGAACAGTTCCAGGATTCTGGATTGATCGAGAGAAAGCCTGGGCAAGGTCGTTCAAGAGAGACGACGGCCAGAGAAGATCGCTATTTGTCCATTTAAGCGAGCATAACAGAGAGGCTATAGCTTCTCAGCTCTCTCAGGAGCTGTGTGCAGCCACAGGAACCCGTGTTACAAAGGTGATTGTTTCCAAAAGACTGCATGAGAGAGGATCGTTTGCCAGAAGACCTAGTGTTTGCGTCATGCTCACGTCTACGGACAGGGTAGTCCGATTAGCATGGTGCAGGCAGCATAGTGATTGGGGTACGGAGCAATCGGCGACCGTTCTGTTCACCGATGAGTCCCGTTTTAGCCTAAACACCGATTCCCGCCGTACTTTCATATGGAGAGAGAGCCAGGGATCCGCTACATACCCTCTAATGTCTTCGAAATCAACAATTATGGCGGTGGCCATGTAATGGTCTGGACAGGCATCATGTTGGGTAGCCACACACCTCTCCACGTCTTTGACAGAGGCTCTGTGACTAGTGTGAGGTATAGGCATGAGGTCTTTTAGCTCTATATTCCCCTTTTCCGGGGTACAGTGGGCCCCGAGTTCATCTTACAGGGCGGTAACGTAGACCACATAGAGCTCTCCTGGTCGACAAATTTCTCGAGAGTGAGGATATTCGTCGGATGGATTGGCTAACCAAGTCTCCAGCCCTCAACCCGATACAGCATGTCTGCGAAGCTGTGGAGAGGACAATTGCAACCCTCCGAGATCCATCCAGGAACTGAAAACAGCGTTGCTGAATGAGTGGACCAAATACCACAGGCACTGATAAACTGTCTTTTCTCCAGTATGACATCACGCTGCGAGGCCTGTATGGCTATAGGAGAGGAATATACCCCTATTAACCTATTTCTTTTGCGTCTTCTGCAAACGCAACGCTGTTTCAGACCTTCAGACTCCCATGAGTGTTCCACACGAACATGTGTGTCTATTATAACTGTTGAATGTTTATTTTGTTTGCATTACATCAACTTGCGTTCACACGAAATTTTATTAAAACCTGTCCAGTAGTTCTGGAGATCGTAGATCAAATATGAAAATTATCTTAACTCATTTCACCAGTGTATTTTTGAGAAATGCACATTATTTGCATAATAATCTCATCAGGACTTTTTTCATACTTTGCCTAAGTATTATATACTATATTATATACAATGCCTAGGGAAAGCGTATAATACTTCTCATATTTCATACCTTGCCTAAAAATGTCCGGCATTATATGCAATGCCTAGGTATTCTACAAAATGCCGGCGTTTCATACTTTGCCGGTAACATATGCATTACCCTTTGAATAACATTTAATCTGCACATTAATACTGCTTTTCGGTGTGATTTCGTTTGCATATATCGTAGTACAACCACTGTAGGTGAATCATAGAAAAAATGTATAATTTATCACACTTATTTTATAATGCAACGCTCGTTGCAAAATGTAATTAGTCGAAATACATATAATATTCTTTTAAATAATTTCTTACCTTGAGCTAATTACGAAACGCTTGAGTAGTATCACTGACGATGTTACTCTACGTTGAAGAGGACTACGTACTCTGGGGTTTCGCGTTCTCTGCTCGATGCGCAGTCTTGTATCACTAATTGGCAACATTAATAAATCTTTGTGATTCTTTAAAAATAAATTGATCGAAAGCACCACTAAGAAAAGTGTACTAGGTGAATACAGGGTGAATCTAAAGTGCTTTTTACAAAATAAGAGGGGTTATAGTATTCATCCAGAGGAAAAATAATTATCATGGAACATAGAGATACTGAATATAGGGTTTTAAGAGTAAAATTAAATTCCAACATGAACTTACAACAGAGTTTGGAAAGCGAATGAACAATACCATACGTTGCACAATCTGATTTATTTATCAGAGAAATACCCGCAGCAAGTACTCAAAGAGGCGGCCACGCGTGTTGTTGCACAGTTCACATCGATGAATAAATGACTGGCGCACCTTGTCGAACGTTCCTGGTATCGGGTTAATTTTGTCTGCGGCAACAACAATTTTGGCTAGACATCTTCACAGTTATCTCGCTTTTACGTCCTCAGAAGAAAACTTCCAGTGGATTGAAGTCCTCTGCGCGATGAGGCCAAGCCACAGATTTACGACGTCCGATTTACCATGCAGGATATTCTGCCTCTCATAGTCAAATACGAACCTGTGTTCCATGGTAATTATTGCTTGTCTGGATTGGTACTGTCAGCCCTCTTATTTTGTAAAAAGAATATAGACTTAACTGTATATGACTACATGTATTAAATATTCATATTGATTTTCGTTTATCTCATGTGTACAATACAAGCAACTAAGTTAAGAGTGAACAAATATGACATTTAAGGAAAAAAACAGAATGCGAAAGTTAAGGAAAGTAACAAGCTTATATTTTTGAGAATGAAACGAGATAAATAATAAATTATTTAGCAAAAAGACAAAATACACGGGTTATTACAAATTAAGGAAAAATCACAAAAATAAAGATAACTCCCTCAAAAATAAGCAAAATCGTGTAAAATTTGAATATGTTGCTAAGAATAGCTGAGTAAAATTTCAATATGCAAATCAGTGACGCTGCACTCGGAATACGTCATCTGAGAGGAACATAAAAGTCCATGTTTGAGAGCAAGGCCACATATTCCACTGTCATAGTAGCATCAGAAATCTGAGACAGCCAATTCGTAACCATGACCTCCAGGCATCATTTGCCTGCAGAACTACGATTGAAAGTCATTGGAAGAATAGAGGCAGGACAAGGTCAAACAGAAGCGGCCACATGGATAAATGTGAATCCTTCTGTGGTTCATAGACTTTGGAGGTAATTTCAAACCACAGATTTGGCATCTAGGAGGTTCAGCCAAGGACGGCCAACTGCTATGACGAGCGCCGATGACCAATATTTGACATTATGTGCACGCAGGCATAGAACCGCTACTCCGGCTCTTCTTAGATCCTCCGTTTCTGCAGCCACTGGAAGGTTGGTGTCAACGTCAACTGTGTTTAGAAGGCTTCAGGGAGGTGGTCTGTATGCCAGGCGACTAGCCAGTTGCGTGACGCTCATGTGACGCCATAGCAGGGACCGCTTGCAGTGGGCACGACAACATGTCTACTGGACGCCTGATCGATGTAGGGCTGTTCTCTTTACGGATAAGTTCAGTTTTAGTCCAGAAAGCGATAGTAGGCGTTATTTGATATGGAGAGAACCTGGAATCCGTTATCATCCGTCAAACATCTGTGAAAGATTTGCATAACGAAAGAGGCAGTGTCTGTGTTCGGGGTGGCATCTCTTTCGGTAAACGCAGGCTTATAGAGATGACATCATTGATGCTTATGTGCGCCCATGTGCCAGGGGAATAGGTGATGCTTTCCTGCTACAGGACGACAACGCGAGACCACACAGGGCTCGCGTCGTAGAGGATTATCTTCAACAGGAAACAATTATGCGCATGGAGTGGCCAGGTCACTTCCCGGATTGGATCCTATCTAGCACGCTTGGGATGCTTTAGGGAGACGTCTAGCTGCTCTCAATACGCCCCCTCAGACCCTTGCCGCGCTTGCAACTGCTTTGCAAGAGCAAAGACTCTCGTATCCTGTGGAACTGATAGACCGCATAATTGAAAGCATCACACATCGCTGGATGTGCTGTACTACTTACAGAGGCGATCATATTTCATATTGAAGGTACTTTTTCTATAGCAAATTGACACTTTCAATTTGTTCATTTTATACATGTGCTCATTTCTATACTACCATAATTGTCTCATAACTTGTTAATGTTATTTGATACCTTACTATGTGTTGCATAGTGTGGGCAAGTCTCATAAAATTCTACATGTAACCTTTTCAATAATCGTGATGTTTGTGATTTTTCCTTAATTTATGATAACCAGTGTATTTCAGTCATGCATTTTAGTCATTTCCTAAAATGCGGTTATGCAGTATTCGTTTTTACAAGCTAAATTACGAATCAAGTATCAAGTTAACCGAAAATTTTAAATGAATAGTTCTACCATTGAAGAATCATTTTCTGTGTTTAGAACATAAAATCAAATTTAAATTTGAAAACTAGTTCACAATCAAATTAATTCTATCGTAGTTCCCTTTCCATCTTTTTGGGGCTAATTATTGCATTTTTCTTCTACAAAAATAGTATAACATCATGTAAAAATCATGGAACGTTAATTATGCGCGAGTCACTGGACCACTAAAAGTCTCTCAGTATTTCCTGCGTAAAATTTAATTTGAAGAATACTGACACCAGCTCGGCAAAATCTAATTTAATCTAGTCTAAAAGCTATTTAGCTTAAAGCAACAGCTTACAATTCAAACTAAGCTCTTTCTTTTAAGATATCTTAATACTTTCCCGAAAACCTGTGCTAAATAATTAAACATTTCTTTTAATAAATAAGTGTACAATTCTCCATATGGCCTTATTTTACGATGAAATAATACCAAATACAAATTTAAACATTTTGAAAATTTTTTATTATACATTTTAAACGTTTGATTTTACATTTTATAGCTTGACCTAGTTGAGGACTAAGTTTTAAACTGTTCTGCTAATTGCAAATGTTTAGCTAAAGAATGCCTTAGGCCCTAAGCTGGAATCTGAATCAATTTTTTAAACTTGAATATCAAATTTTTTGACAGCGATATTTTTATTAATTTATTTTGCTTGCTTTCAAGCACTTTCCAGAATACAGTCCATAAAATGGAATCAGTATTTTTAGAAGGAATTTTCTCATTTCTCACCACGTGATTCCATATACTACCGGAAACACAGAATCCTAGTGACGCCATATTTGATTTTTCCCTGTTCCTTTTTCCAAAAGCCTAATGGAGGCTACGGTGTTCGATTAAAATATGATGTATGATAATTCGACACCAACTGGGTTTGACGATTGCAATCTTCTCTTCAATCGTTCTTTAAGTGGGGAGGAATATAAGGTTTTTTTTTCCCTCCCTGTTAAGTGCCTTTGTAGTTCATTCATCGAATTAGAAGAAGGACTGGCTGTCATCGCGAGGTCCAGAGTCTTAATCCTGGCCAGGGCTTTACTGTTATTTCCTGCTTCGAAAAGCTTAATAAGCGCTAAGATTTAAACTTTCATTTCCGCTTCAAAATACAAAAAATGTATGAAATATTCACAAGATAATAGAGTTGATAACAATGAAACAAAACAGAAGAAAGGTACGGGATATTCACAAAACAATAGAGGTAATAACAATAAAACAATGTAAAGAGAAAAATAAATCTAGCAGTAATGTAAATTTTTATTGTAACTAAAAATGTGTACTATAAGTTTTCAGAATCTCTGTATGAAAAAATGCATATCTTAAATTTCAGTATTTCAACAAAATATTTCTTTAACGGAAATACTTTCAAACGCATCTACATAGAGAGTTCTTAAGAGTATTTTTTTTCCTAAATTTTCTTGAAGTCAGCAGTTTTCTTTATAGAAAAAGGAAAATAACCGGAAAATGTTTCCGAATTTAACGACGGGAATATTTTCTTGCTTTTTTACCTGATATTCGAAGTCAAAAGAGAAGATTTGGCTTTCAGTTTTCATGCTTTATATAATCATTTTCATTTTTTTTTACATTGAAAGGAAATGTAAAAATGCAGAAAAGATTAAATAAAGATGAGTTCTTTCCTTCGCAGGAAATCCAACTTATTTTTTAAACAGTGATATTAAGGTCTCCACCTGTTTAATGCGTTTATTTTTATATATAACAGTGATACGCTTTCTTTCCTTTATATTTAAACTAAAGCTTATGAATGGTTATGCGTAAGAACAGCATTCTGTAATAGAGAAATTATAATAAAGCTACTGTTCATATTCAGAAATTATTTTTAATGATTTTGTTGCCATTTAGAAGATTACCAAATTTTTTCTTTCAACAGGTAAATAATATACACTGGTGTGCAAAAATTAAGGACGAAGTCGAAAAATTAACATATCAGCTGAACGAAGAGGCAGAGCGGACAGAAAGACCAATCAGGAGATTAAGCAAGGGGATGTACGGTAGCACATGCGCAGATATGCAGGTAGACGTAAAGGGGGAGGTCTGAGTAGTATAAAGCATATTGTCGGTGTAAGACCAGTATTTCTGGCAAAGAGATTGCACACCGTATAGCAGTTAAAATCACACCGAGTTGCTGCCTCAGCGAGAAATGGCGAATAATCAATCTATTAGACGACATCTGTATGCTTTTACCCGAGGTCGAATCATTGGGAAGTTGGAGGAAGGCCGCAGTGTGACAAGTGTGGCTGCAGAGTTCGGAATTGCTCACAGCATCGTTTCACGACTTTGGAGTCAATTTCAAACTACAGGAACAGCTATCCGGGTGTTTAGTAGTGGTCGTCCACGAGGAACCACACTCGCAGATGACCGGTATATTGCCTTACATGTCAGAAGAAACAGGCGGCAGACAGCGGGAGAAATCACTAGACACACGACATAGGCGACTGGACGACCGATATCGCGTTTTACCGTGGCCAGAAGACTGCACGGTGGTGGTCTGTTTGCACGACGCCCTGTACGGTGTGTACCTCTAAAGCCTGCCCATCGGAGAAGGCGTTGTCTGTGGTGCCGTGAACACCGGAATTGGAGAGACAATGAATGGGGACGAGTACTCTTTACAGATGAGAGCAGATTTAGTCTGAGTTGCGATTCTAGACACATACACATCTGGACAGAGCGGAGAACACGCAATAACCCCTGCAACATCATCAAAAGGGACTGTTTTGGAGGTCGCGGAGTTCTCGTTCGAGCAGACATAATGCTTGGTAGCCGGACCGACCTTCATATCTCCCAAGGAGGTTCGTCACCTGGGACTGCTATTGTAACGAAGTTCTTCTTCCTTACATGCGTCTTTTGACAAGGGCTATGGGTCCTCAGTCCTCTTCATGGACGACAACGCTCCACCTCATCGCACATTTACTGTCGAAGAGCTGTTGGAGAGTGAAGATATTGAACACATGGATTGGTCGGCAAGGTCTCTGAATCTAAATCCCGTCAAGCATGTACGGAACTTACTAGGAAGACCCGTGGCAGCACGTAACTTATCGCCAGTAACGATTCCGAAACTGCGATTGGTGCTACAAGAGGAACGAGCAGCAGTGTCTCAACAGCTCATTAACAACCACATATCCAGCATGCACAAATGATGTGAAACCTGCCTAGCAGTCAGGGGAGATCATATCCCCTATTAAAGACCGGATGTTTCTTGCTGGACACCCATCACAGGGATGTTTCGGCCTTCAGTCGCATTGCGCTCCATGCTACTTTTTCAATAAAGCTTCTTTTTATCCCTCTGATTTCTCTTTTAGTAAGTGTTGCTTACATTACTCATGTCCTTACGTATTGGGGATCTTACGGTATTAAATGTGTTGATTTGGAAAGCTTTTGTACAAAGTTATATTGAAAAAACCGTCTCGTCCTTAATTTTTGCACACCAGTGTATAGTTTGACTGGGAGAGTTGTTATTATTTTCCAAATTGCCGGACACTTACGTCTTATAGCTTTCGTCACGAATGAGCTAATTCCAGCCGTCATTTACCCGTTTCATCAAACAATAATGTTGCCCATGGGGAACTACTAATCTTATGCCCGTCAAGGCAACTAGTTCATACCCAGTTTTAATACAGAAGACCCCAGGACATAGAGTCCAGCATCTGCCACCGCACTTTGCCTACTACCAAGCCTCTCTAGGAGACATTTGGTTAGCCACTGTCTTAAGTCTCCCCATACCTTACAGACACCCTACACTTGTAAGTATCCAAGCCTTCTCGGGAATACCAACCCGGGCCCAGCGATACGGAAACCAGCAGTGCTAAACACTATTTAAAATGCAATTTCAAACAAATTCCTGCATGCGGTATTTATACTTTAAATCTGTTTATTTATATAATACGTATTACTCTTTTAAAACAATGGTAATTCTTTTTTATAGCAATTATAATATTAAAAATTGAAACATTCTTTAATTCTTTGTACGAAGTAAAGGAAGGTATTCGCTAAAAATTTCGGGTATCATATTTGAATGAAATTATCCATCTTGACCGCTATCGAATGCGATTTAATGATGCGTTTCCTTGGAATCTCTACGCAAAGGCAGACTAAAGGACCCTTTTCTCCGAAATGGATTTAAAATGGATTCAGAAGAGACTTTTCCGTGACGTCTGTACGTACGTACGAATGCGTATAGTTCGCATAACTCAAAAATCAGTAGCCCCATAGCGTTGAAATTTTGTTCTTTTAATCCTTTTGTAATTCTTCTTTTATGATTTTATATTGGCAATAACAGCATACATTCAAGAAATTGATGTGAAAGTCTCTTGAATAGGTGGCTTTTAGAGGCAGAGTCTTATATTTGGAAATGTTTTCTGAAAGACACACTTTTATTTTTCGTCTAAACATTTGAATTCTCTGCGTCCAATCGAATACCACGGCCATCAGCTTTCCCCCGTAAAATAGATGGCATCATATTCTAGAGATATTGGGTTATTTCGAATCAGGAGTCATAAAAAATGAGCAATGCTCTCGCCCGGATTCGAACCACGGAACTCTCGAATACGCATCGAGCGTGCTGACCATTACACCACAGAAACATGCCAAGAAGGTGGTAGAAATACCTTATATACTCCCCCTTTGAAAAGTCGACTGGGGATTAGAAGATCCAATCGCCAAATCTCGGTGGTGGAGAGTTATCATCCACCACCTTTTAGTTCGGGCGCCACTTCAGAGTGATTAGGTATTTTTTGAAAGCAGGAGATGCGAAAAATGAGCAAAGCCCTCGCCGGGACTCGAGCCACGGACCTCTCGAATACGCGACGATGGTTGCTGACCATTACACCATGCCAAGAAGGCGGGAGAAATACCTTATAATATAATTGTGTTTTTGATTTAAAAACTCCCACATAGTTTTGGATTAAAAAATTAGAATTATTTTGTGAAAAGGAGGAGAAAATTAACTTGCCATCAAAACGAGATGTTATTAACTTACAGAAAATCTAACTGCAGCTGATAATAATTTATCATTGAGTAGATAAGTTCCAAAAACAGCTATGGTTAAAAAACTTTGATATGATTAGTTAGCGCATAATTTCAGAAAAAACATCTTCTGCAAAATGAACGTTTTTATTAATGAGTTGAATTTCATTATTTTATATAAAAGGAGTAGATATACTCAAGAGACATTCTAAAAGGCAAAGCGTTCAAGTTTTACCATTTAAAAATGTGTCATAAAAATTTCACTTTATTCAATCTTTTGCTCCCCTCGGCTTAATATTTGATAATAATAGTTGAAAATGTCCCTGAAGACGAAACGTAATAAAAGTTTAAATAAACCTTTAAGAGAAATTATATCACATTTCTTATATTAAGACGAAGATATTGCTTTTAAAAAATGTCAATTGAAAACTTTATTATTATAAACTTTTTGAAAAACTCAGAATCTTGTCCCATTCTTCTGTCCGCCACCTACACTGGCTACCATCTCATGTAAATCTAAAATATGATGATACACCTAATAGACTACGATAGGAGGGTATTTTTGTACCTTAGTTTTATGCTGAACCTTTGACCAGCTTTGAACTATTGTTATTAGTTTCGAGGGTGAGAGAAAGGACCAAAAGGCTCTGCCTCGGTTAACTTCCGGACATTTAAGGATCCTCAGATATTTCTGTCGTACTAAAACATTTCCACTTTGCGCCCCAAATGCAAAAACAATGAAGCTTCTGAGCAACATCTACTTTGTTGTGTTGCCTTGATGCGTGATGGTCTGCTGAAAAGACCTTCGTACTGGAAGTTATGAAGGTGAAGGAACGTATGGACCTAATCTGATGCAAATAAGACGGATTAATAAGAAGACATTTAACAATACGTATACTTATGGTTTTTGAAATGATTATTTAAAAATTTTAACATATATTTTGGTAAATATGCAAAGGGCCGTCAATGCATATCATTTACAGTAATAGACGGGAAAATCGTCATTCACAGGAGATGCGATCAGTTATTTGGAAGAGTAACATTTATTTCACTTATATATTGCATGGCCAAATATACCTAGACACCAGTTTTTTTTAAGTAATTGCTATATGAAATATACTGGAATGCATACACGGAAGTATGCATGGAGTATATAAATTTCTGTAAGAATCCGCACTTAAGAATTTTTATTAGTTTTGTTCACGTTTCTTTCGGAATTATTTGAATTTCGGTGCTTTGAGATCTCCGAACAAAACCCTTCGAAGAAAAAACCGAAACCATGATTTTAAGATATCAAGATTTTTCTGGATTAAAACCAAGACTGTAGCGGAGAAAATTGTTGACAGGCCATTCGTAAATATTTATTTTTTGCACAAAAATTCCTAAAATTCGAAAGCTTATGTCAACCAAATTCTAATATACGTATAAAGTGTACTTAATTACAATTTATTCTAAAATGCATCTCAAATAATTTTTCAGGGAAATAGTTTCATGTACATTTTAAGCATATTTTAAATATGCGTCCAGAACTGTGCTTAAAATTGTTTTTCTATTCAAATTTCTGATGGAAGAAACAAACAAACAATGTAAGTAAAAAATTAAAGAATATTGATTTAAGTAAAAGATTCATTAAAATTAAATGTAACACTTTTCCTCCTATTATAAAGGTACAATTAAAATTAGTTTTGAATATATTGCAATTTTTAAACTTTCGTGAAATCAAAATTTTGTTTAACTAATATTGTTTTTATTTAGTGGATTAAAGTGTAATTTTATTTTAACATTTTAACATTACTTATTATTTTAAACATGAATAACAAAAATAATAAGTCAAAAGAAAATTTTCAAAAATTTTTCTCGTGACCCGTCTGTAAGCAACAGATTTAAAAAAATTATATATATATATATATATTTAATTTAAATTCTTTCTTCAGAAATTTTGTTAACAGAAAGAATTTTCACTTTCTTTTTAAACGAGTAAGTACCAAATCATTCTTTTCGATTCATCCTTTTCTCCAAATCGGACAGTTTCCTTCAATGTTTATCATTACAGAAATGCTGTTTAAGAGTTTTGATTCCGTTTCACGTTTAATCATGTGCGTGGAAAGTTGCTACTTAATACAGACAACATACTTTCATTAATAATTTCATTATTAATTCTATAACGTAAGGTATTTAATTAATTATGAATATGAGGTAAGTGAAAATCTCTTAACTGTTTTAACTTGCATAAATTCGGGTTTCGATAAACTCAGCTTGAACATATTAATGTGAAATGTGCGTGAACATAACCAGGCAAATTTATAATAACTGCATAAGATTGGGAAAGGAATTAATTACGCAGTTTTAACGGGATTCCGAATTTGCTTGCAGGGTTCTGAGAATATATTTTAGCCATTGGATTTTGAAACGAATCATTACATACGAATTTGGTAGTACTTATGTCTCTGAACTCACATTAAATCGACGCTAAAACAAGCACTTAAATGCACTATGAAACACAGATGCTTTGTTCTCATATCAATATGAATATTTTAGTAAGTTAAACAAATTTAATTTAATTTATGTAGAAATTATGATGATAACTTTAAAATAAAATAATTTACTCCGTGAATTGCTGTTTAGGGGAGAAATGTGTATTATATATATATATATATATATGATTATTTTTCAGACACCTTTTCCAAAAATTAAATTTTTGGAAAAATAAAAATGTTCCATCTTCATTTTCATACTTCATACAGAATTCTTTTACAACCTGAGAGGCCAGGATATACATTATCTAATCTGACTCGTTATATTTGCTCCCCTTATTCACTGCACAATCCACTGTTTACTTCATATTATCATCCTCCAAAGGTACATAAATCAACAATAGTATATGTATGTGAACTAGGAGAATTTGTAGACCCTTTCTTCTGTCTTTTAAAAAAACATTGTTTTTACTTTTAACCGTTAATGGGGCAACTATTTACCTGGTTGAATTAGTATCTTGTGCATTAAACCATTATTAGAACTATTTATAAACTTAAATTGCATGATTTACTCCCTGGATGTGTCCTTTAATGACAACGCAGATATAACATATATACTGAATGGATAGACATTCAGTAATAATTTTATAACTATTTTAATAGCTCATAAATTGCGTTCTATAACATGAATTAAAACGTTTATATGGTGTTTTCTCCCTCATTCCAGGATGCCTTCGTTGTGTAACGGTAGCACACTCGGCGCGTATTTGAGAGATCCAGTTCGAGTCCTGGCGATGGCATTGCTCATTTTTCATGTCTCTTGCTTTAAAGAAATCTAATGACTGTACATGTTTTCCAGTTGCTGCTATGTTTAATGCCACTTTATTCTGTGAGTCTTTGACAAAAGTGTTCCCATCAAAAACATAAAATTTAAATGTAATAGTCCGAGAATTAATTTCAGAATGTTTCCTTATTTATATAAATATCACTAATATGTTATTCATTTTGAATAATCTAATGATTGCTATATCTAAAAATCTATAGTTCACTGCTACTAGAACCTATAGTTCCTTTACATACATAAAGGGATTTAAGCAAGGGTAATTCCTTCTTTCAATACGTGGCTCAGCTCTTTCTAAAGATTACTCTAAATTAGTTGTACTCAAAAAAGTCTTCTTTAGAGAAAACGTTTAAAGGCAAAACGTTTGTGTAATTCTGGAACTTTTTAACATTTATTAAATCAAAACAAGATACTGAATAAATAGTGATTGCTACATTTAACTTCTGATAGTACGACAGAGAAAAAAATCATGATATAACGAAAGAAAATTATACTTAAATATTAATGAATTTCGAGGAAATGTAACATTAAAGGATAAGCACAACATTCTGAAATTAGAAATATTTCATATAAAAAGCCAGCAGATTCAGAAAGCATCTGGAATTACAGTACTTTTGATAGCATTCGCGCTCTATCCACCGTTTTCTAAAGAAACATCCTTGCTCATTGGTAACTGCTTTACCTCTTTGAAATCCAAACCCTTCGTTCACTTGTTCCATTAAAATACCGAAACGCCCCAATTACTTTTCTAGTTCCACAGCCGTTTCCTCTCCTCCCCGTCCATTAACACAGAGACAGGTGTGAAAATTTTGATTGACATCCTTTGTACTTTCTAACAAAGATTCTATTTGCCTTTGACCCCGTTCCTTATAAACCTAATCTGAAGCTCTGAAACTGAAATCAGAGAATCAATAACGAAATATCAAGTGCAATCTAAAAATAAGGAAGCACAATTGAACCACTTAGAACAAGCTATCTGCAGTAAAAGGATGGGATATGCATATGGAGAAACTGCACCTGCTACTGCATAAGTTAGGGAAAGGGACAAAAACAAGAACGCTATCTTGGCCGTTTTGGCGCGGTTGTGGTCTCAGTGAAGGGCCGTATGGGCCACTTTGGATGTCAAAGAGTTAATATTGTTGAGCAAGAAACTCTGGATGAGAAAAAGAAAATTGAAGCTGTGAGGTATTGGTTTGTCTCATGGCAGTATATCGAATCAAACTATTCCATAATCTTTCTTTGCTAGGATTTTCTCATCGAGTTTCCCGGAATGTGTTTGAAAAGTTATTGAAAGATTATTAGCCACACATTTCGATAAGATTCAATGATTTGACTGTAAATCGGGATTTCGGGAAAAATTTCCAAATTTGAGGTTCTGTATTTCGGATTAAATGACCGGAAAAATTCTCTAATCTGAAGTTCCGCAGAAGTGCTTTTATTGTCATGATATCATCCTCTGCTTTACTGTTGGATTTTTTATTAAGATTGTTGGCAAAATACATTTATAAACAAATACTTTGTAATTATATACAGGGTGTCCATAATTAAACTTGAAATTTGCGAGCAGTCTGTAGCAAAAACTATGCAGCAGAATTGCATGAAAATTGGGTAATGGCAGAATGAATTGATTGGAATTTTATTGAGCCGCCCCCCATAAAAAACAATGAGTTTCTAAATGGCGCTGTGTAATGTAAACTATTGCCATGTGCAAATGTCGTAACCATAGTAATCCTGTGCGCACACAGCAACCCTATAAATATGCGAGAAGCGAACTGCAGTTATACTCGTTTCCAAGTCAAGGAAAATGACGTTGACTCTCCAGGAACGTGCTTTACTGGTGAAATTGCTTTACCAAAACGGAGACTCTGCTACCGAAGCTTTGCGAAAATTTCGGTCTTTGAAGCGGTTACGAAAAGATCCACTCACTAGTCAAGGACTAGCAAACATGATCAGGAAATTCAAAGCCATGAGAACACTGGGGATTCAGCCAGGAAGGGGACGAAAGTGTGTTGCAGCACCGGTAGTGGATGATGTAGCGACGCAAGTGGAGGAAGACAGATCGCAAAACATCTGCAGTGCTAATGTTCAGTATACTGCAGCATTTGCTGACCTACCTCCTTCCACGGTTCATAAAATCTTTCAGAAGACCTTCTGCTGCTATCCGTGTAAACTGTCGCTAGTGCAGGAGCTCTTACCAGCTGATCTGGATAGTCAACAAACTTTTGTGTTGCGGTTTTTTGCGCGAGGTGAGCTCCAGTGTGAATGGCCATGGAACATCTAGTGGACCGAAGAGGCCCACTTTCATATGGAAGGTGTGGTTAACAAGCACAGTTGCCATATTTAGGCTGCTACAAACCCACATCAATTCCTACAAATTCCATTACACTCTTCGCATGTAACGGTTTGGTGCGGCTTTACTGCAACCTTCATTGTGGATCCGTTATTTTTTCCAAGAGCACAGCGCTGCAGAGCCTGTGACATGCACCGTCACCGGTCAACGATACGCTTCATTATTAGAGCAGTTCGTTATTCCGGCTCTTCAGTAAGGCGATGTGATACAACCACAGGGTTTATGCAGGATTGTGGCCTTCCACACATCGCCCGTTGTGTGAAACAAGTTCTCCGTCGCCATTTCGGTGACGACAGAATCATCAGCCGGCAATTTCCTACAATAGATCACCCGACATGAATCCTTGCGACTTTTCGCGGCGGAGATACCTCAAGGCCATGGTCTACCGGGATCCCATCACATCTCTATCCGACCTTAAAGAAAGCATAGAACGTCATGTACGTAAAATTCCCATTTCATGCTGCTTACAGCAGTCGAAAATGCTATTTTAAACACTTCCAGATAGTAGCAGACAATAGTGGACATCATATCTAGCATGTTTGTAAACTTTTGTAGATTCTTTATATGTTCTGAATAAAGCTATGATACGCAACCAAGGGGTGGTTTTTGAAACTCATTGTTTTTTTTTTCGACAAAATTCCCATCATTTCACTCTGCAATTAACCAATTTTCATGCAACTCCGCTGTATAGTTTTTCTTACAGACCGCTCGCAAAGTTCAAGTTTAATTATGGACACCCTCTACTTTACATAAAACATAGCTTTTGAATGCTAGTACACCACGTTAATCTAAGTATTCCCAAAATGAGCAGTGAGACTGCTAAGAACAAATACAAATCTATGAAAATACGTTACTTTGTAAATACGCATAAAGTAACGAAATTAATTTAATAAGGAACTTTTTAAATAGTATACATTATATCTTACTTCCACCCAACCGGCATAGCGGTTAGTGATGTTGGCTGCTGTACCGAAGAGCCCAGGCTCGAATTCCGGAGAAGCTATCCTTGTCTGTAAACATATAGCGTCTGTACGGCATACGAGCAATCTAAGTATGCGAGCCGAAAGTCCTCTTGAGAGGTTGTTGGTACGGAAAGGGGGGAGACCTTCTGCCCCGTCCGCCTGGTGTGCTGTTTCTCAAGATTACGGGAGGAGCTAAGTTAAGTCAGGCTGTCACCTATATGGTACTCAAGGGTCTTGGCAACGACAGGCGCATTTGACTAATTGCCAGGATGAATTTGGTGGGCTTGTGCTGACTTATGCTTACTGTCAGTCAAATGAGATCCGTAACGACAACAACATGTGTTACTGAAAGTAGCAAGCATAATATGCATACACCTGAACTAGATGAAACGAAACAGATTTCATTACTTCTTGAAATAACGTTAGAAAACTTTGATTCATTTCTAGATCAGGTACCCAACGAATCATAATTTTGACAATCTCAAAAATAGTTAACATTTTAGTAACAGTTTAAGATGGATACTTATCACCTTCATCTAAAACATATTGCTTTAATTTTTTAAAAGTAACTTCAAACGTTAAATACATTTAAATACCGTTAACATAAAAATAAAACTATAGCCAATGCATTTACACAGAGAGTTTCAAAGTTTACATATGAGAATCACAATAACCAAATGATGCAGAAAAGTCAAATGAAAGATAATAACCAATGAAAGTTTAAAATTAAATTAAAACCAACTTAAGTTAATAAATAAAGAAACATTTCAAACTTTATATTTTTAAATAACTTTCTTACATTTAAGTATATTAACAACTTGATATATATATACACTGGTGTGCAAAAATTAAGGACGAAGTCGAAAAATTAGCATATCAGCTGAACGAAGAGACAGAGCGGACAGAAAGACCAATCAGGAGATTAAGCAAGGTGATGTACGGTAGCACATGCGCAGATATGCAGGTAGACGTAAAGGGGGAGGTCTGAGTAGTATAAAGCATATTGTCGGTGTAAGACCAGTATTTCTGGCAAAGAGATTGCACACCGTATAGCAGTTAAAATCACACCGAGTTGCTGCCTCAGCGAGAAATGGCGAATAATCAATCTATTAGACGACATCTGTATGCTTTTACCCGAGGTCGAATCATTGGGAAGTTCGAGGAAGGCCGCAGTGTGACAAGTGTGGCTGCAGAGTTCGGAATTGCTCACAGCATCGTTTCACGACTTTGGAGACAATTTCATACTACAGGAACAGCTATCCGGGTGTTTAGTAGTGGTCGTCCACGAGGAACCACACTCGCAGATGACCGGTATATTGCCTTACATGTCAGAAGAAACAGGCGGCAGACAGCGGGAGAAATCACTAGACACACGACATAGGCGACTGGACGACCGATATCGCGTTTTACCGTGGCCAGAAGACTGCACGGTGGTGGTCTGTTTGCACGACGCCCTGTACGGTGTGTACCTCTAAAGCCTGCCCATCGGAGAAGGCGTTGTCTGTGGTGCCGTGAACACCGGAATTGGAGAGACAATGAATGGGGACGAGTACTCTTTACAGATGAGAGCAGATTTAGTCTGAGTTGCGATTCTAGACACATACACATCTGGACAGAGCGGAGAACACGCAATAACCCCTGCAACATCATCAAAAGGGACTGTTTTGGAGGTCGCGGAGTTCTCGTTCGAGCAGACATAATGCTTGGTAGCCGGACCGACCTTCATATCTCCCAAGGAGGTTCGTCACCTGGGACTGCTATTGTAACGAAGTTCTTCTTCCTTACATGCGTCTTTTGACAAGGGCTATGGGTCCTCAGTCCTCTTCATGGACGACAACGCTCCACCTCATCGCACATTTACTGTCGAAGAGCTGTTGGAGAGTGAAGATATTGAACACATGGATTGGTCGGCAAGGTCTCTGAATCTAAATCCCGTCAAGCATGTACGGAACTTACTAGGAAGACCCGTGGCAGCACGTAACTTATCGCCAGTAACGATTCCGAAACTGCGATTGGTGCTACAAGAGGAACGAGCAGCAGTGTCTCAACAGCTCATTAACAACCACATATCCAGCATGCACAAATGATGTGAAACCTGCCTAGCAGTCAGGGGAGATCATATCCCCTATTAAAGACCGGATGTTTCTTGCTGGACACCCATCACAGGGATGTTTCGGCCTTCAGTCGCATTGCGCTCCATGCTACTTTTTCAATAAAGCTTCTTTTTATCCCTCTGATTTCTCTTTTAGTAAGTGTTGCTTACATTACTCATGTCCTTACGTATTGGGGATCTTACGGTATTAAATGTGTTGATTTGGAAAGCTTTTGTACAAAGTTATATTGAAAAAACCGTCTCGTCCTTAATTTTTGCACACCAGTGTATACTGAATTAGAGTTTTGAAGAGAACTAGTCAAACACCTATGTAATAATTAAGAAAAGATATAGCTCCAAACATCTAATAATTAAACGATAAAACTTGAAAAACGTTTAATAAGATGACATAAAATTTTGTCATGAGCTTACATAAATGCTTTGGGTAACTTGTGATAATACATGTGTTCTCGAAGTTTACTAACTTATCTCAGTTTTGCAAGTTTTATCTGAAATTTCAAATAATAATTATCCTTTTTACTTCCTTTAACGAAGTAAAGAAAGTATTGTAATTGCGAAAATTATCAGTACCATATCTCAAAGAAAATATCCATTTTGACCATTATGGAATACAATTTATCGATGGTTTTGGGTGACATCTGTACGTAAGAACAGAATAAAGGACTCTTTTACCCCAAACGGGTTGCAAAACGTAATTAAAATGGATACAAGACGGATATTTTCGTGACATCTGTATGTACATACGTATGTATGTATCTTGCATAACTCAAAAACAAGTAACCTTAGAACGTTGAAATTTTGTATATACGACTTCTATAACATCTAAACGTGCACCTCTTGTTTTGGTTGCAATGGGCCGCACGAAAAGTATATATATATATATACCCACTCTGTTAAGCTGCTCCGTTAGCTTTGTATTTTTATTCTTATAAGCTAGTAACTTGTGCATTTTTTGCTTTAAAAATGATTGAATTTTGTAGTTCTTATCTTCTGGTTAACGATTTTATGTCTTTAATTAATCGACATGCGGTAGTTGTACAGTTATCAACAATTTAAAAGTTGTTTAAGTGCGGCTAAGCCTAATTTGTTTACCGTATCTGGCATATATGTTTAGTTGTAAAACTTAGCAAAATAGTGAATTAAGTCATCTTCTGCAGCTTTAGTGTCTTTTTGCCTAGTGGGACCAAAAGTAAACTTTTAGTTTTACACAACGAAAATCTGTCTTCTGGCCCACTCTCCGAATTGCTTGGTTTTGCGTAAAAACTCTAATTTTAATTGCAAATTTTTAAAATTGTTTTAACTCCAGTTGTTGCTTTAATTTTTCTATATTTTTCAATTATTGATACAAATATTTTGAGGTTTTATGTATTTTTGCTATGCCGCAAAGTGAAAAGTGAATTAATTGAACGAATACTATATCTCTAATGAAAATCGAGGAAAAAGTTGAAATGAAATACAGCAAAATGTGCGTATAATTTGACATTCCGTGCAAGGAAGTCGTACAGTGATTTTTTTTTAAATTCGGAATGTAGTTAAATACATAATGGAGTGACTCATCGAACTTTTAAATATTTAGGTCGTGTGTTCAATTATTGATTGATATTTATGTTTCTTGCCACTCCTGTTGTGTACAATAAATTACTGAAAGCGTTTTGCTAGCATATGAAATATTACTGAATAATAGTTTTAAACTAAATCCTAAACGAGTGGGTCTGTCTTACATCAAAAGTCAACTCCCATCAGATATGGAAACACGGTAAAGGTGTTTGCACAAAGTTAAATTCAGTTTTTTCTCAGTATTGTGGTCAGAATGACCATGGCCAGGAAACTGAATTTTTTTTTCCTTTGTGGCTGTTTTTGCTACCATTTTTATTCTTCCCGAGAAAATGAGACCAGTTTTCCTTTTCGTCTTATACTTTGTTTTTCTTAGTGTTACATTCGAAATACCTAACACATTTCACGTTAATGTTTCAGATCTAGTTTGAGGTTCAAGAACCAACTTTATCTATAGGAACCAGATTTCTTTTTACGACATTTGTAGAAACAAAAGCTGATGAGTTTTTGCCTTATAATAGACACGAATAGCGACTTGTGTTTCCTGGAAACCAAAAGCTTTCATTCTAAAATCTCATTTTGGCCAAAATATTATTTCTTTTACGCAAGTTATGAATGAGCTTAGATGTTCTAATATCAATATTCTTTTGAGTAAAGTTTACCACCATCAGAGGAGGTGTTTCTCCATTCCTTTACACAAAGGCAAGCTATTAACTGGCACGCTTTTGAAGACATTTAAGGTAACAAAATTCGGGAAAAGCTGTAGAAGAATTCAAAAATGCGTTATATTCTTCAGAAATATATTTCTCTGAGATCAGGTTTAAAATATATATAAAAAAATACAATGGAAAAAGTAAAATGGATTAAAATTACAGTTACGCAATTGGAAGCAAATACGATATCCTAAAATTTCATGTCTAAAATACGACTTTATTTTGCACTTTAAAATTATAAAACCTTGTACAGTATGAAGCAAAGTCGTGTGATCACAGCTAATAAAACTGAACACATGGTTTGTTCGTATGCATATGTATTGTATATATATACGATGAAATACAGGGAAATCTACGGTGCACCAGGCTTATCCAGACCTTTCGAAGGTATCATCTATTATACACTGCTCAAAACAATTAAAGGATATTGTAAGTTTTATATAAAATAAAGATATAAGGGAAATTTTTTTGCCGAAAATGGAAGAAGAGAATCACAAATGCAAATTTTTCTGATTTTCAAACTGTGGAGTGTGCTAATTTTGAGTTCGACGTCAAAAACGTCGCTTCAGTGGCAGCGAATGAAATTTGACTTTCAACTGAATGAAAGACAATGAAGACAAGGATGATCGGCATTCAGTGACTGCTTTGTTTCGATGAGTACGATGTCTCAGCGAAGTCATTTAACCGATTCAGAAGCTTGGAGAGTTGTTGGTAGGTTAGAAGGGGGCCAAACTCAAGCCGAAGTAGCGCAAACCATTGGAGTGTCACAAAGTGTGATTTCCAGGATCTGGAACCGTTTTTTGGAAACTGGAAGTGTAGGCCGAAGACCAGGGCAAGGTCGTAGACGGGCAACAACGCCCAATGAAGATCGTTATTTAGTGTTAACGGCTCGAAGACACCGAAATATGAATGCTACTCTTCTCCAACAACACCTTCGCTCGGCTACTGGTAGGACGGTTTCAACTCAGACTGTCCGAAACCGGCTCCATGGTGTAGGTCTGTATGCTCGCCGACCGATGGTATGTGTTAGACTAACATCAAGGCATCGTCGCGACCGCAGGGAGTGGGCAACAGAGCATGTGAACTGGAGGAGAAATGAATGGAGCAATGTTCTTTTTTCTGACGAGTCCCGTTTTTCTGTTCATCCTGATAATAGGCGTATTTTCGTCTGGAGGGACCGCGGCAGTAGGAATAATCCTGCGTTCGTGCACGAAAGTGTCAGATTTGGCGGTGGGGGAGTGTTGGTGTATGGTGGCATCTCCATTGACGGGCGCACAGACCTCTACATCATTCGAGATGGACCTCTGACTGGTCGCCGATATAGGGATGAGATCCTCAGACCTATTGTAGTCCCTTACGCTGCAGCAATCGGAGATGACTTCATTTTAATGGACGATAACTGCAGGCCACATCGTGCTAACCTGGTGGAGGATTTCCTTTTCGAGGAAGGAATCGTACGAATGGAATGGCCAGCGTGTTCTCCAGACATGAATCCAATAGAGCACGTTTGGGACGCTCTAGGAAGACGAGTTGCTGGCCGCCAACCACCCCCACAAACTCTCCAAGAACTGGAAAGAGCTCTTCTGGAAGAGTGGGACAGAATACCCCAACTCGTGATTAATAGCCTCATTGACTCCATGCCTCAAAGGTGTTCAACGTTGCTGGCCGTCCGTGGAAACCATACCCCCTACTGAAAATGATTTCCTTTGAAGAAAACACCTTTTCTTATTCTTTTTTCTCATATGCACAAATTGTGTTTTTTTCCTTTTGTACACAAATGCGCAATAAAATGCATTTTGTTCTTCCAAACATGTGTAATTTATTCTCATATGGCCTACTACGTCATATAGCCTACTACGTCTATTACCATGCATCAATCAGCTAAAAAGTTTCCCAGCCACAAAATCCACCTAAAACCGCAATATCCTTTAATTGTTTTGAGCAGTATATATTCGTTGTTCGCTATCGCCCTTTCTAGCAAACTGAAAATACGTCATAGAAATATAAAAATGTGTTAAAGAATTGGTTTTGCTTCAGATTATATGTGTTTGTGAAGAAAATGTAGAATTATGTTACGCTTGTTAATGTAGCTTTATGGTTCATGTCATCAACATTTATATTATTAAATATATTGTTATAATTCTCGCGAAAGGCAAAATGCAAGATCTCCGGGATAACGACTTCGAACATCATTCTCATTATATAAAGCAATACGACGGTTTTTAGAATCATTATTCAGTGTTTGAATTTGGCTTCTTCTTATTTTCTAAGGAAAAAAACCAAGTACATCTTCTATCAAAGGATTCATGCATTTAAATTTTATAATAATTTGTCTTTTACTGTTTAAATAACAGAGTTAAAATCGTTATGTTTCTAAAAATGATTAAAAGTTAACATCATCCATTGACATTTTTTATTTCTTGCAGTTGAATACATAAATAAATTGTGATAAAAGCGTGATATTTATATGCTCAGAATCAACGATTCGCATTGTGAAAGATTTTTTTTCTTTTAACACTGGCGAGATGAGGTTGAATCCATATTATTTCAGCTTTTTATATAAATGTAAAAATAATATCTTAATTTTTAATTTTTCATCTATTTTTAAAAATTAATCTGACTGATTAAATTTTTTATTGAAAAAAGATTATTTTAAACATTAATAATATGTTAGATGAAGTTTAATCCTCAAATAGTTCATTCTTATTACAAAAATACTCAGATTTTTCAGAACTTCTGGCTAAAAACCATTACCATCTTGCAGAGTGGTAATGGTTTTAGCCAGACCAAATTATTTAGCCGGATGTACATTATACGAAATATGTTTGCTGAATGGCATCCACGAGAAGAACATTTCATTATACGAAATATGTTTGCTGAATGGCATCCACGAGGAAAACTGCACACCGGAAGAGATAGTTTTTAGAATATAAGTGCACACAAATAAAATGATTCAGAAAAGGAGACAAATATTTTTTAGCACTTAGGTTAGGTTAGGTTATTCAGTTATGGCAAAGCACACGAGGGCTATCTGCCTAAAGGGAGGGATGCCTTCGTGGAGGACTTTCTAAGGGAAACTGGCTCGTATACACGTTACACATGGGGAAAGCCACGAAAACGCCCATGCAGCCAGCCCGTTCACGGGATTCGAACCTCGGACCGAACTACCAGTGTTCAGCGTCTTTACCGCTCGGCCGCTGGTGGGCGCAAGCACTTAGGAGGGCGTGATAAATAATCAGGCTTATCAAAAGAATTAAAATCCAGCTAATCATAATAAAAATATAAAAATCAGAAGTTATCAGAAATAGCTTACTTATTAACAAAAAATTTAAAAACAAATACTTTATTTTCTAGGATAATTCCCACACCTATTACAACAATTTTCAGTTCTATATTAGAATGCAAATCTGCATACGTTAAGATGATTTTGGAAGGAGAGAATAATGATGCAGTTCGAAGCGCATATCATTGTAATATAAAATTTACAAAGATTATAAAAATATCAATCTAACAGTTCCAGTTAATTCGTTGAGCAAATTAAAAATGAAAGAATATCTGAGTATTTAAGGATGTATTTAATGTCATAAGGAAATATGCAGTGTGACATATGTGAATAAAATACTGCATTTAAAATAGAATGATAAAAGAATGCACATTTACTTTGCAATACCTTACATTCTGAATAAAATTAAAAAACTTACTACATTAAAAAGAAAACATTCTTTACAGAATTCTCATCGTTACAAATTCTTTTAAACCAGACTAATACATTTCTGTGTATTTCGAATTAAGTAAACAAAAATTGCTTACGTATTTAATAACTATTTATTCACATGAGCATATACTCAAATTCACATTGAAGTCTTTTGTAAATTAAGTAATAGAAACGTAACACGAACTAAGATAAGATAAATAAGAACTAAGATAATGATATACGAACAGAATTACATTAATTGAATTCTGCTTAGAATGCATTGCTTTATTTAATCTTGCTTTATATACAAGCTTAAATATACACATTTTTATCTTTTTGTTTCATAAAGAGGTAGAATTAAGTGTCGAAAATATTGTTTCTAGTAAAAGTATTTCATATGTATGGATGCTTCAGATTATTTTAATAACTATAAATTCATAAACGAAAAGAATCATCATGTGGTCTCCGAAAATTAAAAATATTCATAATGTTCTTAAAAATATTCATAATTAAATTCTTGTCAGTCTGAAAACAATTATAGGGTTAGAGGATTTCAGAAGCAATATTCATTTGAATTTATAACTAGAGACTGCCATTCTCTTTAAAGTAATTAGTGCAATTAACTGCATGGTAATATGTTAACTGCAATTAACTGCATTTTTTATTGTTATATTGTTTTCTGAAAAAAAACGAACTAAACATTTATTAATAAGAATTTCGTATTGCGTAGAAAATTATAACGTAGCCTCTCAGTCTTAAAATTTCTTAAACAAATAACTGAAAGGTTGAGTATGAATGTATTATTTTTTTAATAACAGTATACGATATGTACAGCTACATCTGCGTATGTATATGCTAGTTAAAGCAGCTAAATAATTTGGTCAGTATTGCAAATAAAATCTATCATGGATTTCTTTAGTTTGCCATAAATTTTATAGCAAGTAGTTTCGTAATTTAGCCACTGGTTTTATAATTTACTGAATACTGAACTAGGCTACAAAGTATAGTAATACGACCTGCACCATTTAAAGAAGAGATATTACAACTTGATTATCAAAAATTAATATAATTTACTGTGTATATTTCTCTAATAATATCCTCATTTTGAGCATGAGGAAAACATTTATGTGAAGAATGTTTATATTTTTGCTGTCTATCCTGGATAGTGGATAATAACGCTGACTGCCGAAACGAAGGTTCAAATCCTGTTGAAGGCATGGATGTTTGCAAATGTATAGTGTCTGTGCTGCGTGGGGAAACTCTAAATATGCGGAAAGGTGGAAGTCCTCTCGACAGGTTGGGGTAGGGGAAGACAGTTTGTGAGCCTTCCAACCTTCCCTTCCCGGGTGCTTCAAATTTGGGGGCGGAACTGAGCAAAGTCGTATTGTCACCTGTATGGTACTCAAGGTCTTGCTAACGACAGGCGCAGTCTTGCAGTCCTTGCCAAGATAAATTTCATCAGCTTGTTGTGATGACAAGTGAGATAAGTTATAAAAACACTTTTACATTTTTTTAACATATTATTAAATATTTTTTAACATGTTACCCGAAATGAATTTCAGATGAAGACGGGTCCATAGCAAGCATATTATTCCTACCAGATATTGCATTCAGCTCTGTAAAAATCTTCCTGCATCAGCAACAACCATACAGATCAAGCCACATAAAAAGGAAGTAAATTTTAATTTGTTTTGAAATATGCGTTTCGAGCTCAACCCGACGTCTTTAGCCTATGGTCATACTAAGAATGACATTACTTAACCGACAGTTCGCTTATAAGCTAATTCTGCCTCGGTAATTCTTATTAAAAAATCTTATGTGTACAACGCATCATCCTTACAAGGAATATTAAATTATACACATTTAACATTTCATTTAAACTTATTGGATTGAAATAAATGTACTTGGTCGATGGCGCATAAAAAAATAGAATAAATGCACTTAACAGCACTTACAGTTAACAGCGTTACATCTGCTTGGTCGCTTTTTCGTTGTGCGCGCTTTCTATCGCAATACTTTCCAAAATACACTCACGTTTGTGAAAATTGCAACACCATGAAGGACTTACGCGAGTGAGCTGAAATTTTCAGGAAATGCAAAGTAGCGCATGATATGCAAATGATTAGAATTGCAAATCCGTAGCGCATGCGTATGCTGAGCAGCGCCCTCTGAACGGCTGATGGATCCGAATAAATAGATGGCTGTAGCGAGGCGTGTATGGTTATCGGTGGTTATCTGCTAGTGGTAAACGTTAACTCAATCTGTACTTATGCCTCGTCGACGAAAGAGAGCGAGATTTGAACAACTTACAGAGTTTGAACGAGGGAGAATCATCGGCCTTCGTGAAGCTGGATTGTCGTATCGTGCAGTAGCCTCTCGTGTGCAGCGTAACAGCAGCACAGTGATGCGCGTTTGGAAGCAGTGGACGGACGAGTGTCGGACAACTCGGAAATCCGGGAGTGGACCCCGAAATGTGACGTCAGCTCGCGATGATAGACACCTGGTCCGCATGGCGCGGACGGACCGTACAGCTTCCTCTAGACAATTGGCAGCACTGTGGTCAATAGCTACAGGTGTTTCATTGTGTGCTTCATCAATTCGTAGACGTCTGCTGCAGTGTGGACTGCGCGCACGGACTCCTTTATACAGGATCCCCCTAACGCACGACCATCGCCGCCTGCGGCTACAATGGGCCAATCAGCATAGAGACTGGCGTGCTGATTGGCAGCATGTCGTGTTTTCTGACGAATCCCGCTTTAATTTGTGGTACCATGATGGCCGCATTCGTGTCAGACGCTATGCCGGTGAACGCCACCTTCCGGAGTGCATTATCGAACGCCACAGTGGACGAACACCCGGAGTTATGGTCTGGGGCGCCATAGCATATCATAGACGATCTCAATTGCTACGAATTGTGGGCAATCTGAACAGCAACCGGTATATCCGTGAAGTTCTACAGCCCGAAGCTGTTCCCTTCCTTCAAAGCTTGCCAGGCGCTGTATTTCAACAGGACAATGCCCGCCCTCATACTGCTCGGATTGTTAAATCCTTCTTTGCAGCGCAGCAGGTACAGCTTCTTCCTTGGCCTGCGTGTTCCCCGGATATGTCGCCAATTGAACATGTGTGGGATGTCATTGGTTGGCGTCTTGCTCGTGATCCTCGTCCTGTTGCGTCTGCAGACGAACTTTGGGTACGCGTACAAACGATATGGAATGCTCTTCCTCAGTCAGACATTCAAACTTTGTTTGACTCCATGCCACGTCGTGTAGGCAGCACTTATGCGGCGCGTGGTGGCCACACAAAATACTGATTCTGATCTCTTGTTCTTGTTTGTTTGCTTTGAACATTTAATCATTTATTTGTACCACTACCACTCAACTGTGTATTAAATTGCATTCAATTATGACGATTCCTTCTTGGTGTTGCAATTTTCACAAGCGTGAGTGTATAAATATTCTTGAATAGGCGCAACTAGAGTGTCGAGTGATTGTGGCCATGAACGTGAACTGGAAAATAAAAATGAAATTAAAACCTCCTCGACTGCAAGTTGCTTTACCTTATATAGCTATTACGTATCGACGCTGCTCCGTCTTTATCTTACATTTGCTATTACATTTATTTTTAGTCTGCAGGTGGTTTCCACTAGCCTGAAACCTCAATGGAAAACTTATTCAGGTCTTCAAATCATCGTTTTGTGATAAATTCAAAGGCAATGTGAAAGAAGTGAATCATCAAATTGTTTTTCCAGTGTTTAAAAAATAACCTACCATCCTTCTCCTGCGGTGCTTTGCAATTACTTCAAAAAATAATCACGGGTAGTGTTTACAGAATAAAAGTAATCTCCGGATAAATCCCGAGGTGGAATGTCTAGTACAAAGACTATTGAATCTGCTTCGGTTATCTCTACAATATTTAGAAGAAAAAAAGTGCTTTAAATCATCAGTGAATTACCACTTAGGCGATTCAGCAGTGTATTGGTTGAAGGTTATCGATCTGTGTTTAATGTGGTTCAAATATGTACGACAGAAAATTATTTGCGCTTCCGGTTTTTCTAATAGTAGTTCATCAATCGACATCTCAAAAATTGTTATCTCCGTGTGAATTTAAGTCAGGAAAAGACAAAATTGCTTAATATGCTGAGTATTCTGTACTTTACATGTAAATTTTTCTTAAAATTTCAGCAATTTTATTGTGCTGTTTTGCAAAAATGTGAAATTCTTGTTCAGTAATTTTGCTAATTTTTCATGTGTCAGCAAATTAAGTGGCGAATTTTAAGCTATTGAAACTATTGAAACTTATTGATTTGATTCATATTAAGGTAAATAATTATGTTTGTGAATTTATGTTGAAGATTTTGAATTCTTGATAATAATGTATAAGTGAATGAAATAATTATGAAGAATTAGTATAAAATATGATAAACAAATAATGTTTTTGAGTACTATTATAGGAATCATAAGTAGTATGCAATTATGTTAACTAATTTTAAAATTTACGGATCATAATATGTTCAGATAAACTTTGAAGGCTTCTACTTTTATTTCTTTTTCTGTATAACAGTTTTTTTTAATTTAATAGAATGTGGTTAGTTTTTTTGTTTATAAATGGAATGAATGATATAGTGCAGTTAAAACAGGCCAGTTGCCTTTAATAAAAGGAACGGAGGCCTTTATGAGTAACTGCCGCGAGCGTCCCATAACCATTGGCGAAAATTCCTACACCAATTCATCATTGTGGATTTTCCCATAAGACGAAAGTATTCGTATTAAGAGAAAACTGTAGGGTCTTCCAGTTTGTACAAAATAAGTAAATTAGAAATTTCGGTAATAATAGTATACTAATTCAAATGATGTTTCAAATGAAAATGTAATTACATTATACAATTTTGAATTTTTTTGCGATTTTATAGTGTTAATGGATGTGTTTGAAATTTTTGTATTTAAAAAATTTTAAAATGCCTTACCTAAACAGATGTTTTATGTTCACAAAATAATATGGTCCATATTATTATTGTAGGGCAGTGTAGAATTTAATATATCTTTAATTTTTGCATATTTTTCATTTTATTTAACTAGCTTGAAGATTTTTATGGTCGTAAATAATAAATGCAAACTTTGATAGTTATACAATACTAGAGGTCAGTTACTTTATTGAGGAACGGAGGCTTCTATGGGTAATTTTATTTAAGCATTCCACAACCATCAGCAAGCTGTCACGCTAATTTGCATTGTAGAGGATTTGCCCTGTTTTATCAAAGTTTATTCTGTTGTGCTGAATTTTGTTACTTACCAGGTATTAAGTTCTAAATTCCGTTTTACATTGCTGTACAAATAAGAAAATATGGATTATTTTATAAGTGTTAAATAATTAATTCAAATTTTAGGAATTTGTAAAAGAAAATTTAGGTTTTTATATTGGCAACATCAATATTTATGAAAGACTTTCAAGCTAAGCACTGTAAAGTGTTATGATTGTGATATTCAAGCAAGGATTTTACAGAACTTTGAAGTTTCCTGTATTTCTTGAAAAACTGAGGACATTCCTTCAGTAATTTCACAGAAAAATTAAATTGCAGACTTTCAGTTTGAATTTATTGTTAAAAATGATATCTGCAAGATTTTATTTAAAAAAATGATTTAGATCAAAATTCTGTGATATTTTTTCACAATTGTATTTCTTTTTGTTTCGCAACTGCTTTAATGTTTTTTTTTCCCTAAAAAGGCTTTTCTGTTGCCACGCCTTTTTCTCTTTGAAGGGGGGATATGCAAGATAAAAAAATATGTAAATCAGAATTATAATTTAAACTAATCCCTAATTCCCTTCAATTCTCTCTCTGTTTTAAAAATCGTAATAACTTCCCCGGATTGCGTCATTTCTAGATCATTCCATTTTGCATGCCCTGGGCAGCAATGATGACGTAATAATTCGAAACTGAAACTTTTAACTCAAACCAAAACTTTTCTCTTCGTGTGCTTTCCATATTGTCTAACTACGTATTACAGCTTATTTTTGTACGCTGCTTTGTCGGTATTTCGTTGTGCGCGCTTTCTATCGCAATACTTTCCAAAATAGCTGGAAAATAAAAATGAAATTAAAACCGCCTCGACTGCAAGTTTCTTCATCTTATGTAGCTACTATTCATCGAGGCTGCTCCGTCTTTTCCTTATATTTATTATTACGTATATATATATATATATATACATATTTATATACTTTTGGTGACGCTTATTGCAACCAAAATAGGAGGTGCTCATCTACTTGTTATAGCATTCCTATGTACACAATTTCAGTGTTCCGAGGCTACTCGTTTTTGACTTATGCGAGGTACATAATTATGTACGTACGTACGCACAGACGCCACGAGAAAATCTCTTCAATACCCAATTTGAATCAGTTTTGTAATTCCTTACGTACGGATGCCATAGAAAAACATAGTTAAATGTGTTCAATAGCGGTCAAAATGAATATTTTCTTTGAAATATGATATCCAAAATTTTTCGCAATTACAACACTGCTTTTTTACTTCGGACTGGGAAGTAATAAAAAAGGATTTCCTGCAATGTCCATTGTGGTTTTTGCTGTTCGCTTTATAAAAGGTGATATTAACACTAAAAAAATTATATTTTTAGTTATTTCAGTGGAAATAAGGACAACCTCTGTCTAAAATATTTCAAGTATAGACAACTGTCAATGAAATATGCTAATGTGATAGAAAGTGGCATATTGATGATCCCCGAGTTTTCAAATAATTGCAATAAGTTGCACTTTTGTTACCATAGTACGAAAAACAAAACATAGTGCATTTTATTGTAGATAATATTACCCAAAATTTCACGCCTTTACCTACAGCTTTCGACTTTTTTAATGATAGTACAAGATGCCATTGAGCAAGGCCTTGAAAGGCTGGAGGACTTGGGTACCTGAAGCTTTGCTCCTCCATGCCATTTTTTCACTGCTAAATTGCACCAATCGTACGTGCAGTACATTCCAACGATGCTTTCTCCATCGTCAATCACAGAAATGACCGGAAACATTCCATCGCTATCTTCAACCACTATAATAACTCAAAACCTACCGCATCTACGGCGACTTACCAACTATGGGATAATACATGTCTTCGCTACAGGATAAATGCAATCCACAACATTTCAGTATGAAATCAATTTTAATTAAAAAATCATACCTTTTAAGTGAAGTTCCTAAGAAGAATTACCAAACATTCTCATTCTTTGTTAGAGATAAATGTGCTACATTTATAATCTTTTTATTTAATTCTTTTCTATTTTCTCTTCGTTTGCAAAGTTTGTAATGAAAATGTGTTCTTTATTGATAGATTATTTCACTAGCGAGCAAACGGAAGCAAAACATTGCACAATTTTACATAATTCTGACATTCAGCATTTTTTACATTTAACATTTTACGTACATTTCTGCAATGTTTCGCTTCCAGATAAATGTAAAAAGTTTATATATGTTTCAATCTTTCGTATTGACACCATTTGTATAGCCAAGATAAAAAAAGAGTATGACACTAACCTTCCACTAGGATGAGGATAAAAGTTTTGAAGTTTCAGCTATACATTTTATACGCGTTAATTGTGTTATATTACAGCGCTTTTCCAAATATTAATGAAATTTAAAACTTTAGAGCAATGTTTCTGAGCACAACAATGAAATCGCCGCAAAGGATTGATGCGAAGGTAGATACTACAATGAGGAGAACAGCTATTATTAATGTTCATAGACAGAGGTTTAATTTTTATTTATATAATTCGTCTGGTAACAAAATATAATATTTCCATCTGTCTCAGAACTTCCAACATTCTATTTTCTAGAAATTAGCATACCTGGAATGCATATTTAATTTACCATTACAAGTGAATAATTGAGTTCCTTCGAGATAAACAAATACATTGAAAATTGCCATTTGAAACGGTTTAAAAATATATAACAAGTACTAAAATTATTTCTCGTTTATATACCTGCAGAACCGGGTAGTGAGCAACGTATGACTTTAAATCAGCAAACACACTTTCTCAGGTCTGAAATGTATAGAAAACGCTAATTTAGAACAGTAAAATCCTTCGTTTTACAGTAAAAGAATGCTCATCTGTATATTTTCATTAAAAATCTTATAAAGATTAATTTCTTTGTAGAACATAAAAGTTCAGTAAGAAATTAAACAAAGCCATCGGTACTAGTTGTTTAGAAATACCATTTAAGTTTAAAAAGAATATTTACAAGTTAGAATGCTGGGGAAGCTGAAGAACGTTTCGAATGAAACAATTATTTTTGTGAATGTCTTGATAGTGATTTGTTTTACTTCTTTTATATGTTTTCATTAAGTCATATATGGGGAGTCCTAGAAAGAAATGTATAAAAGAAGTTACAAATCTATTTTAGGTACACATTGACGGATTTGTTCCCATACGATTGTTATTCATTGTCTTGGTACTGATACTGATAAATATTTTATTTTAAATTATGAAGATAGAATATAAATGTACATAAAATATTTTGCATAAGGCATGTGTCCTTACAGACGAAGAATTACGAAGCAAAGATTGTATCAGTAATGTTAATTAAGTTTAAAAATCATTCATTTAACACTATGCCTCTAAAAAGCTGAAAGCCTACATTTTCAAAAATTTAAAAATTCCGGCAAATTCTCGAAACGATAACTGACAAATTTGTATCCAGCTATGGTTTTGTAAAAGTATAATAAATAAATTGAATTCATTGGAATGGCTTATCGACTTTCTTTTTTGAAATATTGCCTGCTTCTGAATATTTTGTTAATGCAGTTTACAGTGCTTCAATTTATGTAGTAAAATTAATTTCTCGAATAGCTCTAACAGGCGTGAAGCGATAGAATGCAGAGTAGAATAACTACAACTACTGTAACTGGCAGAAAACTAACACGTAGCATGCCAGAAACGCATTCTGTCTTAAAATCCCAAAACCTCAGCTTATATACTGGATGGATTTGCTTTACTGTGAGGAATATGGAAAGGATTAAAATTCCCTGCAAGTTAATTGTTTTAGTTTATGCAATGAACATCTATTGTCATGGGTACGAAAGCTGAGAAACCATTAACAATATGATTTTGTATTAAGGTACCAACAACGCAACGGAGATCATTTGAAATCAGGTGAAATGTATAAGAGGAGGAAGTATTGACAGTATTCACTGTGATTTGTTGTCACGTACAATTTCGGAATGAACTTGGAGATTTCAATGATGAACTCAGGAATTATCCCCATTCACAGTTTCGAATGGAAAAAAAAAATTGATAATTTTTGTAAAAAAGCACCACTTCCTCTTAGAATGTAGTATCAGCAACGCCACTGCTCACAAAATAATCATCGAAGGTCGTGAAAGGGTAAAAATTCGCTCCGTAGCACGACAGTGCTCCGTTAGACAGTCCAGTTCTACTTAAGGTGTTTCTGTAAAACTTAGCAATTCCCAAGCACCCTCCTTACTTACGAGATCTGGCAACTGCAGACTGCATCTCTTCCCCAATGTGAATTCTACCTTGTCAGGACAGAGTGTTCGGTGCATATTCTTGGCAAACATCTTCGTGAAACGTGAAGTCGTGATCATGAACAGGGAGCTGAATGCAGCTATGTTCTGTGGTAGAATACTGTGAATAAGTGGTAGAACTACACTTCAGAGGGATTTAAAATCCTCTTTTATTAAACCACAATTATGTACAGCCACTTCTCAACTCGGGAGGGGTACAGAAAATAATGACCGCCACTTGTGTCTAAACTGAACAATGAAATTAATTTAAACTAAAGCTAATTAGAAATTAAATCGTCGTTGCTCACAGTGCTATGAACGCGAGGTTGGCCTCTAAACTAAATGGTGAGTAGCAAGATTTAACTAATACTGACGCACTTAGAATTACTTCAGTTAGTAATAACGTAACAGCGGTATGGCTTAGAATTTGAATACTAGCTGGTCAGGTGAATATTGAATAGAGTAACAGTGGTCTGAGGCTAAGAGCTCTCTCACTCTGAAAGGTTTCTATCTTTCGTTTAAATAGAACTTGGCTCAACTAAAATTAGCATAAAGCTGAAACGGGCGCTTATTCTAACGGGAAGTTGAAATGAGAACAGATAGAAAAGGGTAAATTAAAACAAAACTTTGTTAGTTTAAACTAAAACCTTACAACCTCACAAGTTATTAGTGTAATGACATTCACCAGTTTCAGAACTATAACCAAAGACTGCAAATAGTTTTCCAAAAGATAAGTTTTACGATAGAATAAAGAATTATATCAAAGTGACAAGCTTTCAACAGACTTAGTAGAATCGTATATTGAAGGCTAAGTAGAGAGGTCATTGTTTATATCAACATTCGAGTTTCTATAACTTTAGCTCTGAAACTTTCTAGACACTCTGCTTTGTAAAAATAATTGTAATTCAAACGAGTACACAAAACTTCTGTGATATTCTTAAGAACTAAATTTCCACCAGAAATCTAAAAATATATTAGGTACTTCTAACAGAAAACAAATAAATTAATTTCAATAAAAAAGGGGTCCCCCTAAAATAGGTTACAAATCCGCTTTTATTTTTAAGTAAAGAATGTGTAGTTTATAAAACTTCAAACAATACTGGAGAGCTTTAAACCAGAGCTTCATTATTATTTATGCCCTACTTCGAAGTTTAAGCATCTTGTCTGGTATAATGTACCGTACTTAAAACTACCATCAAATGAACTGTTGGCTTTCAAAAGAAATCTTTTTCTCCCTGATAAAAATGTTGCTGAGTCTTATTTGTGTTCTCGATCAATAGGTTCACTGAGGTAAGATTCATTGACGTTGGTTGTCACTAGTTGGACAATGAACAGAATCGATGGTCGCCCCTTTTCAACTCGATAAAAACTTGTAGGCTTACATTCATGTTACAAAGCATCTGGAGAGATAGATAACATTTATGGGTAAAGTTCCATTGAGATAAAATAGCTACGACTGCAAAGATTGACTAAATCAATTCTTTAAGGTTTTATTCATCTTCGGAGAAGATGTAAAATATCGATTCTTTTTTTCCTCTCCCACAAAACGAAATATAATGCCATTAATAGCAACTTTTTAAATCGTATCTAGGTTTCAAATACAAAGAAACAGATGACAGTTTGTTTATCAGTGAATCGGCAGAATTTTTATACAAAATATCTTAATGACAGTTGGATTCTCAGTATATTTTTATACAGGAAATTTTATTTTAACTACCCTGTTAAGCTAAATGTTTACGGTAATTATACATTTCTTATCATCGCTGAATAAATTATTGCTTAAGGCCCTTTTTTAAAAACCAGTTATTGAGGTGCTTTTATTTTTCATTTTCTTCTAATTCCTTAAGTTCACAATTTGATTTTAAAATTATCCTAGATGAAAGTGGCCCTAAAACATTATCAAGCTATTCAATGGCAATGATCATTAATATTTGCCAATGTTATTTACCGTCATTTATTCATTGAAAATGGTATCAAAATGTATTTCGAGGTCGGTTCTTTATCCGCGTGTAGAAGGACTGATTGACTAAAATACGAATTTTACTCCAAGCTCAATATCCATCAGTGTACAGTATTACGGTGGGGATTATATTAAGTTCCTAATAGTTACTTTTAATATTGAAACCTTTTCCTTTAAATTGTTTTCACCTACAGCTCTCTGCCAGTATGAGATTTCAGCATCGCCCTTTATGTAAATGAAGTAGAACCAGTATTTAATGGGAAGTTCAGTCACTTCCGTAAAAGAGCACAGTTCTCAGTAGAACGTGTTCTGCCTTCGGGCTAGATCGTTCCTTTAAGCCTATTTTACTACGTTCGTCCGTATCCTAAGTTACGAGTCGTTACGAGGTAACTTGGTTAGTTATTTTTGTACAGCTTCGCCTAAAGTTTAGCTACTTAGAATTAGTTTAGTAGTTTAGTTACTTATTTTCTATCTCAAGTTAAAGTCTAAGTAGAGGCTTTCCTGTAAGCCCGAGAGGGGCCGTCTATAGTATTTCTTTGAGTGAATAAAAGGGTTTTTGAACCCTTCTTTGGACATATACTTTTAAAAAAAGACCAGCTAATAGTCGCTAGGCACTTCACTAAAGTTCTAGTAGCCAAGGACAAGTAGATTAACTAGAACTTTATGGTGTAATACACCTAAAAATCTCAGAAATTTTCAAAAAAAATTTTATACCGTATAATAAATATTTATTCTCATATATACGAAACTCTGGTGTACGCTGCCAAAGAATATACATAACAAATGAGGTAAAAGGTAAACATTATATATCTGTAGCAAATTGTGGAAGATTTCAAGGCATTTTTCAATCTAAATAATAAAATAAATTTCCATACCTGGTTATAGGCGGATAGGAGGGTGTGAAATATTTTGTTTCCTTGTGTGTGTGGATTGCATTTTTTGCATTTTTTTTGCATTTTTTTTCCTTACGTACTTCCAAAACATGGGCGTATGAGTAGACGTTAAATATATTGCTATTATATATGTAATTCATAATGAACTAATTTTGTGTCTCCTTGTTTTTACATATTTTCAGTATGTGATATGCATTTATGTCAATTTCCATTATCCGTCATTCATTAATTATGGGAGTATCTTGATATAACAAATATCTGCCCTCAGCATTAGTGTCATTAGTGAATAGAATTTCTTTTCTTCTCTAAAAGTTGTGAATAATTAATAGCTCCATTGGAGCTATTACATACAGCGCTTGATGCTCTAAAAATGATGAAAGGGTTTCTTAAACCTTTTTGAAGAGGGAAGTACTATTATAAATTAGAATGTTCTGTGGACAATATTACTGTTTTCTTCTACGAAAGCAATGTTTTTAGGATATGTTGTCAGGACTGAGTGTTCTGTGCGTAGCTTTGGCAAACATTTTGAAGTAACTCCTTAAAGTCCTGATCTGGAACAGCGAGCTGAAATCAGCTGTGTTCTGGTGTAGATACTCTGCTGAAGAATAACTGCACTTGAAAGGGATTTAAAATCCTCTTTTATTAAATCAATATTATTTACACACTTCCCAACTCGGGAGGGATACAGAAAGTAAAAGACCACACTTGGGCCTAACTTAACAATCAGACAAATTTAAACTAAAGCTAAATAGAAATTTAATTAAGCTTTGCTCACAGAGCTAAATCGCGGAGTCGGCCTCTAAGTAAATGGTGCGTAGCAAGAAATACTAATACTAGCGCACTTCAATTTAAGCAATCACATTATAAGCACTATTGGCTTATAATTTTAGCTGCTAGCTGGTCAGGCGAACGTCGAACAGAATGACTGTGATCTGAGACTAAAAGCTCTCTCACACTAAGAGGTTTCTACCTCTGGTTTAAATAGTACTTGGCTCTACTTCAAATTAGCATAAGCTGAAAACGCGCGCTTCTTCTGACGGGAAGTTGAAACAGAGAAGAGATAGAAAGATTTAAATTAAAATAAAACTTTGTTAGTTTAACTAAAACCTTACATACTTCCCGCCAGAATTGCGGTAGTTAAAAACTAAAACCTACATACTTCCCGCCAGAATTGCGGTAGTTAAACTACTGTGGTCCAAACGGACCATGTTGAAACTCGCAATTCTAAACAAATAGTTAAAATTTAACTCTTCTAAATTTAGGCCAACTCTTACAAGGCAATATCTGTTTGTGAAAAATTTTTACAGACGAAATTTGCTTGAACAACAGTCTTCAACATTTTTCTTTTATCTAAGTGTTACTCCTTCCAGCAAAATCTGGAAGGAAAGGAATTTTAGTGCAACATAATAACAGTAATTTCTAGGTAAAATTCTTTATTCTTACCCGTGTAAATTCGCACATCCACATTATCATTCAAGCACCATTAAATTCTTCCCCCCAATGCTCTCTCACCGGTGTTGGATGAAAAGCAAACTGCCATTGCGGGTTTTCTGTGTTCGGGGGTGTTCAAATCTCCCACCTACGATCGACTAACATTAGTTAGAACTTGACATACGAGACCTCAAAAGACGCCCTATAACCAGCTAAACCTGAGGTTCTCACTAGCTTTATGTCTAACACTTTAAGTGTATTTGGTGGAGAGCCTATTTAACACTTGCATTCTAACATTACTCAACCTTTAATTTTCATGCATACAATTCGCAGTTTGCACATATAATTCACATTGATATTGCACTTAACGTGCATTGCTAGCATAATATTATTTGTTACATTTTATAACACTTTAACAATTTCATAGCAGTCATGAAATACAAATGTAGGTTAAATTTCTAAGCTTACAGCAAGTGCTTCCTATTCCTTTCTCAGGATACTTTCCTGAAATATCACATTACACTGAAATAATAGTCCATAGACTAAATCGTGTTCTTCAATTTTCCGATTTTTCATTCTAGACATTTTACAAGTCTTTCGACAAAGCATCATACAAAATCATTTAGTTAACATTTTTCTTTTCAGCAATTCATTGCTTTTACAAAATTAATCTATTTACAATGCTTCAGAATCTACTTTACAAAAATTAAGCAAATTTAAGTCTTTGCAGAATTACAATTTTTTTAAACAAAAACATTTTTCTTTCAAGATAAGTTTTTATCGCCCACTTGGCGTAAAACTCAACCTCGCTTGAGGTAAAATCAACCCTGCAACTTGCAGTACACTCGAAAATTAACTAAACTTTTGAATAAGAAATGCTACTTATCTTGTTGTAGTCATCCATCCTTTTCTTGGCCCAATCCTTGAAAGAATAAGTTGCAGCTTGGGCCAGTCTCCTTGAATTTGGTTGTTGGTCCTTGGAAGCTTGTTCATCTCTTTTCCTTTTACAATTCCGTCGTTGTATCCTTGCGTACTTGCGCTGGGGAGGAGGTTGCTCTGCTGGGCGTTTGGTGGACTGGGCCCTTCGCTCCTGGGCCCTCGTTCGTTGTGCTCCTGGTTCCTGTTGTATTCGGGACGTTGATTCTCAGGCTGCAACCGAGGCTGCTTGCTTCTCAGGCACCTGTCCGATGATTCCACATTCCTTTTGGATACATTGGGCTTCCCTTGCCCATTTTGCTTTCGTCTCTTGGTCTGCTCGTAGGTCCGTTCGTAGGTCTGCTCACCTGCATCGTCAGTCTTTCTTTTGAATGAACATTTTTGGTTCTTACTTCTACTTTGTTGAGGTGGAGCTTTCTTTTTCTGACTTTTCGATGCCGTTGTAGCTGGTTCCTGTTGTTTTCGCTGAAGTACATCTTCCGTGCTATTTGATTGCTTCGGATCCTGGAAAAAATCTTTAAATACTGGCATTTTATTTCGATTATAGTACGGCTTGATTTTAACCACATTCGCCGTGATTCTTTGATCATCATTTCTTTTTAATATAACCACTGCCTGTGTAACTTTCTCAATTATGAAAGGTCCTTCAAAACGCGGAAAACATTTCCCCACCTTTTCTTCTGGGCCATTTGACAAGTTATGTTTTATTTTCAGAACCTCATCTCTTACATTGTACTTGACTCTTCTTCTCTTTTCGTCATAATACAATTTTTGTTTTCTCAGGGCCATTTCTATATTTCCCGTCGCTTCCCGTATCAACTTTGGTATATCACTTATTTTAAATTCTTCTGCCCTTTCCTGGACAAAGAAAAGTTTATCTAAGGGTGTCAAAATATTTCTTCCAAGAAACAGTTCATCGGGTGTTTTTCGTGTAGTATCGTGTTTGGCGGTCCTAAGGGCAAATGCAAATTCATTTATATGGCTATCCCTGGTAGAGTGATAGTTCTTCACATAACTTCGAATTATTTTCGCTACATTTCTATTAACCCGTTCCGCTATTTTTGACTGCGGACGATACGGGACCATCTTTAGATGACGTATGCCCAGTTTTGCACACATTTCCTCAAAAATATTACTAACAAACTGGGGACCATTATCGGAAATAACTTTTAGGGGCGCCCCGTATTTTAAAATATACTTATTTACAATTGCATCTACTACAATTTTTGCAGACGCGCGTTTTAACGGAATCAATTCTAACCATTT